>CM038793.1:45018859-45111634 GCA_021764765.1 Vicia sativa | reverse complement strand
CACCACTTTCAATTATGCTCTCCCTGCAAAACCCACAACAAGTACGATATGTTTTTCTTTCTCTTTAACTATTCACACGATGATCACAAATAGTCCTCCATGGTCGATTTAACGGTTTTAAGCATCAACCTACCAACGACACAACAACGAGAACGCCATCGCCTTGATGTCAATGTCTCCTCGCGAAACGTCATGCAGATGCCAAACACAAACCGCTGTCCTTCAACTCTTGCATCGCAGAATGTCTTATTTTTCAAATTTTACATGCTTCGCTTATCCCAAAATCACTCATTGATTTTTGGGCAATAAAAACTACAAGTTTGTTGGTGTTGGAATCAAAGACACGCGGACAAGCTTTTTAGAGATTTCTCCACGTTGTGTTAGCCGACCGCATTACCGTCAGAAGACGAGTGACAAAACATTGAATTTTTCATTAAAACATTGGCTTTTCGAAGTTCTTGAGTTGAGATTGAGAAACCAAAGAAAATTACTTTGAGTGATTGAGTAATTTTCCACTTACTCTTAGCAAGTTCAATATGTATGATGCTTTCATCTCTTTGAAATTGGAATGCTTCTTCTTTGTGGTTTTATTGATTTTACTTTGTTTTATAAGGCTTTTATTCATTTTCCGAGTATTTGAAAATTTTATCATTTATCGAGAATGTTATAAATTAATCATGTTATATACTTTAGTCTTATTAATGTTTATGTGAAGTTAAATTTTGTATCGCTTTCCTATAAATATTATAATGAGGTAATGCCGCCTTTGAGTTTTACTCGACATAATGAAATTATATAAAGGTTATAAGTTCAATTTCTTAAATAATGAAACATAATTTATAATATTTTAAACTGCTATATATAAAACATAATTTATAAAATTTTATTTGTCCATAAATTAAAGAAATATTTTTAGAGGTCTCTAAATTAAAAAAGAATATTAGAACACTAAATTTGTCTCAATATAAAAACAAAAATTGAATATTTTTAATCTATAAGATCTTTTAGATTTTAACCTAGATTTCAAATCCATTAGTATGAAATCGTCGACATAAGATTTGATGTGCCTATGGAGTATATAAAGAACTTATGTAATCGTAAAAGAAAAGAATTTTATAAAATTTAATTTGGCCAGATTTCTTTATAAATTAATACCCTGGATTTAAAATCGATAATATTTTATTTTAGATTTTTCCTTCATTTTAAATCCATTAGTATAAATGATAATTTATAAAATTCAACCAGGAAAACATGTTGTAGAATGTTTAAATAAGCAAAGAATTTTATAAAATTTGATTTGTGGTTGTTTCTTCTAAAAGTATATATTTTATATTTTAAATAAATATTTTTTATTTTATCTTTATTTTGAACCCTTTAAGTAAAACATAATTTATAAAATTTTATTTATTTATGAAGTATATGTCTAATTATCGTGGTTATCCTCTGTTTTTATTTTACCCTTTATTTTAAATCATTAGTATAAACATAATTTATAAAATTATTTATTTATGAAGATATGCCTAGTTATATTATCCTTCTTTATTTATGAAGTATAATATGCCATGCTCAGAGCTATTAAAACTAGAAAATAATTTTATAAAATTTGATTTATCCTATTTATCATGGTTTCTTATAATGTGGAAGAAGGTGTATCGATATGTTAGGTGACTTCGATTGAAATAATGAATCAAACATCATTCATCCTAGACAGAAAATTTTGAGAGAGTATTGTCACCAATAAAGTTATAGATTTTGCAAAAAAGGAGAAAAGGAGTGCATGCTATTTAAAGTGGATTTTCAATAAATACGATTGTGTGGATTGAGATTTTTAAATTGTTGAGAAAAGTGGATTTTCCTTAAAGTGGTAGAAATGGATGGAAGCAGGGTATTTTCAAGCTCAATGTCAATATTATTTAATGAAAGTTCAACATGAAATATTCACTAGTAGATTTTAGACAAGGAGACCATTAGTCTCTGTTTTGTTTACAACCTTGTGGAAGAGTTGGTGTTAGGTAAGGGAGGATATTTGAATGAGAACGATAGGAATTTAGTTTTTGTGAGCAAGTGGCATAACCTATTTTAATTTGTGGGTGACGAATCGTTGTGGTCAAACCTCATGGACAATGTTTGTATTTTAAAAGCAATATTGAGAGATTTTGAAATGTTATCAGCTTAAGAAATAATATGAGAAAGCGCATGAGTGCGTGTTCCTGAGCATTTTTTGCAAAGCAAGACTTTTATGTCGCAAGGTTGACATGATACATTATACTTTTTAGGGTTAATGGAGCGTAAGGTATTAAGTTTCGAAAATCGTATAACTCTACTAAGCATCAAACAAAAATTATTTAGCATCGCAACAATTAAATCAACGCAAGGTTGAGCATCAACACATGAAATTACGTAATTATCTACTATTATTAACTCAAAATAACGTCAAAAAATCATCACCAATTTTTTCTCATTCATGAGATGCGAGCAAACAAAACAAATAATCAACCAATACCAACCATTATAAACATTAAAATCTCCATGAATTAATTAATTTCACCAACGGAGACGAGGAGTTGTGGATCGGAATGGAGGTCGACGCGAAAGAGAGCAATGACAGGAGAGAGCGCACGTAGTAGGAGGCGGAAGTACGGCTGGCCCAAGATAAGGAGGGAGGTTGGTCGACGAGGGACACGCCGCCATATGGAGGGAGCGCTGGGTGCCCCATGGTCGGACGAGGTGGGTCATGACTTTGGAAGGAGATCAAAGAGAGTGAGGAGCCTTGATAGAGAAAGACTTGAGAGCTTGAGAGAGCCTTAGGTGCTTGATAGTGATTTGTGAATAATGAGCAATAATTCTTTTGAATTTTGAGAAAAGAATGAATAGGAAGGGCTTAAGTCTTGTTTGAATTTGAATTGGAAAACTAGTTGTTAGAGCAAAAATTCCTCCCTTTCATGACAAGTTTTGGTTGCGCCTTTTCATCATATTTTCATGTTCGATTTGAGAAGCGAGCCATAAACAAAAACCTTCGAGCATAATTCAACTCAGATTTGAAGCAAATTTTAGATGATGAGTTTATGATACCATGTCAGGATTTTCAAAATATTGAAAATGAGAATGGTATGATTTTTTCAATATTTGAGAAAGTTGATCGAAATCATCACCACATAATTTTATGGAATTTGCATTTTGAGATCTTCACATAATTGGCTCTTGACCAACATATGAAATGAATCGATATCAAGGGATTCTATGACCAAAGACCCACAAAAATATTGTTCCGCACAAAATTATGAATTTTGAACCCGGACCGTGAAATACTAGTTTTAGTCCAATCGCTTCAAATCAATTTGAACACTTGATTTTATCTATAGTTCGAGGCATGTTGGACCACATGGGATCTTGGTGTTATAAATACTTGATTAATCACCAATTCAATAGCTTGAGAAATGTGTTAAGTATATTTTGACCATGAAACCTTGAGTTCGTGCTTCATCGATTTCGATGAAAAACACCTTCTATAGTCCGAGAGCTTAACAGAGAAATACCTTGATCCCATGACCATAAAACTAATGATATTTATGCATGCGATGTTAGAGAAAAATATGCCAATTAGTATTTAGATTGTAGAAGGTAAAGTTTCGAGTACAACGCCATGAATAAACTCAAAGGAGAAGGTCATTTATGTCATTCCTTTTTTATTACATCAATTACTTGCTAATTATTTTAAGAGGATTTGATTTGAAATGTTTACATTGCTAAAATTTATAGATTTTGATTTCATTTCACATGTGTTTAGACTAAAGAGAATATTGTGGAGAATATATAAGATGTTTCTACACAAGAAGTTTACAGGCCAAAATTGTTATGGAAAAGTCGAATCAAGACAATAGAGATATATTATATAAGAGTATATATATATATATATATATATATATATATATATATATATATATATATATATATATATATATATATATATATTTAAAATTTAAAATAGATAAATAAATTTATACATCTTTCCATTAACAATTTTGATTATGTTATCTTGATATAAATGAATATCATGGAGTCTTTGCTTTTGATTTAGGAAATAATTGATTATTAATATTTAATCAATTTAATAATTTTGATTATGTCCTTGATGACGAGTCTTGGTCTTTGTTTTTTCTAACCCTACTAGTAATTACATATTTATATAGTATTTATTAATTATCTTATCAAAATTGGTTTCCATAAGTCATTGAAAGTCAAGTACTACTTTTGTTTAAACTCCGTGCTAAAATAAATTAGCACATTTTTAATTTTTGTCTCATCATTTTGAAGTTATATATATTAAGTTATGTATTTTTAAAGTTCATTAGTAATTGAAAATTAAGTATCTTAAGCTTGTTATGATGTTTGTGGTTGGTTGATTTAATGTAAATTATGTCAAGAACGAAATTTTTCGAAAGATTATGTGGACATATTGGATTGGTGTCGTAAAGAAAATTTCTTAGTTCAAGAATATTAAGTGAAACTTACCATTTCAAAAGTTTGAAAGATGGATTATTGTCTATTGGTGGACTAAATAGAAATGAGAAGTTCATGGATCGCAACCCATATTGCATTTCTATTATCTTGAATTTGCTACTAATATGTGAACTTTACATCCCATCGAATATCCCGAGATGCTTTTATACAAAAAGAAAGATATTTATTATGGTCTAAATGGTTGTATTTGTGTTTCTCATGATTGTATGGTTCATGATTATGACCGGATGTCGATCAACACAATCATCCAATCCTCGATTACCAAAAGTTATTGCTCAAGTACAAATTATGAAAAGAAACTAACCGCTTTTTATGCTTATTTTGACTTACTTGAGTTAAAACAATGAAAATTTATAGTAGAATTTAAATACCAATTAATTATTATTTTCATTATGTTTGTGTGTTTGAATTATGCATTAAGAGCAATTTGATAGTTTTCCTTTTATTAAAATAGCAAAATCATGTATCACAATGCATTGTTGTAAATTTGGAGTTGTTTTTTTTGCATGTTCCCATAATTTGCAAGAGTTTTTAACCTCCAAAAATATAACATCTTTGCTTAAATAAAATGCTAATATTTTAATATGTACGTGGACTCGACTTATTAATCAATATCTTGTTGTGATACTCGCTGACGGTTAATATTTTTTTAGAAAATTTAACAACAAAGATCAATTTGATTAACAAATTCTTTTTAATGGAAATAATATGTAGCATATATTTGATTAGGGATTAAAGTAAAAGTTTAAAATTAAGTTAAAGGAATTTGTCTCTAGTTAAGCCTTTAGTATATTAAAGTGTTGCAGTGTCCTGCATCCGAATTTATTGAACAAATAAAAACATAATAATTTTTGATTGACAAAATATATAAAGAAATATTTAATGGACATTATAAAAATGTAGTTTTTTGAGATATTTATGTATAATGCAAAATAAACTAGTTTTGTGAAACGAAGGGAAAATACTTGGTAGAATAAATTAATATATGTAATTTTTAGAAAATTTATGTTAAAATCCAATTGATATCAATTTACATGGTAGAATAAAGTAATATATGTAATTAGAGAATCAATTAATGGATAGTATTAAAGTAAATCAAGTACTTTGTTAAAATATTCATGTCTATTTAAAAAATAACCAAATATTACGTTGAGTAAAAAATTAGAAAAACAATTAATGGATATTTTTTTATTTAACAATTAATGGATCGTATCAAAATAAATTGTAAAATTATTTATGTCAATTTAAAAAATCAAACAATTTCAAATTAACTAAATTGATACTGACTAAAACACCTTATATATACTACTATTGATTAGCTTAGGGCACCATATACCTTGTAAATTCAAAATGTCCATCACCACTTTCAATTATGCTCTCCTTGCAAAACCCACAACAAGTAACGATGTTTTTTCAACTCTTTAACTATTCACACGATGATCACAAATAGTCCTTCCATGGTCGATTTAATGGCTTTTAAGCATCAACCTTACCTCAACGACAACGAGAACGTCATCGCCGGCTTGATGTTGAATGTCTCCTCGCAAAACGTCATGGTATGCCAAACACAATGCTGTCCTTCAACTTTGCATCGTGGAGAATGTCTTATTTTTCAAATTTTACATGCCTCGTTTATCCCAAAATCACTCATTGATTTTTTGGGCAATAAAAACTACAAGTTTGTTGGTGTTGGAATCAAAGACGACGTGGACAAGCTTTTTAGAGATTTCTCCTTACGTGTTGTAAGCTATGCCGATCTTCGCACACTTGCTGCTAAGAAGATGAGTGACAAAACATTGAATTTTTCAGGGCTTAAAACATTGGCTTTTCGAGTTCTTGGAGTTGAGATTGAGAAACCAAAGAAAATTACTTTGAGTGATTGAGTAATTTTCCACTTACTCTCAAGTTGAATATGCATGTATAGATGCTTTCATCTCTTTTGAAATTGGAATGCTTCTTCTTTGGTAGGGTTTTATTGATTTTTACTTTGTCTTTTATAAGGCTTTTATTCATTTTCTGAGTATTTGAAAATTTTATCATTTATCGAGAATGTTATAAATTAATCATGTTATATACTTTAGTCTTATTAATGTTTATGTGAAGTTAAATTTTGTCATCGTTTTCCTATAAATATTATAATGAGGTAATGCCCTTGAGTTTTTACTCGGACATAATGAAATTATATAAAGGTTATAAGTTCAATTTCTTAAATAATGTATGAAACATAATTTATAATATTTTAAATCCGTTAGTATAAAACATAATTTATAAAATTTTATTTGTCCATAAATTAAAGAAATATTTGCCTAGAGGTCTCTAAATTAAAAAAGAATATTAGAACACTAAATTTGTCTCAATATAAAAACAAAAATTGAATATTTTTAATCTATAAGATCTTTTAGATTTTAACCTAGATTTCAAATCCATTAGTATGAAATCGCCGATTACAAGATTTGATGTGCCTATGGAGTATATAAAGAACTTATGCAGAATCAGAAAATGAAAAAGAATTTTATAAAATTTAATTTGGCGATTTCTTATAAATTAATACCTCGGATTTAAAATCGATAATATTTTATTTTAGATTTTTCCTTCATTTTAAATCCATTAGTATAAATGATAATTTATAAAATTCAGTTGTCTGTGAAAACATGTTGTGTAGAATTGTTTAAATAAGCAAAGAATTTTATAAAATTTGATTTGTGGTTGTTTCTTCTAAAAGTATATATTTTATATTTTAAATAAATATTTTTTATTTTATCTTTATTTTGAACCCTTTAAGTAAAACATAATTTATAAAATTTTATTTATTTATGAAGTATATGTCTAATTATCGTGGTTATCCTCTATGTTTTTATTTTACCCTTTATTTTAAATCATTAGTATAAAACATAATTTATAAAATTTTATTTATTTATGAAGTATATGCCTAGTTATATTAGTTATCCTTTATTTATGAAGTATAATATGCCTATGCCTAGAGCTATTAAAACTAGAAAATAATTTTATAAAATTTGATTTATCCTATTTATCATGGTTTCTTATAATGTGAAGAAGGTGTATCGATATGTTAGGTGACTTCTTGATTGAGCCAATGAATCAAACATCATTCATCCTAGACAGAAAATTTTGAGAGAGTATTGTCACCAAATAAAGTTATAGATTTTGCAAAAGGAGAAAAGGAGTGCATGCTATTTAAAGTGGATTTTCAATGAAATACGATTGTGTGGATTGAGATTTTTAAATTCGTGTTGAGAAAAGTGGGATTTTCCTTAAAGTGGTAGAAATGGATGGAAGCAGGGTATTTTCAAGCTCAATGTCAATATTATTTAATGAAAGTTCAACATGAAATATTCACGTTAGTAGAGATTTTAGACAAGGAGACCATTAGTCTCTTGTTTTGTTTACAACTCTTGTGGAAGAGTTGGTGTTAGGTAAGGAGGATATTTGAATGAGAACGATAAGGAATTTAGTTTTGTGAGCAAGTGGCGCATAACCTATTTTAATTTGTGGGTGACGAATCGTTGTTGGTCAAACCCCTGGACAATGTTTGTATTTTAAAAGCAATATTGAGAGATTTTGAAATGTTATCGCTTAAGAAATAATATGAGAAAGCGAGGCGAAAAGTTTCTCGGAGCATTTTTGCAAGACTTTTATGTCGCAAGGTTGACATGATACATTATACTTTTTGGGGTTAATGGGAGGCAACCATAGAAGTATTAAGAAATCGGTATAATGTTACAAGCATCAAACAAAAATTATTTAGCATCACAACAATTAAATCAACGCAAGGTTGAGCATCAACACATGAAATTACGTAATTATCTACTATTATTAACTCAAAATAACGTCGCGCAAAAAATCATCACCAATTTTTTTCTCATTCATGAGATGCGAGCAAACAAAACAAATAATCAACCAATACCAACCATTATAAACATTAAAATCTCCATGAATTAATTAATTTCACCAACGGAGACGAGGAGTTGGATCGGAATGGAGGTGGACGCGAAAGAGAGCAATGATGGGGAGAGCGCCAGGAGGAGGCAAGTACGGCTGGCCTATAAGGAGGAGGTTGGTCGACGGAGGGACACGCCATATGGAGGGAGCGCTTGGTGGTCGGAGGATGTGGTCATGACTTGCTGGAAGGAGATCAAAGAGAGTGAGGAGCCTTGATAGAGAAAGACTTGAGAGCTTGAGAGAGCCTTAGGTGCTTGATAGTGATTTCGTGAATAATGAGCAATAATTCTTTTGAATTTGAGAAAAGAATGAATAGGAAGGGCTTAAGTCTTGTTTGGAATTTGGAATTGGAAAACTAGTTGTTAGAGCAAAAATTCCTCCTTTTCATGACAAGTTTTGGTTGCGCGGCTCTTTTTCATCATATTTTCATGTTCGATTTGAGAAGCGAGCCATAAACCAAAACCTTCTGAGCATAATTCGAACTCGTACTTTGAAGCAAATTTTTAGATGACAGAGTTTATGATACCATGTCGGATCGTCTCAAAATATTGAAAAATGAGAATGGTATGATTTTTTCAATATTTGAGAAAGTGTTGATGGAAATCGCCTTCACCACATAATTTTATGGAATTTGCATTTTCGAGATCTTTACATAATTGGCTCTTGACCCGAACATATGAAATGAATCAGATATCAAGGGGATTCTTATGACCAAAGACCCACAAAAAATATTGTTCCGCACCAAAATTATGAATTTTTGAACCCGGACCGTGAAATACTAGTTTTAGTCGAATCGCTTCAAATCAATTTGAACACTTGATTTTATCTATAGTTCGAGGCATGTTGGACCACATGGATCTTGGTGTTATAAATACTTGATTAATCACCGATTCAATAGCTTGAGAAATGTGTTAAGTATATTTTGACCATGAAACCCTTGAGTTCGTGTTTCATCGTATTTCCGATGAAAAACACCTTCTATAGTCCGAGAGGCTTAACAGAGAAATACCTTGATCCCATGACCATAAAACTAATGATATTTATGCATGCGTATGTTAGAGAAAAATATGCCAATTAGTATTTAGATTGTAGAAGGTAAAGTTTCGAGTACAACGCCATGAATAAACTCAAAGGAGAAGGTCATTTATGTCATTCCTTTTTTTTATTACATCAATTACTTGCTAATTATTTTAAGAGGATTTGATTTGAAATGTTTACATTGCTAAAATTTATAGATTTTGATTTCATTTCACAGGTTTAGACTAAAGAGAATATTGTGGAGAATATATAAGATGTTTCTACAGAAGCTTACAGGCCAAAATTGTTATGGAAAAGTGAACAAGACAATAGAGATACATGTAGAGCACATATATATATATATATATATATATATATATATATATATATATATATATATATATATATATATATATTTAAAATTTAAAATAGATAAATAAATTTATACATCTTTCAGTTTAACAATTTTGATTATGTTATCTTGATATAAATGAATATCATGGAGTCTTTGCTTTTGATTTAGGAAATAATTCGATTATTAATATTTAATCAATTTAATAATTTTGATTATGTCCTTGATGACGAGTCTTGGTCTTTGTTTTTCTGACCACTAGTAATTACATATTTATATAGTATTTATTAATTATCTTATCACAAAATTGGTTTCATAAGTCATTGAAAGTCAAGTACTACTCTTTGTTTAAACTCCGTGCTAAAATAAATTAGCACATTTTAATTTTTGTCTCATCATTTTGAAGTTATATATATTAAGTTATGTATTTTTAAAGTTCATTAGTAATTGAAAAATTAAGTATCTTAAGCTTGTTATGATGTTTGCGGTGGTTGGTTGATTTAATGTAAATTATGTCAAGAAAAATTTTCGAGTCGGAAAGATTATGTGTATATTGGATTCGTAAAGAAAATTTCTTAGTTCAAGAATATTAAGTGAAACTTACCATTTGAAAAGTTTGAAAGATGGATTATTGTCTATTGGTGGACTAAATAGAAATGAGAAGTTCATGGATCGCAACCCATATTGCATTTCTATTATCTTGAATTTGCTACGAATATGTGAACTTTACATCCCATCGAATATCCCGAGATGCTTTTATACAAAAAGAAAGATATTTATTATGGTCTAAATGGTTGTATTTGTGTTTCTCATGATTGTATGGTTCATGATTATGACCGGATGTCGATCAACACAATCATCTCGAATCGATTACCAAAAGTTATTGCTCAAGTACAAATTATGAAAAGAAACTAACCGCTTTTTATGCTTATTTTGACTTACTTGAGTTAAAACAATGAAAATTTATAGTAGAATTTAAATACCAATTAATTATTATTTTCATATTATGTTTGTGTGTTTGAATTATGCATTAAGAGCAATTTGATAGTTTTCCTTTTATTAAAATAGCAAAATCATGTATCACAATGCATTGTTGTAAATTTGGAGTTATTTTTTTGCATGTTCCCATAATTTGCAAGAGTTTTAACCTCCAAAATATAACATCTTTTGCTTAAATAAAATGCTAATATTTTAATATGTACGTGGACTCGACTTATTAATCAATATCTTGTTGTGATACCTCGTTGAAGTTAATATTTTTTTTAGAAAATTTAACAACAAAGATCAATTTGATTAACAAATTCTTTTTAATGGAAATAATATGTAGCATATATTTGATTAGGGATTAAAGTAAAAGTTTAAAATTAAGTTAAAGGAATTTGTCTCTAGTTAAGCCTTTAGTATATTAAAGTGTTGCAGTGTCCTGCATCCGAATTTATTGAACAAATAAAAACATAATAATTTTTGATTGACAAAAATATATAAAGAAATATTTAATGGACATTATAAAAAATGTAGTTTTTGAGATATTTATGTATAATGCAAAATAAACTAGTTTTGTGAAACGAAGGAAAAAATACTTGGTAGAATAAATTAATATATGTAATTTTAGAAAATTTATGTTAAAATCCAATTCGATATCAATTTACATGGTAGAATAAAGTAATATATGTAATTAGAGAATCAATTAATGGATAGTATTAAAGTAAATCAAGTACTTTGTTAAAATATTCATGTCTATTTAAAAATAACCAAATATTACGTTGAGTAAAAATTAGAAAACAATTAATGGATATTTTTTTATTTAACAATTAATGGATCGTATCAAAATAAATTGTAAAATTATTTATGTCAATTTAAAAAATCAAACAATTTCAAATTAACTAAATTGATACTGACTAAAACACCTTATATATACTACTATTGATTAGCTTAGGGCACCATATACCTTGTAAATTCAAAATGTCCATCACCACTTTCAATTATGCTCTCCCTTGCAAAACCCACAACAAGTACGATGTTTTTTCAACTCTTTAACTATTCACACGATGATCACAAATAGTCCTTCCATGGTCGATTTAATGGCTTTTAAGCATCAAACCTTACCTCAACGACAACGAGAACGCCATCGCCGGCTTGATGTTGAATGTCTCCTCGCAAAACGTCGCGGTATGCCAAACACACTGTCCTTCAACTTTGCATCGCTGGAGAATGTCTTATTTTTCAAATTTTACATGCCTCGCTTATCCCAAAATCACTCATTGATTTTTGGGCAATAAAACTACAAGTTTGTTGGTGTTGGAATCAAAGACGACGTGGACAAGCTTTTAGAGATTTCTCCTTACGTGTTGTTATGCCGATCTTCGCACACTTGCTGCTAAGAAGATGAGTGACAAAACATTGAATTTTTCAGGGCTTAAAACATTGGCTTTTCGAGTTCTTGGAGTTGAGATTGAGAAACCAAAGAAAATTACTTTGAGTGATTGGAGTAATTTTCCACTTACTCTTAAGCAAGTTGAATATGCATGTATAGATGCTTTCATCTCTTTTGAAATTGGAATGCTTCTTCTTTGGTAGGGTTTTATTGATTTTTACTTTGTCTTTTATAAGGCTTTTATTCATTTTCTGAGTATTTGAAAATTTTATCATTTATCGAGAATGTTATAAATTAATCATGTTATATACTTTAGTCTTATTAATGTTTATGTGAAGTTAAATTTTGTCATCGTTTTCCTATAAATATTATAATGAGGTAATGCCGCCTTGAGTTTTTACTTCTGGACATAATGAAATTATATAAAGGTTATAAGTTCAATTTCTTAAATAATGTATGAAACATAATTTATAATATTTTAAATCCGTTAGTATAAAACATAATTTATAAAATTTTATTTGTCCATAAATTAAAGAAATATTTGCCTAGAGGTCTCTAAATTAAAAAAGAATATTAGAACACTAAATTTGTCTCAATATAAAAAAACAAAAAATTGAATATTTTTAATCTATAAGATCTTTTAGATTTTAACCTAGATTTCAAATCCATTAGTATGAAATCGCGATTACAAGATTTGATGTGCCTATGGAGTATATAAAGAACTTATGCAGAATGTAAAAAGAAAAGAATTTTATAAAATTTAATTTGGCAGATTTTTATAAATTAATACCTCGGATTTAAAATCGATAATATTTTATTTTAGATTTTTCCTTCATTTTAAATCCATTAGTATAAATGATAATTTATAAAATTCAGTTGTCCGTGAAAACATGTTGTGTAGAATTGTTTAAATAAGCAAAGAATTTTATAAAATTTGATTTGTGGTTGTTTCTTCTAAAAGTATATATTTTATATTTTAAATAAATATTTTTATTTTATCTTTATTTTGAACCCCATAATTTATAAAATTTTATTTATTTATGAAGTATATGTCTAATTATCGTGGTTATCCTCTATGTTTTTTATTTTACCCTTTATTTTAAATCATTAGTATAAAACATAATTTATAAAATTTTATTTATTTATGAAGTATATGCCTAGTTATATTAGTTATCCTTTATTTATGAAGTATAATATGCCTATGCCTAGAGCTATTAAAACTAGAAAATAATTTTATAAAATTTGATTTATCCTATTTATCATGGTTTCTTATAATGTGAAGAAGGTGTATCGATATGTTAGGTGACTTCTTGATTGAGCGTCAATGAATCAAACATCATTCATCCTAGACAGAAAATTTTGAGAGAGTATTGTCACCAAATAAAGTTATAGATTTTGCAGAAAGGAGCAAAAAGGAGTATGCTATTCAAAGTGGATTTTCAACAGAAATACGATTGTGTGGATTGAGATTTTTTTAAATTCGTGTTGAGAAAAGTGGGATTTTCCTTAAAGTGGTAGAAATGGATGGAAGCAGGGGTATTTTCAAGCTCAATGTCAATATTATTTAATGAAAGTTCAACATGAAATATTCACGTTAGTAGAGATTTTAGACAAGGAGACCATTAGTCTCTTGTTTTGTTTACAACTCTTGTGGAAGAGTTGGCGTTAGGTAAGGAGGATATTTGAATGAGAACGATAAGGAATTTAGTTTTGTGAGCAAGTGGCGCACAACCTATTTTAATTTGTGGGTGACGAATCGTTGTTGGTCAAACCTCATGGGACAATGTTTGTATTTTAAAAGCAATATTGAGAGATTTTGAAATGTTATCGCTTAAGAAATAATATGAGAAAGCGAGGCGCGAGTGTTCTCGGAGCATTTTTGCGCAGAAGACTTTTGTCGTCAAGGTTGACATGATACATTATACTTTTTGGGTTAGCCGGAGGCAGCCATAGAAGTATTAAGTTTCAAAATCGGTATAATGTACAAGCATCAAACAAAAATTATTTAGCATCGTCAACAATTAAATCAACGCAAGGTTGAGCATCAACACATGAAATTACGAATTATCTACTATTATTAACTCAAAATAACGCCGCCAAAAATCATCACCAATTTTTTCTCATTCATGAGATGCGAGCAAACAAAACAAATAATCAACCAATACCAACCATTATAAACATTAAAATCTCCATGAATTAATTAATTTCACCAACGGAGACGAGGAGTTGTGGATCGGAATGGAGGTGGACGCGAAAGAGAGCAATGACAGGGAGAGCGCCGCAGGTAGGCGGCTGGTTATAAGGAGGGAGGTTGGTCGACGGAGGGACACCGCCATATGGAGGAGCGCTGGGTGCCCGCTGGTCGGACAGAGGTGGGTCATGACTGGAAGGAGATCAAAGAGTGAGGAGCCTTGATAGAGAAAGACTTGAGAGCTTGAGAGAGCCTTAGGTGCTTGATAGTGATTTCTATGAATAATGAGCAATAATTCTTTTGAATTTGAGAAAAGAATGAATAGGAAGGGCTTAAGTCTTGGAATTTGGAATTGAAAACTAGTTGTTAGAGCAAAAATTCCTCCCTTTTCATGACAAGTTTTGGTTGTGCCTTTTCATCATATTTTCATGTTCGATTTGAGAAGCGAGCCATAAACCAAAACCTTCGAGCATAATTCAACTCATTTGAAGCAAATTTTTAGATGACGAGTTTATGATACCATGTCGTGGATCGTCTCAAAATATTGAAAAATGAGAATGGTATGATTTTTTCAATATTTGAGAAAGTGTTGATGAAATCGACTTCACCACATAATTTTATGGAATTTTCGGAGATCTTCGTTACATAATTTGCTCTTGACCCGAACATATGAAATGAATCAGATATCAAGGGGATTCTTATGACCAAAGACCCAAAAAAAATATTGTTCCGCACCAAAATTATGAATTTTTGAACCCGGACCGTGAAATACTAGTTTTAGTCGAATCGTTTCAAATCAATTTGAACACTTGATTTTATCTATAGTTCGAGGCATGTTGGACCACATGGGATCTTGGTGTTATAAATACTTGATTAATCACCGATTCAATAGCTTGGAGAAATGTGTTAAGTATATTTTGACCATGAAACCCTTGAGTTCGTGCTTCATCGATTTCCGAAAAAACACCTTCTATAGTCCGAGAGGCTTAACAGAAATACCTTGATCCCATGACCATAAAACTAATGATATTTATGCATGCGTATGTTAGAGAAAAATATGCCAATTAGTATTTAGATTGTAGAAGGTAAAGTTTCGCCATGAATAAACTCAAAGGAGAAGGTCATTTATGTCATTCCTTTTTTATTACATCAATTACTTGCTAATTATTTTAAGAGGATTTGATTTGAAATGTTTACATTGCTAAAATTTATAGATTTTGATTTCATTTCACAGTGTTTAGACTAAAGAGAATATGTGGAGAATATATAAGATGTTTCTACACAAAAGCTTAGAAAAATTGTTAGAAAAAAAAAAAAATATATATATATATATATATATATATATATATATATATATATATATATATATATATATATATATATATATATATATATATATATATATATATATATATATATTTAAAATTTAAAATAGATAAATAAATTTATACATCTTTCCAGTTTAACAATTTTGATTATGTTATCTTGATATAAATGAATATCATGGGAGTCTTTGCTTTTGATTTAGGAAATAATTCTGATTATTAATATTTAATCAATTTAATAATTTTGATTATGTCCTTGATGACGAGTCTTGGTCTTTGTTTTTTCTACCCACTAGTAATTACATATTTATATAGTATTTATTAATTATCTTATCAAAATTGGTTTCCATAAGTCATTGAAAGTCAAGTACTACTCTTTTGTTTAAACTCTGGTGCTAAAATAAATTAGCACATTTTTAATTTTTGTCTCATCATTTTGAAGTTATATATATTAAGTTATGTATTTTTTAAAGTTCATTAGTAATTGAAAAATTAAGTATCTTAAGCTTGTTATGATGTTTGCGGTGGTTGGTTGATTTAATGTAAATTATGTCAGTAACGAAATTTTTTGAGTCGGAAAGATTATGTGTGGACATATTGGATTGGTGTCAGGTAAAGAAAATTTCTTAGTTCAGTAATATTAAGTGAAACTTACCATTTCGAAAATTTTGAAAGATGGATTATTGTCTATTGGTGGACTAAATAGAAATGAGAAGTTCATGGATCGCAACCCATATTGCATTTCTATTATCTTGAATTTGCTACGAATATGTGAACTTTACATCCCATCGAATATCCCGGAGATGCTTTTATACAAAAAAGAAAGATATTTATTATGGTCTAAATGGTTGTATTTGTGTTTCTCATGATTGTATGGTTCATAATTATGACTGGATGTCAGATCAACACAATCATCTGAATCCTGATTACCAAAAGTTATTGCTCAAGTACAAATTATGAAAAGAAACTAACTGCTTTTTTATGCTTATTTTGACTTACTTGAGTTAAAACAATGAAAATTTATAGTAGAATTTAAATACCAATTAATTATTATTTTCATATTATGTTTGTGTGTTTGAATTATGCATTAAGAGCAATTTGATAGTTTTCCCTTTTATTAAAATAGCAAAATCATGTATCACAATGCATTGTTGTAAATTTGGAGTTATGTTTTTTTGCATGTTCCCATAATTTGCAAGAGTTTTTAACCTCCAAAATATAACATCTTTTGCTTAAATAAAATGCTAATATTTTAATATGTACGTGGACTCGACTTATTAATCAATATCTTGTTGTGATACCTCGTTGTGAAGTTAATATTTTTTTTAGAAAATTTAACAACAAAGATCAATTTGATTAACAAATTCTTTTTAATGGAAATAATATGTAGCATATATTTGATTAGGGATTAAAGTAAAAGTTTAAAATTAAGTTAAAGGAATTTGTCTCTAGTTAAGCCTTTAGTATATTAAAGTGTTGCAGTGTCCTGCATCCGAATTTATTGAACAAATAAAAAACATAATAATTTTTTGATTGACAAAAATATATAAAGAAATATTTAATGGACATTATAAAAAAATGTAGTTTTTTTGAGATATTTATGTATAATGCAAAATAAACTAGTTTTGTGAAACGAAGGAAAAAATACTTGGTAGAATAAATTAATATATGTAATTTTAGAAAATTTATGTTAAAATCCAATTCGATATCAATTTACATGGTAGAATAAAGTAATATATGTAATTAGAGAATCAATTAATGGATAGTATTAAAGTAAATCAAGTACTTTGTTAAAATATTCATGTCTATTTAAAAAATAACCAAATATTACGTTGAGTAAAAAATTAGAAAAACAATTAATGGATATTTTTTTTTATTTAACAATTAATGGATCGTATCAAAATAAATTGTAAAATTATTTATGTCAATTTAAAAAAAATCAAACAATTTCAAATTAACTAAATTGATACTCGACTAAAACACCTTATATATACTACTATTGATTAGCTTTCTAGGGCACCATATACCTTGTAAATTCAAAATGTCCATCACCACTTTCAATTATGCTCTCCCTTGCAAAACCCACAACAAGTACGATGTTTTTTTCAACTCTTTAACTATTCACACGATGATCACAAATAGTCCTTCCATGGTCGACGAATGGCTTTTAAGCATCAAACCTTACCTCAACGACAACGAGAACGTCATCGTCGGCTTGGATGTTGAATGTCTCCTCGCAAAACGTCGCGGTATGCCAAACACAACTGCTGTCCTTCAACTTTGCATCAGTGGAGAATGTCTTATTTTTCAAATTTTACATGCCTCGTTTATCCCAAAATCACTCATTGATTTTTTGGGCAATAAAAACTACAAGTTTGTTGGTGTTGGAATCAAAGACGACGTGGACAAGCTTTTTAGAGATTTCTCCTTACGTGTTGTAAGCTATGCCGATCTTCGCACACTTGCTGCTAAGAAGATGAGTGACAAAACATTGAATTTTCGGGCTTAAAACATTGGCTTTTCGAGTTCTTGGAGTTGAGATTGAGAAACCAAAGAAAATTACTTTGAGTGATTGGAGTAATTTTCCACTTACTCTTAAGCAAGTTGAATATGCATGTATAGATGCTTTCATCTCTTTTGAAATTGGAATGCTTCTTCTTTGGTAGGGTTTTATTGATTTTACTTTGTCTTTTATAAGGCTTTTATTCATTTTCTGAGTATTTGAAAATTTTATCATTTATCGAGAATGTTATAAATTAATCATGTTATATACTTTAGTCTTATTAATGTTTATGTGAAGTTAAATTTTGTCATCGTTTTCCTATAAATATTATAATGAGGTAATGCCTTGAGTTTTTACTGGACATAATGAAATTATATAAAGGTTATAAGTTCAATTTCTTAAATAATGTATGAAACATAATTTATAATATTTTAAATCCGTTAGTATAAAACATAATTTATAAAATTTTATTTGTCCATAAATTAAAGAAATATTTGCCTAGAGGTCTCTAAATTAAAAAAGAATATTAGAACACTAAATTTGTCTCAATATAAAAAACAAAAATTGAATATTTTTAATCTATAAGATCTTTTAGATTTTAACCTAGATTTCAAATCCATTAGTATGAAATCGATTACAAGATTTGATGTGCCTATGGAGTATATAAAGAACTTATAATCAAAAAAGAAAAAGAATTTTATAAAATTTAATTTGGCGATTTCTTATAAATTAATACCTCGGATTTAAAATCGATAATATTTTATTTTAGATTTTTCCCTTCATTTTAAATGATAATTTATAAAATTAAAAGTTGTCCGTGAAAACATGTTGTGTAGAATTGTTTAAATAAGCAAAGAATTTTATAAAATTTGATTTGTGGTTGTTTCTTCTAAAAGTATATATATATTTTTATATTTTATTTTAATAACATAATTTATAAAATTTTATTTATTTATTATATGTCTAATTATCGTGGTTATCCTCTATGTTTTTATTTTACCCTTTATTTTAAATCATTAGTATAAAACATAATTTATAAAATTTTATTTATTTATGAAGTATATGCCTAGTTATATTAGTTATCCTTTATTTATGAAGTATAATATGCCTATGCCTAGAGCTATTAAAACTAGAAAATAATTTTATAAAATTTGATTTATCCTATTTATCATGGTTTCTTATAATGTGAAGAAGGTGTATCGATATGTTAGGTGACTTCTTGATTGGCGTCAATGAATCAAACATCATTCATCCTAGAGGAAAATTTTGAGAGAGTATTGTCGGTCAAATAAAGTTATAGATTTTGCAAAAGGAGAAAAAGGTGCATGCTATTTAAAGTGGATTTTCAATGAAATACGATTGTGTGGATTGAGATTTTTAAATTCGTGTTGAGAAAAGTGGGATTTTCCTTAAAGTGGTAGAAATGGATGGAAGCAGGGTATTTTCAAGCTCAATGTCAATATTATTTAATGAAAGTTCAACATGAAATATTCACGTTAGTAGAGATTTTAGACAAGGAGACCATTAGTCTCTTGTTTTGTTTACAACTCTTGTGGAAGAGTTGGGTGTTAGGTAAGGGAGGATATTTGAATGAGAACGATAAGGAATTTAGTTTTGTGAGCAAGTGGCGGATAACCTATTTTAATTTGTGGGTGACGAATCGTTGTTGGTCAAACCTCATGGGACAATGTTTGTATTTTAAAAGCAATATTGAGAGATTTTGAAATGTTATCGCTTAAGAAATAATATGAGAAAGTGGCGCTAGAAGTTCTCGGAGCATTTTTGCACAAGACTTTTATGTCGTGCAAGGTTGACATGATACATTATACTTTTTGGGGTTATGGGAGGCACCATAGAAGTATTAAGTTTCAAAATCGGTATAATTACAAGCATCAAACAAAAATTATTTAGCATCACAACAATTAAATCAACGCAAGGTTGAGCATCAACACATGAAATTACAATTATCTACTATTATTAACTCAAAATAACGGCAAAATCATCACCAATTTTTTCTCATTCATGAGATGCGAGCAAACAAAACAAATAATCAACCAATACCAACCATTATAAACATTAAAATCTCCATGAATTAATTAATTTCACCAACGGAGACGAGGAGTTGTGATCGGAATGGAGGTGGACGCGAAAGAGCAATGATGGGGAGAGCGCCAGTAGTAGCGGAAGTGGCCGGTTATAAGGAGGGAGGTTGGTCGACGGAGGGACACGCCATATGGAGGGAGCGTTGGGTGCCGATGGTCGGACGAGGTGGGTCATGACTTCTGGAAGGAGATCAAAGAGAGTGAGGAGCCTTGATAGAGAAAGACTTGAGAGCTTGAGAGAGCCTTAGGTGCTTGATAGTGATTTCTGTGAATAATGAGCAATAATTCTTTTGAATTTCGGAGAAAAAGAATGAATAGGAAGGGGCTTAAGTCTTGTTTGGAATTTGGAATTGGAAAAACTAGTTGTTAGAGCAAAAAATTCCTCCCTTTTCATGACAAGTTTTGGTTGCGCGGCTCTTTCATCATATTTTCATGTTCGATTTGAGAAGCGAGCCATAAACAAAAAACCTTCTGAGCATAATTCGAACTCGTACTTTGAAGCAAATTTTTAGATGACAGAGTTTATGATACCATGTCGTGTGTCTCAAAATATTGAAAAAATGAGAATGGTATGATTTTCTCAATATTTGAGAAAGTGTTGACTGGAAATCAGCTTCTCCACATAATTTTATGGGAATTTGCATTTTCGGAGATCTTCGTTACATAATTTGCTCTTGACCCGAACATATGAAATGAATCAGATATCAAGGGGATTCTTATGACCAAAGACCCACAAAAAATATTGTTCCGCACCAAAATTATGAATTTTTGAACCCGGACCGTGAAATACTAGTTTTTAGTCTGAATCGTTTCAAATCAATTTGAACACTTGATTTTATCTATAGTTCGAGGCATGTTGGACCACATGGGATCTTGGTGTTATAAATACTTGATTAATCACCGATTCAATAGCTTGGAGAAATGTGTTAAGTATATTTTGACCATGAAACCCTTGAGTTCGTGCTTCATCGTATTTCCTGATGAAAAAACATCTTCTATAGTCTGAGAGGCTTGACAGAGAAATACCTTGATCCCATGACCATAAAACTAATGATATTTATGCATGCGTATGTTAGAGAAAAAATATGCCAATTAGTATTTAGATTGTAGAAGGTAAAGTTTCGAGTACAACGCCATGAATAAACTCAAAGGAGAAGGTCATTTATGTCATTCCTTTTTTTTATTACATCAATTACTTGCTAATTATTTTAAGAGGATTTGATTTGAAATGTTTACATTGCTAAAATTTATAGATTTTGATTTCATTTCACACAGGTTTAGACTAAAGAGAATATTGTGGAGAATATATAAGATGTTTCTACACAAGAAGCTTCTGAGGCCAAAATTGTTATGGAAAAAGTGAACAAGACAATAGAGATATTGTGATTAGAGCACATGTAAGAGTAAACTCACTAAGAATACAATATATATATATATATATATATATATATATATATATATATATATATATATATATATATATATATATATATTTAAAATTTAAAATAGATAAATAAATTTATACATCTTTCAGTTTAACAATTTTGATTATGTTATCTTGATATAAATGAATATCATGGAGTCTTTGCTTTTGATTTAGGAAATAATTCGATTATTAATATTTAATCAATTTAATAATTTTGATTATGTCCTTGATGACGAGTCTTGGTCTTTGTTTTTCTGTACCCACTAGTAATTACATATTTATATAGTATTTATTAATTATCTTCTGTCAAAATTGGTTTCCATAAGTCATTGAAAGTCAAGTACTACTCTTTTGTTTAAACTCGGTGCTAAAATAAATTAGCACATTTTAATTTTGTCTCATCATTTTGAAGTTATATATATTAAGTTATGTATTTTTAAAGTTCATTAGTAATTGAAAAATTAAGTATCTTAAGCTTGTTATGATGTTTGCGGTGGTTGGTTGATTTAATGTAAATTATGTCGATGAAATTTTTGAGTCGGAAAGATTATGTGTGGACATATTGGATTGGTGTCGTAAAGAAAATTTCTTAGTTCAGAATATTAAGTGAAACTTACCATTTGAAAAGTTTGAAAGATGGATTATTGTCTATTGGTGGACTAAATAGAAATGAGAAGTTCATGGATCGCAACCCATATTGCATTTCTATTATCTTGAATTTGCTACGAATATGTGAACTTTACATCCCATCGAATATCCGGAGATGCTTTTATACAAAAAGAAAGATATTTATTATGGTCTAAATGGTTGTATTTGTGTTTCTCATGATTGTATGGTTCATGATTATGGTGGATGTCGGATCAACACAATCATCGAATCGATTACCAAAGTTATTGCTCAAGTACAAATTATGAAAAGAAACTAAGCGCTTTTTATGCTTATTTTGACTTACTTGAGTTAAAACAATGAAAATTTATAGTAGAATTTAAATACCAATTAATTATTATTTTCATATTATGTTTGTGTGTTTGAATTATGCATTAAGAGCAATTTGATAGTTTTCCTTTTATTAAAATAGCAAAATCATGTATCACAATGCATTGTTGTAAATTTGGAGTTATGTTTTTTGCATGTTCCCCATAATTTGCAAGAGTTTTTAACCTCAAAAATATAACATCTTTTGCTTAAATAAAATGCTAATATTTTAATATGTACGTGGACTCGACTTATTAATCAATATCTTGTTGTGATACCTCGTTGACGAAGTTAATATTTTTTTTAGAAAATTTAACAACAAAGATCAATTTGATTAACAAATTCTTTTTAATGGAAATAATATGTAGCATATATTTGATTAGGGATTAAAGTAAAAGTTTAAAATTAAGTTAAAGGAATTTGTCTCTAGTTAAGCCTTTAGTATATTAAAGTGTTGCAGTGTCCTGCATCCGAATTTATTGAACAAATAAAAAACATAATAATTTTTTGATTGACAAAAATATATAAAGAAATATTTAATGGACATTATAAAAAAATGTAGTTTTTTTGAGATATTTATGTATAATGCAAAATAAACTAGTTTTGTGAAACGAAGGGAAAAAAATACTTGGTAGAATAAATTAATATATGTAATTTTTAGAAAATTTATGTTAAAATCCAATTCGATATCAATTTACATGGTAGAATAAAGTAATATATGTAATTAGAGAATCAATTAATGGATAGTATTAAAGTAAATCAAGTACTTTGTTAAAATATTCATGTCTATTTAAAAAATAACCAAATATTACGTTGAGTAAAAAATTAGAAAAACAATTAATGGATATTTTTTTTTATTTAACAATTAATGGATCGTATCAAAATAAATTGTAAAATTATTTATGTCAATTTAAAAAAAATCAAACAATTTC
The DNA here is from genome assembly GCA_021764765.1 of Vicia sativa. NCBI lineage: Eukaryota > Viridiplantae > Streptophyta > Magnoliopsida > Fabales > Fabaceae > Vicia > Vicia sativa. Next base: position 45,087,956 of record CM038793.1, on the reverse strand, counting down.
AAATTAACTAAATTGATACTCGACTAAAACACCTTATATATACTACTATTGATTAGCTTTCTAGGGCACCATATACCTTGTAAATTCAAAATGTCCATCACCACTTTCAATTATGCTCTCCCTTGCAAAACCCACAACAAGTACGATGTTTTTTTCAACTCTTTAACTATTCACACGATGATCACAAATAGTCCTTCCATGGTCGACGAATGGCTTTTAAGCATCAAACCTTACCTCAACGACGAGAACGTCATCGTCGGCTTGGATGTTGAATGTCTCCTCGCGTCGCGGTATGCCAAACACATTGCTGTCCTTCAACTTTGCATCGATGGAGAATGTCTTATTTTCAAATTTTACATGCCTCGTTTATCCCAAAATCACTCATTGATTTTTGGGCAATAAAACTACAAGTTTGTTGGTGTTGGAATCAAAGACGACGTGGACAAGCTTTTAGAGATTTCTCCTTACGTGTTGTAAGCCGATCTTCGCACACTTTGCTAAGAAGATGAGTGACAAAACATTGAATTTTTCAGGGCTTAAAACATTGGCTTTTCGAGTTCTTGGAGTTGAGATTGAGAAACCAAAGAAAATTACTTTGAGTGATTGGAGTAATTTTCCACTTACTCTTAAGCAAGTTGAATATGCATGTATAGATGCTTTCATCTCTTTTGAAATTGGAATGCTTCTTCTTTGGTAGGGTTTTATTGATTTTACTTTGTCTTTTATAAGGCTTTTATTCATTTTCTGAGTATTTGAAAATTTTATCATTTATCGAGAATGTTATAAATTAATCATGTTATATACTTTAGTCTTATTAATGTTTATGTGAAGTTAAATTTTGTCATCGTTTTCCTATAAATATTATAATGAGGTAATGCCTTGAGTTTTTACTTCTGGACATAATGAAATTATATAAAGGTTATAAGTTCAATTTCTTAAATAATGTATGAAACATAATTTATAATATTTTAAATCCGTTAGTATAAAACATAATTTATAAAATTTTATTTGTCCATAAATTAAAGAAATATTTGCCTAGAGGTCTCTAAATTAAAAAGAATATTAGAACACTAAATTTGTCTCAATATAAAAAACAAAAATTGAATATTTTTAATCTATAAGATCTTTTAGATTTTAACCTAGATTTCAAATCCATTAGTATGAAATAAATCGATTACAAGATTTGATGTGCCTATGGAGTATATAAAGAACTTATGCGAGCTGTAAAATGAAAAGAATTTTATAAAATTTAATTTGGCCAGATTTCTTATAAATTAATACCTCGGATTTAAAATCGATAATATTTTATTTTAGATTTTTCCCTTCATTTTAAATCCATTAGTATAAATGATAATTTATAAAATTCAGTTGTCCGTGAAAACATGTTGTGTAGAATTGTTTAAATAAGCAAAGAATTTTATAAAATTTGATTTGTGGTTGTTTCTTCTAAAAGTATATATTTTATATTTTAAATAAATATTTTTTATTTTACCCTTTATTTTAAATCATTAGTATAAAACATAATTTATAAAATTTTATTTATTTATGAAGTATATGCCTAGTTATATTAGTTATCCTTTATTTATGAAGTATAATATGCCTATGCCTAGAGCTATTAAAACTAGAAAATAATTTTATAAAATTTGATTTATCCTATTTATCATGGTTTCTTATAATGTGAAGAAGGTGTATCGATATGTTAGGTGACTTCTTGATTGAGCGTCAATGAATCAAACATCATTCATTCTAGACAGGAAAATTTTGAGAGAGTATTGTCAGTCAAATAAAGTTATAGATTTTGCAAAAAGGAGAAAAAGGAGTGCATGCTATTTAAAGTGGATTTTCAACAGAAATACGATTGTGTGGATTGAGATTTTTTCGTGTTGAGAAAAGTGGGATTTTCCTTAAAGTGGTAGAAATGGATGGAAGCGGTATTTTCAAGCTCAATGTCAATATTATTTAATGAAAGTTCAACATGAAATATTCACGTTAGTAGAGATTTTAGACAAGGAGACCATTAGTCTCTTGTTTTGTTTACAACTCTTGTGGAAGAGTTGGCGGTTAGGTAAGGAGGATATTTGAATGAGCATTATAAGGAATTTAGTTTTGTGAGCAAGTGGCGACAACCTATTTTAATTTGTGGGTGACGAATCGTTGTTGGTCAAACCTCATGGGACAATGTTTGTATTTTAAAAGCAATATTGAGAGATTTTGAAATGTTATCGAGAAGAAATAATATGAAAGCGTTCTGAGTCGTTCTCGGAGCATTTTTGCGACAAGACTTTTATGTCGTGCAAGGTTGACATGATACATTATACTTTTTGGGGTTAGGTGGGAGGACCATAGAAGTATTAAGTTTAAAATCGGTATAAGTTACCAAGCATCAAACAAAAATTATTTAGCATCGTCAACAATTAAATCAACGCAAGGTTGAGCATCAACACATGAAATTACAGAATTATCTACTATTATTAACTCAAAAATAACGTTGGCGCGCAAAATCATCACCAATTTTTTTCTCATTCATGAGATGCGAGCAAACAAAACAAATAATCAACCAATACCAACCATTATAAACATTAAAATCTCCATGAATTAATTAATTTCACCGAGCGAGGAGTTGTGATCGGAATGGAGGTGGGCGAAAGATAGCGAGGCGCGCGAGTAGGAGGCGGACTGGTGGCCGGTTATAAGGAGGGAGGTTGGTCGGCGGAGGGACACGCTGCCATATGGAGGGCGCGTTGGGTGCCGATGGTGAGGTGGGTCATGACTTCTGGAAGGAGATCAAAGAGAGTGAGGGAGCCTTGATAGAGAAAGACTTGAGAGCTTGAGAGAGCCTTAGGTGCTTGATAGTGATTTCGTGAATAATGAGCAATAATTCTTTTGAATTTCGGAGAAAAGAATGAATAGGAAGGGGCTTAAGTCTTGTTTGGAATTTGGAATTGGAAAAACTAGTTGTTAGAGCAAAAAATTCCTCCCTTTTCATGACAAGTTTTGGTTGCGCGGCTCTTTCATCATATTTTCATGTTCGATTTGAGAAGCGAGCCATAAACCAAAACCGAGCATAATTCGAACTCGTACTTTGAAGCAAATTTTTAGATGCGAGTTTATGATACCATGTCGTGTGAATCGTCTCAAAATATTGAAAAAATGAGAATGGTATGATTTTTTCAATATTTGAGAAAGTGTTGAAATCGACTTCACCACATAATTTTATGGAATTTGCATTTCGGAGATCTTCGTTACATAATTTGCTCTTGACCCGAACATATGAAATGAATCAGATATCAAGGGGATTCTTATGACCAAAGACCCAAAAAAAATATTGTTCCGCACCAAAATTATGAATTTTTGAACCCGGACCGTGAAATACTAGTTTTTAGTCTGAATCGTTTCAAATCAATTTGAACACTTGATTTTATCTATAGTTCGAGGCATGTTGGACCACATGGGATCTTGGTGTTATAAATACTTGATTAATCACCGATTCAATAGCTTGGAGAAATGTGTTAAGTATATTTTGACCATGAAACCCTTGAGTTCGTGCTTCATCGTATTTCCTGATGAAAAAACATCTTCTATAGTCTGAGAGGCTTAACAGAGAAATACCTTGATCCCATGACCATAAAACTAATGATATTTATGCATGCGTATGTTAGAAAAAATATGCCAATTAGTATTTAGATTGTAGAAGGTAAAGTTTAAGTACAACGCCATGAATAAACTCAAAGGAGAAGGTCATTTATGTCATTCCTTTTTTTTATTACATCAATTACTTGCTAATTATTTTAAGAGGATTTGATTTGAAATGTTTACATTGCTAAAATTTATAGATTTTGATTTCATTTCACACAGGTTTAGACTAAAGAGAATATTGTGGAGAATATATAAGATGTTTCTACACAAGAAGCTTACAGGGCCAAAATTGTTATGGAAAAAGCTGAACAAGACAATAGAGATATTGTGATTAGAGCACATGTAAGAGTAAACTCACTAAGAATACAATAACCATCATATATATATATATATATATATATATATATATATATATATATATATATATATATATATATATATATATATATATATATTTAAAATTTAAAATAGATAAATAAATTTATACATCTTTCCAGTTTAACAATTTTGATTATGTTATCTTGATATAGATGAATATCATGGGAGTCTTTGCTTTTGATTTAGGAAATAATTCTGATTATTAATATTTAATCAATTTAATAATTTTGATTATGTCCTTGATGACGAGTCTTGGTCTTTGTTTTTTCATACCCACTAGTAATTACATATTTATATAGTATTTATTAATTATCTTCTTGTCAAAATTGGTTTCCATAAGTCATTGAAAGTCAAGTACTACTCTTTTGTTTAAACTCTGGTGCTAAAATAAATTAGCACATTTTAATTTTGTCTCATCATTTTGAAGTTATATATATTAAGTTATGTATTTTTTAAAGTTCATTAGTAATTGAAAAATTAAGTATCTTAAGCTTGTTATGATGTTTGCGGTGGTTGGTTGATTTAATGTAAATTATGTCGATGTGAAATTTTTGAGTCGGAAAGATTATGTGTGGACATATTGGATTGGTGTCGTAAAGAAAATTTCTTAGTTCAGTAATATTAAGTGAAACTTACCATTTGAAAAGTTTGAAAGATGGATTATTGTCTATTGGTGGACTAAATAGAAATGAGAAGTTCATGGATCGCAACCCATATTGCATTTCTATTATCTTGAATTTACTACGAATATGTGAACTTTACATCCCATCGAATATCCGGAGATGCTTTTATACAAAAAGAAAGATATTTATTATGGTCTAAATGGTTGTATTTGTGTTTCTCATGATTGTATGGTTCATGATTATGGTGGATGTCGATCAACACAATCATCGAATCGATTACCAAAAGTTATTGCTCAAGTACAAATTATGAAAAGAAACTAGCGCTTTTTATGCTTATTTTGACTTACTTGAGTTAAAACAATGAAAATTTATAGTAGAATTTAAATACCAATTAATTATTATTTTCATATTATGTTTGTGTGTTTGAATTATGCATTAAGAGCAATTTGATAGTTTTCCTTTTATTAAAATAGCAAAATCATGTATCACAATGCATTGTTGTAAATTTGGAGTTATGTTTTTTGCATGTTCCCCATAATTTGCAAGAGTTTTTAACCTCAAAAATATAACATCTTTTGCTTAAATAAAATGCTAATATTTTAATATGTCCGTGGACTCGACTTATTAATCAATATCTTGTTGTGATACCTCGTTGACGAAGTTAATATTTTTTTTAGAAAATTTAACAACAAAGATCAATTTGATTAACAAATTCTTTTTAATGGAAATAATATGTAGCATATATTTGATTAGAGATTAAAGTAAAAGTTTAAAATTAAGTTAAAGGAATTTGTCTCTAGTTAAGCCTTTAGTATATTAAAGTGTTGCAGTGTCCTGCATCCGAATTTATTGAACAAATAAAAAACATAATAATTTTTTGATTGACAAAAATATATAAAGAAATATTTAATGGACATTATAAAAAAATGTAGTTTTTTTGAGATATTTATGCATAATGCAAAATAAACTAGTTTTGTGAAACGAAGGGAAAAAAATACTTGGTAGAATAAATTAATATATGTAATTTTTAGAAAATTTATGTTAAAATCCAATTCGATATCAATTTACATGGTAGAATAAAGTAATATATGTAATTAGAGAATCAATTAATGGATAGTATTAAAGTAAATCAAGTACTTTGTTAAAATATTCATGTCTATTTAAAAAATAACCAAATATTACGTTGAGTAAAAAATTAGAAAAACAATTAATGGATATTTTTTTTTATTTAACAATTAATGGATCGTATCAAAATAAATTGTAAAATTATTTATGTCAATTTAAAAAAAATCAAACAATTTCAAATTAACTAAATTGATACTCGACTAAAACACCTTATATATACTACTATTGATTAGCTTTCTAGGGCACCATATACCTTGTAAATTCAAAATGTCCATCACCACTTTCAATTATGCTCTCCTTGCAAAACCCACAACAAGTACGATGTTTTTCAACTCTTTAACTATTCACACGATGATCACAAATAGTCCTTCCATGGTCGACGAATGGCTTTTAAGCATCAAACCTTACCTCAACGACAACGAGCGTCATCGTCGGCTTGGATGTTGAATGTCTCCTCGCAAAGCGTCGCGGTATGCCAAACACGCTGTCCTTCAACTTTGCATCGATGGAGAATGTCTTATTTTCAAATTTTACATGCCTCGTTTATCCCAAAATCACTCATTGATTTTTGGGCAATAAAACTACAAGTTTGTTGGTGTTGGAATCAAAGCAGCGTGGACAAGCTTTTAGAGATTTCTCCTTACGTGTTGTAAGCTATGCCGATCTTCGCACACTTCGCTAAGAAGATGAGTGACAAAACATTGAATTTTTCAGGGCTTAAAACATTGGCTTTTCGAGTTCTTGGAGTTGAGATTGAGAAACCAAAGAAAATTACTTTGAGTGATTGGAGTAATTTTCCACTTACTCTTAAGCAAGTTGAATATGCATGTATAGATGCTTTCATCTCTTTTGAAATTGGAATGCTTCTTCTTTTGTAGGGTTTTATTGATTTTACTTTGTCTTTTATAAGGCTTTTATTCATTTTAGTATTTGAAAATTTTATCATTTATCGAGAATGTTATAAATTAATCATGTTATATACTTTAGTCTTATTAATGTTTATGTGAAGTTAAATTTTGTCATCGTTTTCCTATAAATATTATAATGAGGTAATGCCGCCTTGAGTTTTACTTGGACATAATGAAATTATATAAAGGTTATAAGTTCAATTTCTTAAATAATGTATGAAACATAATTTATAATATTTTAAATCCGTTAGTATAAAACATAATTTATAAAATTTTATTTGTCCATAAATTAAAGAAATATTTGCCTAGAGGTCTCTAAATTAAAAAGAATATTAGAACACTAAATTTGTCTCAATATAAAAAACAAAAATTGAATATTTTTAATCTATAAGATCTTTTAGATTTTAACCTAGATTTCAAATCCATTAGTATGAAATAAATCGATTACAAGATTTGATGTGCCTATGGAGTATATAAAGAACTTATGCGAACTGTAAAAAGAAAAGAATTTTATAAAATTTAATTTGGCCAGATTTCTTATAAATTAATACCTCGGATTTAAAATCGATAATATTTTATTTTAGATTTTTCCCTTCATTTTAAATCCATTAGTATAAATGATAATTTATAAAATTCAGTTGTCCGTGAAAACATGTTGTGTAGAATTGTTTAAATAAGCAAAGAATTTTATAAAATTTGATTTGTGGTTGTTTCTTCTAAAAGTATATATTTTATATTTTAAATAAATATTTTTTATTTTATCTTTATTTTGAACCATAATTTATAAAATTTTATTTATTTATGAAGTATATGTCTAATTATCGTGGTTATCCTCTATGTTTTTTATTTTACCCTTTATTTTAAATCATTAGTATAAAACATAATTTATAAAATTTTATTTATTTATGAAGTATATGCCTAGTTATATTAGTTATCCTTTATTTATGAAGTATAATATGCCTATGCCTAGAGCTATTAAAACTAGAAAATAATTTTATAAAATTTGATTTATCCTATTTATCATGGTTTCTTATAATGTGAAGAAGGTGTATCGATATGTTAGGTGACTTCTTGATTGGCGTCAATGAATCAAACATCATTCATCCTAGCAGGAAAATTTTGAGAGAGTATTGTCGGTCAAATAAAGTTATAGATTTTGCAAAAGGAGAAAAAGTGCATGCTATTTAAAGTGGATTTTCAACAGAAATACGATTGTGTGGATTGAGATTTTTTTAAATTCGTGTTGAGAAAAGTGGGATTTTCCTTAAAGTGGTAGAAATGGATGGAAGCAGCGGTATTTTCAAGCTCAATGTCAATATTATTTAATGAAAGTTCAACATGAAATATTCACGTTAGTAGAGATTTTAGACAAGGAGACCATTAGTCTCTTGTTTTGTTTACAACTCTTGTGGAAGAGTTGGCAGGTTAGGTAAGGGAGGATATTTGAATGAGCGATAAGGAATTTAGTTTTGTGAGCAAGTGGCGGACAACCTATTTTAATTTGTGGGTGGAATCGTTGTTGGTCAAACCTCATGGGACAATGTTTGTATTTTAAAAGCAATATTGAGAGATTTTGAAATGTTATCAGGCTTAAGAAATAATATGAGAAAGCGTAGGCGTTACGAGTGCAGGTTCTCGGAGCATTTTTTGCAGGCAGCAAGACTTTTATGTCGTGCAAGGTTGACATGATACATTATACTTTTTAGGGTTAGTGGGAGGCGCCATAGAAGTATTAAGTTTGAAAATCGGTATAAGTTACCAAGCATCAAACAAAAATTATTTAGCATCGTCAACAATTAAATCAACGCAAGGTTGAGCATCAACACATGAAATTACAGAATTATCTACTATTATTAACTCAAAAATAACGTCGGCGCGCAAAATCATCACCAATTTTTTCTCATTCATGAGATGCGAGCAAACAAAACAAATAATCAACCAATACCAACCATTATAAACATTAAAATCTCCATGAATTAATTAATTTCACCAGAGCGAGGAGTTGTGATCGGAATGGAGGTGGGCGAAGAGAGCAATGACAGGGGAGAGCGCGCCAGAGTAGGAGGCGGAAGTACGGCTGGCCCGGTTATAAGGAGGGAGGTTGGTCGACGGAGGGACACGCTGCCATATGGAGGGAGCGCGTTGGGTGCCCGATGGTCGGACAGAGGTGGGTCATGACTTGCTGGAAGGAGATCAAAGAGAGTGAGGGAGCCTTGATAGAGAAAGACTTGAGAGCTTGAGAGAGCCTTAGGTGCTTGATAGTGATTTCTATGAATAATGAGCAATAATTCTTTTGAATTTCGGAGAAAAAGAATGAATAGGAAGGGGCTTAAGTCTTGTTTGGAATTTGGAATTGGAAAAACTAGTTGTTAGAGCAAAAAATTCCTCCCTTTTCATGACAAGTTTTGGTTGCGCGGCTCTTTCATCATATTTTCATGTTCGATTTGAGAAGCGAGCCATAAACCAAAACCTTCTGAGCATAATTCGAACTCGTACTTTGAAGCAAATTTTTAGATGACAGAGTTTATGATACCATGTCGTGTGAATCGTCTCAAAATATTGAAAAAATGAGAATGGTATGATTTTTTCAATATTTGAGAAAGTGTTAACTGGAAATCAGCTTCACCACATAATTTTATAGAATTTGCATTTTCGGAGATCTTCGTTCTAATTGGCTCTTGACCGAACATATGAAATGAATCGATATCAAGGGATTCTTATGACCAAAGACCCAAAAATATTGTTCCGCACCAAAATTATGAATTTTGAACCGGACCGTGAAATACTAGTTTTAGTCGAATCGTTTCAAATCAATTTGAACACTTGATTTTATCTATAGTTCGAGGCATGTTGGACCACATGGGATCTTGGTGTTATAAATACTTGATTAATCACCGATTCAATAGCTTGGAGAAATGTGTTAAGTATATTTTGACCATGAAACCCTTGAGTTCGTGCTTCATCGTATTTCCTGATGAAAAAACACCTTCTATAGTCTGAGAGGCTTAACAGAGAAATACCTTGATCCCATGACCATAAAACTAATGATATTTATGCATGCGTATGTTAGAGAAAAAATATGCCAATTAGTATTTAGATTGTAGAAGGTAAAGTTTCGAGTACAACGCCATGAATAAACTCAAAGGAGAAGGTCATTTATGTCATTCCTTTTTTTTATTACATCAATTACTTGCTAATTATTTTAAGAGGATTTGATTTGAAATGTTTACATTGCTAAAATTTATAGATTTTGATTTCATTTCACACAGGTTTAGACTAAAGAGAATATTGTGGAGAATATATAAGATGTTTCTACACAAGAAGCTTCTGAGGCCAAAATTGTTATGGAAAAAGCTGAACAAGACAATAGAGATATTGTGATTAGAGCACATGTAAGAGTAAACTCACTAAGAATACAATAACCATCATATATATATATATATATATATATATATATATATATATATATATTTAAAATTTAAAATAGATAAATAAATTTATACATGTTTCCAGTTTAACAATTTTGATTATGTTATCTTGATATAGATGAATATCATGGGAGTCTTTGCTTTTGATTTAGGAAATAATTCGATTATTAATATTTAATCAATTTAATAATTTTGATTATGTCCTTGATGACGAGTCTTGGTCTTTGTTTTTCTGTACCCACTAGTAATTACATATTTATATAGTATTTATTAATTATCTTCTTGTCAAAATTGGTTTCCATAAGTCATTGAAAGTCAAGTACTACTCTTTTGTTTAAACTCGGTGCTAAAATAAATTAGCACATTTTAATTTTGTCTCATCATTTTGAAGTTATATATATTAAGTTATGTATTTTTAAAGTTCATTAGTAATTGAAAAATTAAGTATCTTAAGCTTGTTATGATGTTTGCGGTGGTTGGTTGATTTAATGTAAATTATGTCGATGTGAAATTTTTGAGTCGGAAAGATTATGTGTGGACATATTGGATTGGTGTCGTAAAGAAAATTTCTTAGTTCGTAATATTAAGTGAAACTTACCATTTGAAAAGTTTGAAAGATGGATTATTGTCTATTGGTGGACTAAATAGAAATGAGAAGTTCATGGATCGCAACCCATATTGCATTTCTATTATCTTGAATTTGCTACGAATATGTGAACTTTACATCCCATCGAATATCCGGAGATGCTTTTATACAAAAAGAAAGATATTTATTATGGTCTAAATGGTTGTATTTGTGTTTCTCATGATTGTATGGTTCATGATTATGGTGGATGTCGATCAACACAATCATCGAATCTGATTACCAAAAGTTATTGCTCAAGTACAAATTATGAAAAGAAACTAACGCTTTTTATGCTTATTTTGACTTACTTGAGTTAAAACAATGAAAATTTATAGTAGAATTTAAATACCAATTAATTATTATTTTCATATTATGTTTGTGTGTTTGAATTATGCATTAAGAGCAATTTGATAGTTTTCCTTTTATTAAAATAGCAAAATCATGTATCACAATGCATTGTTGTAAATTTGGAGTTATGTTTTTTGCATGTTCCCCATAATTTGCAAGAGTTTTAACCTCAAAAATATAACATCTTTTGCTTAAATAAAATGCTAATATTTTAATATGTACGTGGACTCGACTTATTAATCAATATCTTGTTGTGATACCTCGTTGTGAAGTTAATATTTTTTAGAAAATTTAACAACAAAGATCAATTTGATTAACAAATTCTTTTAATGGAAATAATATGTAGCATATATTTGATTAGGGATTAAAGTAAAAGTTTAAAATTAAGTTAAAGGAATTTGTCTCTAGTTAAGCCTTTAGTATATTAAAGTGTTGCAGTGTCCTGCATCCGAATTTATTGAACAAATAAAAACATAATAATTTTTGATTGACAAAAATATATAAAGAAATATTTAATGGACATTATAAAAAATGTAGTTTTTGAGATATTTATGCATAATGCAAAATAAACTAGTTTTGTGAAACGAAGGAAAAAATACTTGGTAGAATAAATTAATATATGTAATTTTTAGAAAATTTATGTTAAAATCCAATTCGATATCAATTTACATGGTAGAATAAAGTAATATATGTAATTAGAGAATCAATTAATGGATAGTATTAAAGTAAATCAAGTACTTTGTTAAAATATTCATGTCTATTTAAAAAATAACCAAATATTACGTTGAGTAAAAAATTAGAAAAACAATTAATGGATATTTTTTTTTATTTAACAATTAATGGATCGTATCAAAATAAATTGTAAAATTATTTATGTCAATTTAAAAAAAATCAAACAATTTCAAATTAACTAAATTGATACTCGACTAAAACACCTTATATATACTACTATTGATTAGCTTTCTAGGGCACCATATACCTTGTAAATTCAAAATGTCCATCACCACTTTCAATTATGCTCTCCTTGCAAAACCCACAACAAGTACGATGTTTTTCAACTCTTTAACTATTCACACGATGATCACAAATAGTCCTTCCATGGTCGACGAATGGCTTTTAAGCATCAAACCTTACCTCAACGACAACGAGACGTCATCGTCGGCTTGGATGTTGAATGTCTCCTCAAAGCGTCGCGGTATGCCAAACACATGCTGTCCTTCAACTTTGCATCGATGGAGAATGTCTTATTTTCAAATTTTACATGCCTCGTTTATCCCAAAATCACTCATTGATTTTTGGGCAATAAAAACTACAAGTTTGTTGGTGTTGGAATCAAAACGAGCGTGGACAAGCTTTTAGAGATTTCTCCTTACGTGTTGTAAGCTATGCCGATCTTCGCACACTTGCTGCTAAGAAGATGAGTGACAAAACATTGAATTTTTCAGGGCTTAAAACATTGGCTTTTCGAGTTCTTGGAGTTGAGATTGAGAAACCAAAGAAAATTACTTTGAGTGATTGGAGTAATTTTCCACTTACTCTTAAGCAAGTTGAATATGCATGTATAGATGCTTTCATCTCTTTTGAAATTGGAATGCTTCTTCTTTTGTAGGGTTTTATTGATTTTTACTTTGTCTTTTATAAGGCTTTTATTCATTTTCTGAGTATTTGAAAATTTTATCATTTATCGAGAATGTTATAAATTAATCATGTTATATACTTTAGTCTTATTAATGTTTATGTGAAGTTAAATTTTGTCATCGTTTTCCTATAAATATTATAATGAGGTAATGCCGCCTTGAGTTTTTACTTCTGGACATAATGAAATTATATAAAGGTTATAAGTTCAATTTCTTAAATAATGTATGAAACATAATTTATAATATTTTAAATCCGTTAGTATAAAACATAATTTATAAAATTTTATTTGTCCATAAATTAAAGAAATATTTGCCTAGAGGTCTCTAAATTAAAAAAGAATATTAGAACATTAAATTTGTCTCAATATAAAAAAACAAAAAATTGAATATTTTTAATCTATAAGATCTTTTAGATTTTAACCTAGATTTCAAATCCATTAGTATGAAATCGTCGATTACAAGATTTGATGTGCCTATGGAGTATATAAAGAACTTATGCAGAACTGTAAAAAAGAAAAAGAATTTTATAAAATTTAATTTGGCCAGATTTCTTATAAATTAATACCTCGGATTTAAAATCGATAATATTTTATTTTAGATTTTTCCCTTCATTTTAAATCCATTAGTATAAATGATAATTTATAAAATTCAGTTGTCTGTGAAAACATGTTGTGTAGAATTGTTTAAATAAGCAAAGAATTTTATAAAATTTGATTTGTGGTTGTTTCTTCTAAAAGTATATATTTTATATTTTAAATAAATATTTTTTATTTTACCCTTTATTTTAAATCATTAGTATAAAACATAATTTATAAAATTTTATTTATTTATGAAGTATATGCCTAGTTATATTAGTTATCCTTTATTTATGAAGTATAATATGCCTATGCCTAGAGCTATTAAAACTAGAAAATAATTTTATAAAATTTGATTTATCCTATTTATCATGGTTTCTTATAATGTGAAGAAGGTGTATCGATATGTTAGGTGACTTCTTGATTGAGCGTCAATGAATCAAACATCATTCATCCTAGACAGGAAAATTTTGAGAGAGTATTGTCAGTCAAATAAAGTTATAGATTTTGCAGAAAGGAGAAAAAGGAGTATGCTATTCAAAGTGGATTTTCAACAGAAATACGATTGTGTGGATTGAGATTTTTTTAAATTCGTGTTGAGAAAAGTGGGATTTTCCTTAAAGTGGTAGAAATGGATGGAAGCAGGGGTATTTTCAAGCTCAATGTCAATATTATTTAATGAAAGTTCAACATGAAATATTCACGTTAGTAGAGATTTTAGACAAGGAGACCATTAGTCTCTTGTTTTGTTTACAACTCTTGTGGAAGAGTTGGCAGGTTAGGTAAGGGAGGATATTTGAATGAGAACGTATAAGGAATTTAGTTTTTGTGAGCAAGTGGCAGACAACCTATTTTAATTTGTGGGTGACGCAATCGTTGTTGGTCAAACCTCATGGGACAATGTTTGTATTTTAAAAGCAATATTGAGAGATTTTGAAATGTTATCAGGCTTAAGAAATAATATGAGAAAGCGTAGGCGTTACGAGTGCAGGTTCTCGGAGCATTTTTTGCAGGCAGCAAGACTTTTATGTCGTGCAAGGTTGACATGATACATTATACTTTTTTAGGGTTAGCTGTGGGAGGCAGCCATAGAAGTATTAAGTTTCGAAAATCGGTATAACTGTTACCAAGCATCAAACAAAAATTATTTAGCATCGTCAACAATTAAATCAACGCAAGGTTGAGCATCAACACATGAAATTACAGAATTATCTACTATTATTAACTCAAAAATAACGTCGGTAGCAAAATCATCACCAATTTTTCTCATTCATGAGATGCGAGCAAACAAAACAAATAATCAACCAATACCAACCATTATAAACATTAAAATCTCCATGAATTAATTAATTTCAGGAGCGAGGAGTTGTGATCGGAATGGAGGCGAAAGAGAGCAATGAGTAGGAGGCGGAATGGCCGGTTATAAGGAGGAGGTTGGTCGACGGAGGGACACGCGCCATATGGAGGGAGCGTTGGGTGCCGATGGTCGGACAGGTGGGTCATGACTTCTGGAAGGAGATCAAAAGAGTGAGGGAGCCTTGATAGAGAAAGACTTGAGAGCTTGAGAGAGCCTTAGGTGCTTGATAGTGATTTCTATGAATAATGAGCAATAATTCTTTTGAATTTGGAGAAAAGAATGAATAGGAAGGGCTTAAGTCTTGTTTGGAATTTGGAATTGGAAAAACTAGTTGTTAGAGCAAAAATTCCTCCCTTTTCATGACAAGTTTTGGTTGCGCGGCTCTTTCATCATATTTTCATGTTCGATTTGAGAAGCGAGCCATAAACAAAAAACCTTCTGAGCATAATTCGAACTCGTACTTTGAAGCAAATTTTTAGATGACAGAGTTTATGATACCATGTCGTGTGAATCGTCTCAAAATATTGAAAAAATGAGAATGGTATGATTTTTCAATATTTGAGAAATGTTATTGAAATCGACTTCACCACATAATTTTATGGAATTTGCATTTTCGGAGATCTTCGTTACATAATTTGCTCTTGACCCGAACATATGAAATGAATCAGATATCAAGGGGATTCTTATGACCAAAGACCCAAAAAAAATATTGTTCCGCACCAAAATTATGAATTTTTGAACCCGGACCGTGAAATACTAGTTTTAGTCGAATCGTTTCAAATCAATTTGAACACTTGATTTTATCTATAGTTCGAGGCATGTTGGACCACATGGGATCTTGGTGTTATAAATACTTGATTAATCACCAATTCAATAGCTTGGAGAAATGTGTTAAGTATATTTTGACCATGAAACCCTTGAGTTCGTGCTTCATCGTATTTCGATGAAAAACACCTTCTATAGTCGAGAGGCTTGAGAAATACCTTGATCCCATGACCATAAAACTAATGATATTTATGCATGCGTATGTTAGAGAAAAATATGCCAATTAGTATTTAGATTGTAGAAGGTAAAGTTTAAGTACAACGCCATGAATAAACTCAAAGGAGAAGGTCATTTATGTCATTCCTTTTTTATTACATCAATTACTTGCTAATTATTTTAAGAGGATTTGATTTGAAATGTTTACATTGCTAAAATTTATAGATTTTGATTTCATTTCACGGTTTAGACTAAAGAGAATATTGTGGAGAATATATAAGATGTTTCTACACAAGAAGCTTCTGGCCAAAATTGTTATGGAAAAAGTGAACAAGACAATAGAGATATTGTGATTAGAGCACATGTAAGAGTAAACTCACTAAGAATACATATATATATATATATATATATATATATATATATATATATATATATATATATATATATATATATATATATATATATATATATATATATATATATTTAAAATTTAAAATAGATAAATAAATTTATACATGTTTCAGTTTAACAATTTTGATTATGTTATCTTGATATAGATGAATATCATGGGAGTCTTTGCTTTTGATTTAGGAAATAATTCGATTATTAATATTTAATCAATTTAATAATTTTGATTATGTCCTTGATGACGAGTCTTGGTCTTTGTTTTTCTGTACCCACTAGTAATTACATATTTATATAGTATTTATTAATTATCTTCTTGTCAAAATTGGTTTCCATAAGTCATTGAAAGTCAAGTACTACTCTTTTGTTTAAACTCGGTGCTAAAATAAATTAGCACATTTTAATTTTGTCTCATCATTTTGAAGTTATATATATTAAGTTATGTATTTTTAAAGTTCATTAGTAATTGAAAAATTAAGTATCTTAAGCTTGTTATGATGTTTGCGGTGGTTGGTTGATTTAATGTAAATTATGTCGATGTGAAATTTTCGAGTCGGAAAGATTATGTGTGGACATATTGGATTGGTGTCGTAAAGAAAATTTCTTAGTTCAGAATATTAAGTGAAACTTACCATTTGAAAAGTTTGAAAGATGGATTATTGTCTATTGGTGGACTAAATAGAAATGAGAAGTTCATGGATCGCAACCCATATTGCATTTCTATTATCTTGAATTTGCTACGAATATGTGAACTTTACATCCCATCGAATATCCGGAGATGCTTTTATACAAAAAGAAAGATATTTATTATGGTCTAAATGGTTGTATTTGTGTTTCTCATGATTGTATGGTTCATGATTATGGTGGATGTCGGATCAACACAATCATCTCGAATCTGATTACCAAAAGTTATTGCTCAAGTACAAATTATGAAAAGAAACTAACGCTTTTTATGCTTATTTTGACTTACTTGAGTTAAAACAATGAAAATTTATAGTAGAATTTAAATACCAATTAATTATTATTTTCATATTATGTTTGTGTGTTTGAATTATGCATTAAGAGCAATTTGATAGTTTTCCTTTTATTAAAATAGCAAAATCATGTATCACAATGCATTGTTGTAAATTTGGAGTTATGTTTTTTGCATGTTCCCCATAATTTGCAAGAGTTTTAACCTCAAAAATATAACATCTTTTGCTTAAATAAAATGCTAATATTTTAATATGTACGTGGACTCGACTTATTAATCAATATCTTGTTGTGATACCTCGTTGTGAAGTTAATATTTTTTAGAAAATTTAACAACAAAGATCAATTTGATTAACAAATTCTTTTTAATGGAAATAATATGTAGCATATATTTGATTAGGGATTAAAGTAAAAGTTTAAAATTAAGTTAAAGGAATTTGTCTCTAGTTAAGCCTTTAGTATATTAAAGTGTTGCAGTGTCCTGCATCCGAATTTATTGAACAAATAAAAACATAATAATTTTTGATTGACAAAAATATATAAAGAAATATTTAATGGACATTATAAAAAATGTAGTTTTTGAGATATTTATGCATAATGCAAAATAAACTAGTTTTGTGAAACGAAGGAAAAAATACTTGGTAGAATAAATTAATATATGTAATTTTTAGAAAATTTATGTTAAAATCCAATTCGATATCAATTTACATGGTAGAATAAAGTAATATATGTAATTAGAGAATCAATTAATGGATAGTATTAAAGTAAATCAAGTACTTTGTTAAAATATTCATGTCTATTTAAAAAATAACCAAATATTACGTTGAGTAAAAAATTAGAAAAACAATTAATGGATATTTTTTTTTATTTAACAATTAATGGATCGTATCAAAATAAATTGTAAAATTATTTATGTCAATTTAAAAAAAATCAAACAATTTCAAATTAACTAAATTGATACTCGACTAAAACACCTTATATATACTACTATTGATTAGCTTTCTAGGGCACCATATACCTTGTAAATTCAAAATGTCCATCACCACTTTCAATTATGCTCTCCCTTGCAAAACCCACAACAAGTACGATGTTTTTTTCAACTCTTTAACTATTCACACGATGATCACAAATAGTCCTTCCATGGTCGACGAATGGCTTTTAAGCATCAAACCTTACCTCAACGACAACGAGAACGTCATCGTCGGCTTGGATGTTGAATGTCTCCTCGCAAAACGTCGCGGTATGCCAAACACAGCTGCTGTCCTTCAACTTTGCATCAGTGGAGAATGTCTTATTTTTCAAATTTTACATGCCTCGTTTATCCCAAAATCACTCATTGATTTTTTGGGCAATAAAAACTACAAGTTTGTTGGTGTTGGAATCAAAGCAGCGTGGACAAGCTTTTAGAGATTTCTCCTTACGTGTTGTAAGCTATGCCGATCTTCGCACACTTGCTGCTAAGAAGATGAGTGACAAAACATTGAATTTTTCAGGGCTTAAAACATTGGCTTTTCGAGTTCTTGGAGTTGAGATTGAGAAACCAAAGAAAATTACTTTGAGTGATTGGAGTAATTTTCCACTTACTCTTAAGCAAGTTGAATATGCATGTATAGATGCTTTCATCTCTTTTGAAATTGGAATGCTTCTTCTTTGTAGGGTTTTATTGATTTTACTTTGTCTTTTATAAGGCTTTTATTCATTTTGAGTATTTGAAAATTTTATCATTTATCGAGAATGTTATAAATTAATCATGTTATATACTTTAGTCTTATTAATGTTTATGTGAAGTTAAATTTTGTCATCGTTTTCCTATAAATATTATAATGAGGTAATGCCGCCTTGAGTTTTTACTACGGACATAATGAAATTATATAAAGGTTATAAGTTCAATTTCTTAAATAATGTATGAAACATAATTTATAATATTTTAAATCCGTTAGTATAAAACATAATTTATAAAATTTTATTTGTCCATAAATTAAAGAAATATTTGCCTAGAGGTCTCTAAATTAAAAAAGAATATTAGAACACTAAATTTGTCTCAATATAAAAAACCAAAAAATTGAATATTTTTAATCTATAAGATCTTTTAGATTTTAACCTAGATTTCAAATCCATTAGTATGAAATAAATCGATTACAAGATTTGATGTGCCTATGGAGTATATAAAGAACTTATGCGAGCGTAAAAAAGAAAAGAATTTTATAAAATTTAATTTGGCGATTTCTTATAAATTAATACCTCGGATTTAAAATCGATAATATTTTATTTTAGATTTTCCCTTCATTTTAAATCCATTAGTATAAATGATAATTTATAAAATTCAGTTGTCCGTGAAAACATGTTGTGTAGAATTGTTTAAATAAGCAAAGAATTTTATAAAATTTGATTTGTGGTTGTTTCTTCTAAAAGTATATATTTTATATTTTAAATAAATATTTTTTATTTTATCTTTATTTTGAACCATAATTTATAAAATTTTATTTATTTATGAAGTATATGTCTAATTATCGTGGTTATCCTCTATGTTTTTTATTTTACCCTTTATTTTAAATCATTAGTATAAAACATAATTTATAAAATTTTATTTATTTATGAAGTATATGCCTAGTTATATTAGTTATCCTTTATTTATGAAGTATAATATGCCTATGCCTAGAGCTATTAAAACTAGAAAATAATTTTATAAAATTTGATTTATCCTATTTATCATGGTTTCTTATAATGTGAAGAAGGTGTATCGATATGTTAGGTGACTTCTTGATTGAGCGTCAATGAATCAAACATCATTCATCCTAGACAGGAAAATTTTGAGAGAGTATTGTCAGTCAAATAAAGTTATAGATTTTGCAAAAGGAGAAAAGGAGTGCATGCTATTTAAAGTGGATTTTCAAAAATACGATTGTGTGGATTGAGATTTTTAAATTCGTGTTGAGAAAAGTGGGATTTTCCTTAAAGTGGTAGAAATGGATGGAAGCGGGTATTTTCAAGCTCAATGTCAATATTATTTAATGAAAGTTCAACATGAAATATTCACGTTAGTAGAGATTTTAGACAAGGAGACCATTAGTCTCTTGTTTTGTTTACAACTCTTGTGGAAGAGTTGGCGGGTTAGGTAAGGAGGATATTTGAATGAGAGCGATAAGGAATTTAGTTTTGTGAGCAAGTGGCGACAACCTATTTTAATTTGTGGGTGTAATCGTTGTTGGTCAAACCTCATGGGACAATGTTTGTATTTTAAAAGCAATATTGAGAGATTTTGAAATGTTATCGCTTAAGAAATAATATGAGAAAGCGTGGCGTTCGAGTGTGTTCTCGGAGCATTTTTGCGACAAGACTTTTATGTCGTGCAAGGTTGACATGATACATTATACTTTTTAGGGTTAGTGGGAGGCACCATAGAAGTATTAAGTTTGAAAATCGGTATAAGCGTTACCAAGCATCAAACAAAAATTATTTAGCATCGTCAACAATTAAATCAGCAAGGTTGAGCATCAACACATGAAATTACAATTATCTACTATTATTAACTCAAAAATAACGTCGGTAGCAAAATCATCACCAATTTTTTCTCATTCATGAGATGCGAGCAAACAAAACAAATAATCAACCAATACCAACCATTATAAACATTAAAATCTCCATGAATTAATTAATTTCACCAACGGAGCGAGGAGTTGTGATCGGAATGGAGGTGGGCGAAGAGAGCAATGGGAGGCGCGAGTAGGAGGCGGAGTACGGCTGGCCGGTTATAAGGAGGGAGGTGGTCGACGGAGGGACACTGCCATATGGAGGGCGCGTTGGGTGCCCGATGGTCGGACAGAGGTGGGTCATGACTTGCTGGAAGGAGATCAAATAGAGTGAGGGAGCCTTGATAGAGAAAGACTTGAGAGCTTGAGAGAGCCTTAGGTGCTTGATAGTGATTTCTATGAATAATGAGCAATAATTCTTTTGAATTTGGAGAAAAGAATGAATAGGAAGGGGCTTAAGTCTTGTTTGGAATTTGGAATTGGAAAAACTAGTTGTTAGAGCAAAAAATTCCTCCCTTTTCATGACAAGTTTTGGTTGCGCGGCTCTTTCATCATATTTTCATGTTCGATTTGAGAAGCGAGCCATAAACCAAAACCTTCTGAGCATAATTCGAACTCGTACTTTGAAGCAAATTTTTAGATGACAGAGTTTATGATACCATGTCGTGTGAATCGTCTCAAAATATTGAAAAAATGAGAATGGTATGATTTTTTCAATATTTGAGAAAGTGTTGATTGGAAATCAGCTTCACCACATAATTTTATGGGAATTTGCATTTTCGGAGATCTTCGTTACAGAATTGGCTCTTGACCCGAACATATGAAATGAATCAGATATCAAGGGGATTCTTATGACCAAAGACCCACAAAAAATATTGTTCCGCACCAAAATTATGAATTTTTGAACCCGGACCGTGAAATACTAGTTTTTAGTCTGAATCGTTTCAAATCAATTTGAACACTTGATTTTATCTATAGTTCGAGGCATGTTGGACCACATGGGATCTTGGTGTTATAAATACTTGATTAATCACCAATTCAATAGCTTGGAGAAATGTGTTAAGTATATTTTGACCATGAAACCCTTGAGTTCGTGCTTCATCGTATTTCCTGATGAAAAAACACCTTCTATAGTCTGAGAGGCTTAACAGAGAAATACCTTGATCCCATGACCATAAAACTAATGATATTTATGCATGCGTATGTTAGAGAAAAATATGCCAATTAGTATTTAGATTGTAGAAGGTAAAGTTTAGTACAACGCCATGAATAAACTCAAAGGAGAAGGTCATTTATGTCATTCCTTTTTTATTACATCAATTACTTGCTAATTATTTTAAGAGGATTTGATTTGAAATGTTTACATTGCTAAAATTTATAGATTTTGATTTCATTTCACAGGTTTAGACTAAAGAGAATATTGTGGAGAATATATAAGATGTTTCTACACAAGCTTCTGAGGCCAAAATTGTTATGGAAAAAGTGAACAAGACAATAGAGATATTGTGATTAGAGCACATGTAAGAGTAAACTCACTAAGAATACAATAACCATATATATATATATATATATATATATATATATATATATATATATATATATATATATATATATATATATAAATTTAAAATAGATAAATAAATTTATACATGTTTCAGTTTAACAATTTTGATTATGTTATCTTGATATAGATGAATATCATGGGAGTCTTTGCTTTTGATTTAGGAAATAATTCGATTATTAATATTTAATCAATTTAATAATTTTGATTATGTCCTTGATGACGAGTCTTGGTCTTTGTTTTTCTGTACCCACTAGTAATTACATATTTATATAGTATTTATTAATTATCTTTGTCAAAATTGGTTTCCATAAGTCATTGAAAGTCAAGTACTACTCTTTTGTTTAAACTCGGTGCTAAAATAAATTAGCACATTTTTAATTTTGTCTCATCATTTTGAAGTTATATATATTAAGTTATGTATTTTTAAAGTTCATTAGTAATTGAAAAATTAAGTATCTTAAGCTTGTTATGATGTTTGCGGTGGTTGGTTGATTTAATGTAAATTATGTCGATGTGAAATTTTTCGAGTCGGAAAGATTATGTGTGGACATATTGGATTGGTGTCGTAAAGAAAATTTCTTAGTTCAGAATATTAAGTGAAACTTACGATTTGAAAAGTTTGAAAGATGGATTATTGTCTATTGGTGGACTAAATAGAAATGAGAAGTTCATGGATCGCAACCCATATTGCATTTCTATTATCTTGAATTTGCTACGAATATGTGAACTTTACATCCCATCGAATATCCGGAGATGCTTTTATACAAAAAGAAAGATATTTATTATGGTCTAAATGGTTGTATTTGTGTTTCTCATGATTGTATGGTTCATGATTATGGTGGATGTCGATCAACACAATCATCGAATCTGATTACCAAAGTTATTGCTCAAGTACAAATTATGAAAAGAAACTAACGCTTTTTATGCTTATTTTGACTTACTTGAGTTAAAACAATGAAAATTTATAGTAGAATTTAAATACCAATTAATTATTATTTTCATATTATGTTTGTGTGTTTGAATTATGCATTAAGAGCAATTTGATAGTTTTCCTTTTATTAAAATAGCAAAATCATGTATCACAATGCATTGTTGTAAATTTGGAGTTATGTTTTTTGCATGTTCCCCATAATTTGCAAGAGTTTTAACCTCAAAAATATAACATCTTTTGCTTAAATAAAATGCTAATATTTTAATATGTACGTGGACTCGACTTATTAATCAATATCTTGTTGTGATACCTCGTTGTCGAAGTTAATATTTTTTTTAGAAAATTTAACAACAAAGATCAATTTGATTAACAAATTCTTTTTAATGGAAATAATATGTAGCATATATTTGATTAGGGATTAAAGTAAAAGTTTAAAATTAAGTTAAAGGAATTTGTCTCTAGTTAAGCCTTTAGTATATTAAAGTGTTGCAGTGTCCTGCATCCGAATTTATTGAACAAATAAAAAACATAATAATTTTTTGATTGACAAAAATATATAAAGAAATATTTAATGGACATTATAAAAAAATGTAGTTTTTTTGAGATATTTATGCATAATGCAAAATAAATTAGTTTTGTGAAACGAAGGGAAAAAAATACTTGGTAGAATAAATTAATATATGTAATTTTTAGAAAATTTATGTTAAAATCCAATTCGATATCAATTTACATGGTAGAATAAAGTAATATATGTAATTAGAGAATCAATTAATGGATAGTATTAAAGTAAATCAAGTACTTTGTTAAAATATTCATGTCTATTTAAAAAATAACCAAATATTACGTTGAGTAAAAAATTAGAAAAACAATTAATGGATATTTTTTTTTATTTAACAATTAATGGATCGTATCAAAATAAATTGTAAAATTATTTATGTCAATTTAAAAAAAATCAAACAATTTCAAATTAACTAAATTGATACTCGACTAAAACACCTTATATATACTACTATTGATTAGCTTTCTAGGGCACCATATACCTTGTAAATTCAAAATGTCCATCACCACTTTCAATTATGCTCTCCCTTGCAAAACCCACAACAAGTACGATGTTTTTTTCAACTCTTTAACTATTCACACGATGATCACAAATAGTCCTTCCATGGTCGACGAATGGCTTTTAAGCATCAAACCTTACCTCAACGACAACGAGAACGTCATCGTCGGCTTGGATGTTGAATGTCTCCTCAAAAGCGTCGCGGTATGCCAAACACAGCTGCTGTCCTTCAACTTTGCATCAGTGGAGAATGTCTTATTTTTCAAATTTTACATGCCTCGTTTATCCCAAAATCACTCATTGATTTTTTGGGCAATAAAAACTACAAGTTTGTTGGTGTTGGAATCAAAGACAACGTGGACAAGCTTTTTAGAGATTTCTCCTTACGTGTTGTAAGCTATGCCGATCTTCGCACACTTGCTGCTAAGAAGATGAGTGACAAAACATTGAATTTTTCAGGGCTTAAAACATTGGCTTTTCGAGTTCTTGGAGTTGAGATTGAGAAACCAAAGAAAATTACTTTGAGTGATTGGAGTAATTTTCCACTTACTCTTAAGCAAGTTGAATATGCATGTATAGATGCTTTCATCTCTTTTGAAATTGGAATGCTTCTTCTTTTGTAGGGTTTTATTGATTTTTACTTTGTCTTTTATAAGGCTTTTATTCATTTTCTGAGTATTTGAAAATTTTATCATTTATCGAGAATGTTATAAATTAATCATGTTATATACTTTAGTCTTATTAATGTTTATGTGAAGTTAAATTTTGTCATCGTTTTCCTATAAATATTATAATGAGGTAATGCCGCCTTGAGTTTTTACTTCTGGACATAATGAAATTATATAAAGGTTATAAGTTCAATTTCTTAAATAATGTATGAAACATAATTTATAATATTTTAAATCCGTTAGTATAAAACATAATTTATAAAATTTTATTTGTCCATAAATTAAAGAAATATTTGCCTAGAGGTCTCTAAATTAAAAAAGAATATTAGAACACTAAATTTGTCTCAATATAAAAAAACAAAAAATTGAATATTTTTAATCTATAAGATCTTTTAGATTTTAACCTAGATTTCAAATCCATTAGTATGAAATAAATCGATTACAAGATTTGATGTGCCTATGGAGTATATAAAGAACTTATGCAGAACTGTAAAAAAGAAAAAGAATTTTATAAAATTTAATTTGGCCAGATTTCTTATAAATTAATACCTCGGATTTAAAATCGATAATATTTTATTTTAGATTTTTCCCTTCATTTTAAATCCATTAGTATAAATGATAATTTATAAAATTCAGTTGTCCGTGAAAACATGTTGTGTAGAATTGTTTAAATAAGCAAAGAATTTTATAAAATTTGATTTGTGGTTGTTTCTTCTAAAAGTATATATTTTATATTTTAAATAAATATTTTTTATTTTATCTTTATTTTGAACCATAATTTATAAAATTTTATTTATTTATGAAGTATATGTCTAATTATCGTGGTTATCCTCTATGTTTTTTATTTTACCCTTTATTTTAAATCATTAGTATAAAACATAATTTATAAAATTTTATTTATTTATGAAGTATATGCCTAGTTATATTAGTTATCCTTTATTTATGAAGTATAATATGCCTATGCCTAGAGCTATTAAAACTAGAAAATAATTTTATAAAATTTGATTTATCCTATTTATCATGGTTTCTTATAATGTGAAGAAGGTGTATCGATATGTTAGGTGACTTCTTGATTGAGCGTCAATGAATCAAACATCATTCATCCTAGACAGGAAAATTTTGAGAGAGTATTGTCAGTCAAATAAAGTTATAGATTTTGCAAAAAGGAGAAAAAGGAGTGCATGCTATTTAAAGTGGATTTTCAAAAATACGATTGTGTGGATTGAGATTTTTAAATTCGTGTTGAGAAAAGTGGGATTTTCCTTAAAGTGGTAGAAATGGATGGAAGCAGGGGTATTTTCAAGCTCAATGTCAATATTATTTAATGAAAGTTCAACATGAAATATTCACGTTAGTAGAGATTTTAGACAAGGAGACCATTAGTCTCTTGTTTTGTTTACAACTCTTGTGGAAGAGTTGGCGGTTAAGGGAGGATATTTGAATGAGAGCATATAAGGAATTTAGTTTTGTGAGCAAGTGGCGGACAACCTATTTTAATTTGTGGGTGTAATCGTTGTTGGTCAAACCTCATGGGACAATGTTTGTATTTTAAAAGCAATATTGAGAGATTTTGAAATGTTATCGGGCTTAAGAAATAATATGAGAAAGCGTGGGCGTTAGTCTGAGTTCTCGGAGCATTTTTGAAGAAGACTTTTATGTCGTGCAAGGTTGACATGATACATTATACTTTTTAGGGTTAGTGGGAGGCGACCATAGAAGTATTAAGTTTGAAAATCGGTATAAGTTACCAAGCATCAAACAAAAATTATTTAGCATCGTCAACAATTAAATCACGCAAGGTTGAGCATCAACACATGAAATTACAATTATCTACTATTATTAACTCAAAAATAACGTCGGTAGCAAAATCATCACCAATTTTTTCTCATTCATGAGATGCGAGCAAACAAAACAAATAATCAACCAATACCAACCATTATAAACATTAAAATCTCCATGAATTAATTAATTTCACCTGAGCGAGGAGTTGTGATCGGAATGGAGGTGAAAAGAAAGCAGCGCCAGTAGGAGGCGGGTCGGTGGCGGTTATAAGGAGGGAGGTTGGTCGGCGGAGGGACACGCGCCATATGGAGGGAGCGTTGGGTGCCCGATGGTCGGACGAGGTGGGTCATGACTTTGGAA
The DNA here is from genome assembly GCA_021764765.1 of Vicia sativa. Classification (NCBI taxonomy): domain Eukaryota; kingdom Viridiplantae; phylum Streptophyta; class Magnoliopsida; order Fabales; family Fabaceae; genus Vicia; species Vicia sativa. The sequence goes on along the minus strand of CM038793.1, from coordinate 45,061,066 downwards.
GGAGATCAAATAGAGTGAGGAGCCTTGATAGAGAAAGACTTGAGAGCTTGAGAGAGCCTTAGGTGCTTGATAGTGATTTCTATGAATAATGAGCAATAATTCTTTTGAATTTCGGAGAAAAAGAATGAATAGGAAGGGGCTTAAGTCTTGTTTGGAATTTGGAATTGGAAAAACTAGTTGTTAGAGCAAAAATTCCTCCTTTTCATGACAAGTTTTGGTTCTGACTCTTTCATCATATTTTCATGTTCGATTTGAGAAGCGAGCCATAAACCAAAACCTTCTGAGCATAATTCGAACTCGTACTTTGAAGCAAATTTTTAGATGACAGAGTTTATGATACCATGTCGTGTGAATCGTCTCAAAATATTGAAAAAATGAGAATGGTATGATTTTTTCAATATTTGAGAAAGTGTTATGAAATCGACTTCACCACATAATTTTATGGAATTTGCATTTTCGGAGATCTTCGTTCTAATTGGCTCTTGACGAACATATGAAATGAATCGATATCAAGGGATTCTTATGACCAAAGACCACAAAAATATTGTTCCGCACCAAAATTATGAATTTTGAACCGGACCGTGAAATACTAGTTTTAGTCGAATCGTTTCAAATCAATTTGAACACTTGATTTTATCTATAGTTCGAGGCATGTTGGACCACATGGGATCTTGGTGTTATAAATACTTGATTAATCACCGATTCAATAGCTTGGAGAAATGTGTTAAGTATATTTTGACCATGAAACCCTTGAGTTCGTGCTTCATCGTATTTCCTGATGAAAAAACACCTTCTATAGTCCGAGAGGCTTAAGAAATACCTTGATCCCATGACCATAAAACTAATGATATTTATGCATGCGTATGTTAGAGAAAAATATGCCAATTAGTATTTAGATTGTAGAAGGTAAAGTTTAGTACAACGCCATGAATAAACTCAAAGGAGAAGGTCATTTATGTCATTCCTTTTTTTTATTACATCAATTACTTGCTAATTATTTTAAGAGGATTTGATTTGAAATGTTTACATTGCTAAAATTTATAGATTTTGATTTCATTTCACACAGGTTTAGACTAAAGAGAATATTGTGGAGAATATATAAGATGTTTCTACACAAGAAGCTTACAGGGCCAAAATTGTTATGGAAAAAGCTGAACAAGACAATAGAGATATTGTGATTAGAGCACATGTAAGAGTAAACTCACTATATATATATATATATATATATATATATATATATATATATATATATATATATATATATATATATATTTAAAATTTAAAATAGATAAATAAATTTATACATGTTTCCAGTTTAACAATTTTGATTATGTTATCTTGATATAGATGAATATCATGGGAGTCTTTGCTTTTGATTTAGGAAATAATTCTGATTATTAATATTTAATCAATTTAATAATTTTGATTATGTCCTTGATGACGAGTCTTGGTCTTTGTTTTTTCTGTACCCCACTAGTAATTACATATTTATATAGTATTTATTAATTATCTTACTGTCAAAATTGGTTTCCATAAGTCATTGAAAGTCAAGTACTACTCTTTTGTTTAAACTCTGGTGCTAAAATAAATTAGCACATTTTAATTTTGTCTCATCATTTTGAAGTTATATATATTAAGTTATGTATTTTTTAAAGTTCATTAGTAATTGAAAAATTAAGTATCTTAAGCTTGTTATGATGTTTGCGGTGGTTGGTTGATTTAATGTAAATTATGTCAATAGTAACGAAATTTTCTGAGTCGGAAAGATTATGTGTGGACATATTGGATTGGTGTCAGGTAAAGAAAATTTCTTAGTTCAGTAATATTAAGTGAAACTTACGATTTGAAAAGTTTGAAAGATGGATTATTGTCTATTGGTGGACTAAATAGAAATGAGAAGTTCATGGATCGCAACCCATATTGCATTTCTATTATCTTGAATTTACTACGAATATGTGAACTTTACATCCCATCGAATATCCGGAGATGCTTTTATACAAAAAGAAAGATATTTATTATGGTCTAAATGGTTGTATTTGTGTTTCTCATGATTGTATGGTTCATGATTATGGTGGATGTCGGATCAACACAATCATCGAATCGATTACCAAAGTTATTGCTCAAGTACAAATTATGAAAAGAAACTAACGCTTTTTATGCTTATTTTGACTTACTTGAGTTAAAACAATGAAAATTTATAGTAGAATTTAAATACCAATTAATTATTATTTTCATATTATGTTTGTGTGTTTGAATTATGCATTAAGAGCAATTTGATAGTTTTCCCTTTTATTAAAATAGCAAAATCATGTATCACAATGCATTGTTGTAAATTTGGAGTTATGTTTTTTTTGCATGTTCCCCATAATTTGCAAGAGTTTTAACCTCCAAAATATAACATCTTTTGCTTAAATAAAATGCTAATATTTTAATATGTACGTGGACTCGACTTATTAATCAATATCTTGTTGTGATACCTCGTTGTCGAAGTTAATATTTTTTTTAGAAAATTTAACAACAAAGATCAATTTGATTAACAAATTCTTTTTAATGGAAATAATATGTAGCATATATTTGATTAGGGATTAAAGTAAAAGTTTAAAATTAAGTTAAAGGAATTTGTCTCTAGTTAAGCCTTTAGTATATTAAAGTGTTGCAGTGTCCTGCATCCGAATTTATTGAACAAATAAAAAACATAATAATTTTTTGATTGACAAAAATATATAAAGAAATATTTAATGGACATTATAAAAAAATGTAGTTTTTTTGAGATATTTATGCATAATGCAAAATAAATTAGTTTTGTGAAACGAAGGGAAAAAAATACTTGGTAGAATAAATTAATATATGTAATTTTTAGAAAATTTATGTTAAAATCAATTCGATATCAATTTACATGGTAGAATAAAGTAATATATGTAATTAGAGAATCAATTAATGGATAGTATTAAAGTAAATCAAGTACTTTGTTAAAATATTCATGTCTATTTAAAAAATAACCAAATATTACGTTGAGTAAAAAATTAGAAAAACAATTAATGGATATTTTTTTTTATTTAACAATTAATGGATCGTATCAAAATAAATTGTAAAATTATTTATGTCAATTTAAAAAAAATCAAACAATTTCAAATTAACTAAATTGATACTCGACTAAAACACCTTATATATACTACTATTGATTAGCTTTCTAGGGCACCATATACCTTGTAAATTCAAAATGTCCATCACCACTTTCAATTATGCTCTCCTTGCAAAACCCACAACAAGTACGATGTTTTTTTCAACTCTTTAACTATTCACACGATGATCACAAATAGTCCTTCCATGGTCGACGAATGGCTTTTAAGCATCAAACCTTACCTCAACGACAACGAGAACGTCATCGTCGGCTTGGATGTTGAATGTCTCCTCGCAAAACGTCGCGGTATGCCAAACACAGCTGCTGTCCTTCAACTTTGCATCAGTGGAGAATGTCTTATTTTTCAAATTTTACATGCCTCGTTTATCCCAAAATCACTCATTGATTTTTTGGGCAATAAAAACTACAAGTTTGTTGGTGTTGGAATCAAAGACGACGTGGACAAGCTTTTTAGAGATTTCTCCTTACGTGTTGTAAGCTATGCCGATCTTCGCACACTTGCTGCTAAGAAGATGAGTGACAAAACATTGAATTTTTCAGGGCTTAAAACATTGGCTTTTCGAGTTCTTGGAGTTGAGATTGAGAAACCAAAGAAAATTACTTTGAGTGATTGGAGTAATTTTCCACTTACTCTTAAGCAAGTTGAATATGCATGTATAGATGCTTTCATCTCTTTTGAAATTGGAATGCTTCTTCTTTTGTAGGGTTTTATTGATTTTTACTTTGTCTTTTATAAGGCTTTTATTCATTTTCTGAGTATTTGAAATTTTTATCATTTATCGATAATCATGTTATATACTTTAGTCTTATTAATGTTTATGTGAAGTTAAATTTTGTCATCGTTTTCCTATAAATATTATAATGAGGTAATGCCGCCTTGAGTTTTTACTTCTGGACATAATGAAATTATATAAAGGTTATAAGTTCAATTTCTTAAATAATGTATGAAACATAATTTATAATATTTTAAATCCGTTAGTATAAAACATAATTTATAAAATTTTATTTGTCCATAAATTAAAGAAATATTTGCCTAGAGGTCTCTAAATTAAAAAAGAATATTAGAACATTAAATTTGTCTCAATATAAAAAAACAAAAAATTGAATATTTTTAATCTATAAGATCTTTTAGATTTTAACCTAGATTTCAAATCCATTAGTATGAAATCGTCGATTACAAGATTTGATGTGCCTATGGAGTATATAAAGAACTTATGCAGAACTGTAAAAAAGAAAAAGAATTTTATAAAATTTAATTTGGCCAGATTTCTTATAAATTAATACCTCGGATTTAAAATCGATAATATTTTATTTTAGATTTTTCCCTTCATTTTAAATCCATTAGTATAAATGATAATTTATAAAATTCAGTTGTCTGTGAAAACATGTTGTGTAGAATTGTTTAAATAAGCAAAGAATTTTATAAAATTTGATTTGTGGTTGTTTCTTCTAAAAGTATATATTTTATATTTTAAATAAATATTTTTTATTTTATCTTTATTTTGAACCCTTTAAGTAAAACATAATTTATAAAATTTTATTTATTTATGAAGTATATGTCTAATTATCGTGGTTATCCTCTATGTTTTTTATTTTACCCTTTATTTTAAATCATTAGTATAAAACATAATTTATAAAATTTTATTTATTTATGAAGTATATGCCTAGTTATATTAGTTATCCTTTATTTATGAAGTATAATATGCCTATGCCTAGAGCTATTAAAACTAGAAAATAATTTTATAAAATTTGATTTATCTTATTTATCATGGTTTCTTATAATGTGAAGAAGGTGTATCGATATGTTAGGTGACTTCTTGATTGAGCGTCAATGAATCAAACATCATTCATCCTAGGCAGGAAAATTTTGAGAGAGTATTGTCGGTCAAATAAAGTTATAGATTTTGCAAAAGGAGAAAAAGTGCATGCTATTTAAAGTGGATTTTCAAATACGATTGTGTGGATTGAGATTTTTAAATTCGTGTTGAGAAAAGTGGGATTTTCCTTAAAGTGGTAGAAATGGATGGAAGGGGGTATTTTCAAGCTCAATGTCAATATTATTTAATGAAAGTTCAACATGAAATATTCACGTTAGTAGAGATTTTAGACAAGGAGACCATTAGTCTCTTGTTTTGTTTACAACTCTTGTGGAAGAGTTGGCAGGTTAGGTAAGGGAGGATATTTGAATGAGAGCGTATAAGGAATTTAGTTTTTGTGAGCAAGTGGCAGACAACCTATTTTAATTTGTGGGTGGCGAATCGTTGTTGGTCAAACCTCATGGGACAATGTTTGTATTTTAAAAGCAATATTGAGAGATTTTGAAATGTTATCAGGCTTAAGAAATAATATGAGAAAGCGTAGGCGTTACGAGTGCAGGTTCTCGGAGCATTTTTTGCAGGCAGCAAGACTTTTATGTCGTGCAAGGTTGACATGATACATTCACTAAAATTTTTACCGGCACACCTGCTTTTAGGAAAAGCGTCTAATAGGTTTCGCTATATGCCAAATTAAAAAAGGAAAAAGCATTAAAGGGGTTATGAGGCGCTTTCTAAAAGCGCTACGGTAGGGTTTATGAGGCGCTTTAGCTGCAGTAGATGGGTTTAGGGTGTAGGGTTTAGGGTTTAGGATGGGTAATGAAAGCTTTTTGGGCGCTCTTATAGGTGGAGGCTCAAGCGCTTTTGGGATAAAAGCTCAGTAGGTTATTTAATATTATATTTTCATAAACAAAACACGCGTGGTTTTACTTCTTCACACTTTTTTAAAACCCAAGCCAAACTCTAAACCCTTCAACCTCTTCATCTTCAACCTCCCTTCGTCTCCGTCGACCCCCTGTATCCATCAACAACGCCATCGCCTTCATCGATTCGGCCGTCTCCATTCAGAAGATCCTCCTTCTTGATTCCTTCATCGATTTCGTTGCTCTGTCACAAGCTCAAGGTCGTCTCCGTAAATTAGGGTTACAATATTCTATAGCTCTAACTAGAGATTCTTATTTATCATCTGGAAACACTAACAAATAAATATACATGAAACAAATAAATATGAAAGAGCACCATTGTCGCGTTTGCATAGGTATCCCATATGCTTGGTTTCACCGCCATCTTCATTTGACCTTGACCTTTCATATCATCCCAATTTCAAAAAGAAGTAGCTTTAGAATCAAAATAGTTGAATAGTAACTCACGATTTCACATTGAAGTACATGAGGATAACACCTTTGTGGGTGTGTAGTATAGAAGTGTATCATGTGGGAGCTGTTAGAATCGATTATAGTTTTTAAAGGAAATGACCAAAATAGTTTAATATTTAAACTTTATCAATTCAACCATCAAATCAAAAGTTCTTCTTAAACATTTAATAAGATTCAAAAATATTTGGATTTTATCAAATAACTTTAAAAGTTAATGGTAACTAAAAATTACATGAGTAAGAATGTCTATCTTAAAGAATTGTAGTGTGAAAAATTGGTTAAAACAATACGAGGATATGTGCTTTAGGACAACCACCCCAATCTCTTAAGACAAACACATTGGAAAAGGAGCATGTATGTGAATTTTATATAAATTCACGCATTATAATAAAAATACTAATATGCGGTTACTTGATGCTCTCTAAGAACAATGACCAAATACTAATATGCGGTTACACTTTATGCATAGAATAATGAGTTGATTGTCTAGATATTATGTAATCAAATACCAATTTCTCATTGTACAATGTCATTTCTTGCTTCTAGCTTGTTTCATATTTGGATTCGAGACTCGTTTCATATCGTAGTATTTACTTGATGTTGATTGTTTTATGATGTGATTTTGATGTTGATTTTCATGAACTATGAGTTTCATTTTGGTCTTGTTTTATATGAATAGGTTACTTGTGAAGTGTGAAAGTCGATCATTTACAAGGCTGTGGTTCTAGAAGTTGCTTATTTCTCTATAGGTAATTAGTTATCATCTACCTTTGTAATTAGTTATCATCTCTCGCCAATGCGAAATTGCATGAATCGTTGCGTTTTATTGCTCGGATTCATTCCGTGTATACTGCGTTTTGCATTATATTGTGTCTTAATTATTTGTTTTGTTTAGCTTAGTTAAGACATGGATAAGACTTGGATGCGTTGAGTCGATTGTCGGATGATTACGAGAAAGGGTATCGAATTCGTTAAGTTTTGGTTCCAAAGACCGAGTCGAATTCGTGTCCTTGCTAGTTCTTGTTATGGGAAATGGGTTGGCGGTTCAGTTGACGTCGCATTTAATACTGGTATGGAATTGATAGAAGTTATACATGTTGGAATTTGCATGGTGAGAAAAGTAGCGGAATGTTGAATCGGGAATAATAGGACCTATGCTTCGCGGCGATTGCGTGTGTGACTATGATCGAGTCGAAGAGATTGCGAAGCGCTTGAAGAAGATCTTAAGGATTGTCCCAAAATGTTCGAGAGGTTGGTAGCGATGCGAGAAACCGTTGTATGATGGTTGTACAAAATTCACAAGGATCTGCGGTGTTAAAGTTGTACAACTTAAAGGCGAGCAATGGATGGTCGGATAAAGTTTCACGAGTTATTAGTCCTTATGAAAGACATGCTACTAGAGGATAATGTTCTTCCGATCGAGCGTCGAGGCCAAAAGATGTTGTGCTCTATTGGCATGAGCTATGAGAAGATACATGCTTGTCAGAAAGATTGCGTTTTGTTTGAAGCAGTATGCGAGTTAAATGAGTGTCTAAATGCGGTGCCCTCGATATAAGAAAAAGTTGTCTCGGCAAAAGTCTTATGGTATTTTTCTATAATTGAGATTTAGACGCATGTATCATAGTGAAACCGATTCAAGACACCTTACTTGGCATGCGGATGAAAGAATTATCGATGGAAAGTTGCGACATCCGTGATTCACCACAGTGGATGAAAGTTGATAATGATTTTCTGAATTTGGAAAGAAGCAAGAAACCTTGCTTGTCATTGTCTCTCGATGGAATGAACCCGGTATTGAGTATCTCATAGCACATGGCTGTGATTCTTATGATTTATAACCTACCTCCGTGGTGTGTATGAGCGTAAGTACATGATGTTATCTATGTTAATTTACGGGCCTAAACAACGGGGAATGACATAGGCGTATACTTACCTTAATCGAAGATTTAAAGTTTACGTGGGAGAACGGTGTGGAGGTTTATGATGGATATAGGAAAGAAAGTTTCAATTTGAGGCGATGTTGTTTGGCACTATTAACGATTTTCCATATCAAATCTATCCGGATATAGTATTAAAGGTGGCGTGTCATGTGAAGATGAAACCGATACGACACGATTGGAATTTTGTCAAAAGAATGTCTTTCTCGGTCATCGTAGATTCTTAACTTCTAAACATCAATATCGAGGATGGAGAAAAGCGTTCAACGGAAAGACCGAACAACGTAAAGCTCCACAGGGTGTGGTGATCAAATTTTGAAAAGATGAAAGATGTGAGTATTCATTTGGCAAGCCTTTTGCACATAAAGTTATCACGGGTGGAAGAAGAGGTCGATTTTTTGAACTCCCATATTGGAAGTCGTTATACGTAAGACATTTCCTCGACGTTATGCATATTGAAAAAATGTATTTGATAGTGTTATTGATGCGTTGCTCAATATCGAGGGAAAGACTAAGGATGGCGTTAAAGTAAGGAGGACATGGTAAAATGGAATGAGAGCTGAATTGGGACCCGTGAAGAAAGGAAGGCGGACATATTTACCACTTCTGTACACTCTATCTAGAAAGGAGAAGAAAATATTGTGTAAGTTCCTAAGTGAAGTTAAAGTACCGAAGGCTACTCATCAAATATTATAAGACTTGTGTCCATGAAAGACCTCAAGTTAAAGAGTTTAAAAGCATGATTGTCATGTTATAATGGAACATTTTCTACCAATAGGTATCGTTCTATTTTGCGGAAAAAGTGAGGGCGCAATAACTAAGCTGTTTTTTCTTCAAGTCAATTTGCGATAGGTCTTTGCAATAAAAAGCGTGTTTTTCTTCAAGTCAATTTGCAATAACTAAGCTGTGTTTTCATGTTATATACTTTAGTCTTATTAATGTTTATGTGAAGTTAAATTTTGTCATCGTTTTCCTATAAATATTATAATGAGGTAATGCCGCCTTGAGTTTTTACTTCTGGACATAATGAAATTATATAAAGGTTATAAGTTCAATTTCTTAAATAATGTATGAAACATAATTTATAATATTTTAAATCCGTTAGTATAAAACATAATTTATAAAATTTTATTTGTCCATAAATTAAAGAAATATTTGCCTAGAGGTCTCTAAATTAAAAAGAATATTAGAACACTAAATTTGTCTCAATATAAAAAAACAAAAAATTGAATATTTTTAATCTATAAGATCTTTTAGATTTTAACCTAGATTTCAAATCCATTAGTATGAAATCGTCGATTACAAGATTTGATGTGCCTATGGAGTATATAAAGAACTTATGCAGAACTGTAAAAAGAAAAAATTTTATAAAATTTAATTTGGCGATTTCTTATAAATTAATACCTCGGATTTAAAATCGATAATATTTTATTTTAGATTTTTCCTTCATTTAAATCCATTAGTATAAATGATAATTTATAAAATTCAGTTGTCCGTGAAAACATGTTGTGTAGAATTGTTTAAATAAGCAAAGAATTTTATAAAATTTGATTTGTGGTTGTTTCTTCTAAAAGTATATATTTTATATTTTAAATAAATATTTTTTATTTTATCTTTATTTTGAACCCTTTAAGTAAAACATAATTTATAAAATTTTATTTATTTATTTATGAAGTATATGTCTAATTATCGTGGTTATCCTCTATGTTTTTTATTTTACCCTTTATTTTAAATCATTAGTATAAAACATAATTTATAAAATTTTATTTATTTATGAAGTATATGCCTAGTTATATTAGTTATCCTTTATTTATGAAGTATAATATGCCTATGCCTAGAGCTATTAAAACTAGAAAATAATTTTATAAAATTTGATTTATCCTATTTATCATGGTTTCTTATAATGTGAAGAAGGTGTATCGATATGTTAGGTGACTTCTTGATTGAGCGTCAATGAATCAAACATCATTCATCCTAGACAGGAAAATTTTGAGAGAGTATTGTCAGTCAAATAAAGTTATAGATTTTGCAGAAAGGAGAAAAAGGAGTATGCTATTCAAAGTGGATTTTCAACAGAAATACGATTGTGTGGATTGAGATTTTTTTAAATTCGTGTTGAGAAAAGTGGGATTTTCCTTAAAGTGGTAGAAATGGATGGAAGCAGGGGTATTTTCAAGCTCAATGTCAATATTATTTAATGAAAGTTCAACATGAAATATTCACGTTAGTAGAGATTTTAGACAAGGAGACCATTAGTCTCTTGTTTTGTTTACAACTCTTGTGGAAGAGTTGGCAGGTTAGGTAAGGGAGGATATTTGAATGAGAACGTATAAGGAATTTAGTTTTTGTGAGCAAGTGGCAGACAACCTATTTTAATTTGTGGGTGACGCAATCGTTGTTGGTCAAACCTCATGGGACAATGTTTGTATTTTAAAAGCAATATTGAGAGATTTTGAAATGTTATCAGGCTTAAGAAATAATATGAGAAAGCGTAGGCGTTACGAGTGCAGGTTCTCGGAGCATTTTTTGCAGGCAGCAAGACTTTTATGTCGTGCAAGGTTGACATGATACATTATACTTTTTTAGGGTTAGCTGTGGGAGGCAGCCATAGAAGTATTAAGTTTCGAAAATCGGTATAACTGTTACCAAGCATCAAACAAAAATTATTTAGCATCGTCAACAATTAAATCAACGCAAGGTTGAGCATCAACACATGAAATTACAGAATTATCTACTATTATTAACTCAAAAATAACGTCGGCGCGCAAAATCATCACCAATTTTTTTCTCATTCATGAGATGCGAGCAAACAAAACAAATAATCAACCAATACCAACCATTATAAACATTAAAATCTCCATGAATTAATTAATTTCCAGGAGCGAGGAGTTGTGATCGGAATGGAGGTGGGGCGAAAAGAGCAATAGCGCGCAGTAGGAGGCGGGTACGGCTGGCCGGTTATAAGGAGGAGGTTGGTCGGCGGAGGACACGCGCCATATGGAGGGAGCGCGTTGGGTGCGATGGTCGGACAGGTGGGTCATGACTTCTGGAAGGAGATCAAAGAGAGTGAGGGAGCCTTGATAGAAAGACTTGAGAGCTTGAGAGAGCCTTAAGCGGTACATGGCGAATCTGAAAGGCTCAGCAAGCATTGAAGTGGATTCTAAGGTACATAAATGGGTCTCTGAATAGAGTCTTAATTTATGGTGGAGCCTTTAGTGAAGATGGTAGCAACAATTGAAGGATATGTTGACTACGATTATGCGGGTTGTATGGATTCGGAAAATCTATTTACGGATATGTTTTCACTATGTTTGTACACTATTAGTTGGAAAGCAACACTTGGAAGGTTGTTGCATTATCAACCACTAAGCGAATATATTGCTTTAGCGAAGGCGTGAAAGAAGCATTGTGGCTTGAAGGTTTTGCTAAGGAGCTGAAAATTCAAGGGAAGTTATCATTAAATGTGATAGTCAAAGTGCAATACACATCGAAGAATTCACCTATCATGAGCGAACCAAGCACATTGATGTGAGGTTGCATTTCGTCGGAGGGTAATCGGCGTGGAGAAGTCAAATCTTTGAAGGTTTCGACAGATCATAATCTTCGATATGATCACCAAGACATTGCCTAGTTGCAAGTTTTTCCACTATATGTAGTTGATAAAGCTGCATGAAGAAAACTAATTCGTTAGTTGATAATAGAGTTTGTTCCAAGGTGGAGATTTGTGAGATATTGGATCGAACTCTATTGGGTTGAAGGATGCTAGGATTATTAGCATCGAATTGGGCTTGTTTGTTATGTCCAATTGGTTAAGTTAGCTTGTACCCTAAGTTAGCTTGTAATGGGTATTTGTGATAAAAGCCCATTAGTTTAGTATGTTAGGTTTATTATAAATAGCATACTAGTCTCTCATCATTGTATACTGCAAATCCTAATTTAGGGTGAGATGGTTATTTGTTATTCTTGTATACTTGTAATCTTGTTTTGAAGATAAAGGGAAAGAATAACAGTTAATAACCAATCCTTGTGTTCATCGTGTTCTTCATTATTTTTCCCTACGTTGATTATAATTTGAGTCCCCTTATGTCTAGAATGGAACAATGTGTTTCATTGACTATAAGAGCTTATGTTTTAAATTAGAGCTTGGAATGAAACCAAATAATTGTTATTAAGTTTCATTTAGTAAAAGAAAAATTAATTCTAAGTCTTGTATTGACAAGATGAGGAGTGCATGTTGTGATAATGGACAAGTGTTGTTATGATTATCCAAACAATGTTTTCAATACTAAATCAAGTAGTAGATTTGAGTTCTACAATCTTGATAAGATTATCTATAATAAATATGGGATGAATCAAATGAAATTTGAATCTTATATATTTGACACGAGTTAGAATTTTTTTTAGAAGAGTTCAAGAGTGAAGTAGAAGGAAATAACTCGAAAGGGTATTAAGACCATTCGAATTGTTCGCTCTGGTAAATACCTATGTAAAGAATATAATGAACATTTAAATCATATCATGTTTGACATTGATCGATTTAAGATAGTTCAATTATATCTTTGCGACTCTTTTATAAATTGTTTTACATACAATTATTCCTATCCATAAGCAATTCCATTTAAAGTAGTCATAGAGACACCATATTTGATATGGAGGTAAGAGTACCTAGTTTGTCTTTATGGTCATCTGGATTTTAAGGTTTATTAATTAAACTTTATCACAATATAGATGAAGATGTATTTATGTATGTATCCTAATGGAAACAAAGGAAACATTTCCTATAACACGTTATAGGACAAAATTGCTTTGTTGCTAGAACTAGAGTCTTCCATTAAAGATAATATGTATCTAAAGGAGTCAGTGGGAGTGATATAGAACTTGAAGAAATTCAAGAACCATAAAATACATATCTTAATGAGAATGGAATATGATCCAATTCAACAAGGGAATTGTTGTTGTACAATTGGTTCACGTGGCACAAGATTCTAGAAATGTATGTAAGTTGTCTATATCCATCTATGGATTAAGGAAAACTTCTTGGAATTAAATTCTTTTATTAATGAAGTCTTGTGAAACCTTGGATTAATGACAACTTTAAATCTTGTGCATTCAAGAAGGTTAGTGGGAGTATTTGCATTAATCTAGTATAGTATGTAAGCGACATACTAACCATCAAAACAAATTCTATAGCGCCAATGTAGGACATGGTTAAGGAAATGGTTTTGATAAAATGCTTAGGCGAGATTTCCTAAAAGGTTAGGAATCAGAATCTATAGAGATAGATGGCTGATGAATCTCAATCCTAGCATAAGTACATATTCCTACGAAGTATTGAGATACCTAATATGCATAAATCTCACATTAAGATTATTGCATGTATGGTAAAATGTTTTGTCTAATGGAAAATGTCTTATCTCATTGGATGAGGAAAATGACACCATGATATGTCTTGCACTAGATGCGCAATATGCTATGAGCATAAACAATAAGTACCAAAAGCGATTAAAGTGTTAATCACTAGATCCCTATCAAGAAGGTTTATGAGTACCTTAAAGGACTGGTGTTCCTTTTCTCAAAGTAGATGGGAATAATAATTGTAAAGGAGTTACAATGATTTTATTCAAAATTTATGAACATATTCATATCATAGTATAAATTAAATATTATGCTTAGATGACAATTGTATAAGTTGAAAGGAGTTTAGATAATTGTCGTTTCTAGTACAAAGGTCAAATATATGATTTGGATCCTTTGATAATTCTTGGGAAGAAAATTGTGTTTCTTGTATTGAGATCCTATTAATCTCATTCGATGATAATGGGTTAATCTTGCAAGTTCGAGACTACTAGATCTCACTAGCGATTCATGTATATATATTTTGACACTTCAATTTGTTTCGATAGAAGATCGAAAGTAGAAATTGGAAGAGGTGTATATTACCAAGAGGAAAGAGTTCCTTATGCCTAATAAAGTATCATGCTTAGATGATGCTTGATGCACATGATGAGCAACTAGATATTAAATTAATATCTGATTGACTTTAGTGCTAGTGGGAGATTGTTGGAGTAGCTCTAATAGCCAATCAATATTGGCTTAATATGCTTTGTATCATGACTTTGATATATGTTATTTGTTAATACATATAATCGTTAGGCCTCATATTTATTATGTTATTTGTATATGACATAATAAAGTCCTTAAGTAATTAGTCTATTAATGATCTATTAAGTGTGACTTAATTGTGAGATCTCATTAAACATAAGGACATTATTCTTAAAGTATCTATAGTCAAGCTTCTTGTCAAATAGGACAACGATGCATAGAGACTATTACGTGAGTAAAGCGATGTGTATCTCACAAGTCATGGATATGAGATATCAAGTCTTCACGTAGGTATAAATATTAGGAGTAATATTTATACTGGATTGGCCCACCATGAGAATACTACATAGTTTGTTATGTAAGTGTATGTTGTAGGATTTTTCCGTGAACAAAGTATTTTAATTATCGATTCCACAGGGATTGGTGCATGTTATAGTCTTTCAATAGAAAAGTATGTTTTAAGATGATGTAACCAAAGGGTTTGTTATCTACTCTACTAGAACCATGAGTTTCTAAACAACAACTAAATTAATTCTTTCAAAGAGAGTTATGGTTTGGATTAGTGAGAGAGTTTGAGATTGTTTTCAAGTTAAGAAGGCATGTCAAGATTAGTTTCATTGATCTAGTTTCATACATATCCATTTTAATCAAGTGATGAACATAATAGATGATTTCTACAAATACATATCCTCTCAATCTTGTAGATTTCCACCAAGATTGTGAATGTTATCATGTTAATCCTTGCATGATTCCTCACTACAACTATTAGCATGATAATCATTAAGTTCAATATTTTGTAAACTCTAACACACAAATCTATTCCTAGCATTTGTTTATGAGAGGATGAATATCCTAGGTCACTTTGAAATATTCTTTTCCAAGCAAAACTCAAAGCATAAAGATGAAGAACAAAGATATTCAACTATATTAATCATCAACCATGTTCATACACCAATGGATTAAAAGAGATACATACTATAAAGATCAACTACCTCTAATCTTGACACAAAAGGAGCTTAGCTACTCATTTCCATGGTTGCCTTGCTCTCAAGATTGTTGGTAGAGATGATGAACATGAGAAAAATCAAGAGAAAAGCTATGGTTTTTCTTCCTAAACTTGCCCTAGATTTACAAAGATGAAAGATAATTATGGTATATGTTTTCTTGCTTCCTTTACAAGCCAAAAAGGTCTGGTGAAGTGATGGGTTGGTGGCTCCAAAGGTGAAAGCATGGGCTGTCCTTTTTGAATTTGGATCATGTTGGCTGATTAAGTCGTGGCCAGCGTCATGCTGGCACATGTGGGCGCGACATAACATCTTCCTCTTCCAAAATTATCTTCAAAAGAATCATCCTAAAGCTCTTCAAGTACCCTTGAATCCAAGCTTGGGAGAATTAGTTAATAAATTCCTACAATTAAGAGTAACTAAAGTCAAATAATATATATATTAAACAAAACTAGATAAAAACCTAATTAAAGCAAAATACTAGAATAAATATACAAATTAAATACAAAGACATTGTTAAGGACCACAAAATAATGTACAAAATAACTACAAATTGGTCCTTAACAACTCTCCTAACTTACTTCTTTGTTTGTCCTCAAACAAAAGTCAATAATCTTACAAAGCTAGAAGGAACAAAATGCAAGCATGCAAACTCACACAAGAGTAATGGTTCAAACTCGACATACCGGCAAAAGCACACATCAATCGCTTCTTCTAAACACAACATGACCATGAATTAAGTTCTAAACACAATATATCAAAACATATAACAAAACAAAGATATGTTCACACTTGAATCACCTAATAATTTCTTCAAAGTTCATGAAGAACAAAATGCATATTCACAAAGGACTAAACACTCTCACTAATAATTATGCACATCCGAATAATTCATGTGTTCATCGAAACAAGTTAAATGATAAAATGGAAACAAAGATCACTAAGGACTTTCAAGGTTGTAACTTGGCTTAGGTTAGAAACAAGGGATATTTAAGTACAAAGCCATTGAAGCGAATCGGGTAAAAGGATATGAAGAGCATTTCACAACTAATTCCCATCTTATTATTCAACCTCTTTTCTTTTCACACAATGATCCTCTCTTTCTTTTCTTTTCTTTTGTATCTTTTCATAAACAAATTTCTTTCTTCTTTTGTATTTTTCTTTTCTCTATTCTTTTTCTTTCTTAGGATCATTGTGCCATCAATTCTAGGTTCTTTTGATCCACCTCCCCAACTTCATTTATATCAATCCTTTTTATTCAAAACATGCTCTTCAGGGTTAATTAACAAAGGGTTGGTATTCACAAACAAGTAAATTTATAGAATGAATTATCATTGAATTTTTCAAAGATTATCAACAACTATTAAGTGGCCTACTTAACAATTAGTTGATTTGATACATTCATCCTACAAATACTACTTAAGCTCAAAAGGGTTCACAAGGATTCGCTCTCTCACGGGTACTTGAAGCCCTTTTTAGAATTGGTGGTTTTCCTCATAATGCACAAAAATTGCCTTGATCATTTCTTAGTTTCAAGTTATCACAAACAAGTAAAGATTAAGCATGAATCACACGAGTTAACACAACTATTAGACACTCAATATTTGGTAAAAAGTGGAAGCTTCTCACATATATGGTTTATGTCCTAATGATTCGAATGTGAACACAAATTTTTTTTTTTTGTACATGCCGAAATATCTTGCATAAAGAACAAATTTCATAGACATGTTATGTTTCTACAAAACGATAAAATGTGTACCTTCTTTGTGGAATGAATCAAGAATTTTATCATCACCATCACTTTGGTGAAACACGCTTACTAGCTTTGAAGAACCAATGAAGAATTCGGACAAACCACAAGAAGTACATTCAAACAAAATAACTAGAATCTAAAAATAAAATAAAATAGAACAAAATAAAAGAAACTAAAATAAAAAGACACCCCAAAATGGTGTTTAAAACTTAAAAGAAGTATTTAGGCTTCATGCCTACAAAAATTAATTGGAATTACAAGCCAATCCCCAAAATTGGATGGCAACCAACAAAATCCAGAGTTTAAAAACTAAAATGCAAAGTAAAATCTAGACTAGAATCTTTGAAAGTAAAATAAAAACGGAAAATAAAAGAAATCATAAGTCGAGGCCTCGAGAATCGAATCTCCAATCGACCACAGTCGAACCGAACCGAACGAACTCTCTTCACCATCATCCTCATCTCCCACCTCCTCCTCATTTGGCCCGCCAACCAAAGATCTGTTGCTCACCCGTGAGAGTGAAATGGTTCACCGGGCTCTCTAATCTGTAGAGCAAGGTGCTCCATGCTCTCATGCATAAACATAAATGCTCTCGATGAGCGAGATGCATCTGTCATTCCATTCTTGATGGACTAGCTTGAGGAAGTGCGCGCAAGCTGCACGGCAGCGGTATTATCAAGGACCCTACAAAATCGATCACGGTAGTGATCATCAACAACTCCATCAATGGTGAGGTGTCCTCTGCGGGAAAAGCCACCTTCGCTCTCTTGACAAACCCATGATCAAGCCGGGATAAGTGAGCACACTTTATACGCTCCGGAGGTATAACAGTAACCCTCTTGACTCATTCGCGATCAGACGGCCAAAATCAATTTGCTCCTCATCGAGCATGTAAGCAATCAACCTGCCGTCTCCATGGGTATCGAAGATGTGGCTCTAGGTTTCAGATTGTATAGAGTCACACATCATAACTCTGGCGCTAGTTTTCGGTGGTCTGTTGAATTTCAAGGTTGACCGCCCGATTCGTTTCATAAGAATGCCGGACAAGCGAGCTTATTCTTGACATGTTGTAATCCCAATTACCACGAGCGGTGCTCATGGTAGACATCAATTGGTCCTCAGGGCTGTCCGGTTGATGCCCGACTGATTCTTGGCGAGAGAAAGCAGTTGCCTCGAACAGCGGAAGAAAACCTAAACTCACATCCCTCGGGATAGCATTAGCATAGAACTCGAACAAGCTCCACGTTCACCTTTGTCGGGGTTACAAAGAACTTCCAACCCGTAGTTATCAAGGATGACATGAGGCTCGTGGTAGTGCCCTTGCTCACGGAGGCGATGGTGCGCTTCGATCGATGTTCGCTCCTCGAGCTCTTTGTAGCGAGCCTCTCCCCAAGAATCGCCTGACATCGAGCAGCGGGGCCGAGGGCCCGGCCCGAGAGGAAAGTCTTTGTCGTTTAGGTGCCATCGAAATTTCAACACAAAATCAACGTAAAAGTGACACCGGGTGTCCATTAGCAATGAAACATGTAAGCAAAGCAAACCAACCAACCAAGGCATTACAACTAATCGGAAACAAAAACACAAGAAGAATTTTTCAAAATTCTGCGACCGTCTTGGTGATGACCGCGATGATTGTATTGTGCGATGGATGTGAAACACGATGGTGGCCCTCTGCATTCAGAAAAATTCTTACGCAAAGCGAATTTTTCTCCACACAATAACGTCCTAGGGCAGCGAAAATAACATCCTATTACTTCTCTAACAAAAACATCCTAATTCTAAGAGAAAATTGAAAATTCCTAACCTAGGTTTTCAAAATCTAACCTAAACATGCAATGTAGACGAAATTGAGAAAAGAAAAACATAGAATACTTACTAGGATGCCTTGGGGGATTGATTTGCCAAAGAAATTCGCAAAGATTTGGAGATTTTTGGTTGGGGATTTTTGGGATTTTGAGAGGATGAAGAAAGATGAAGAAAATAGGGAAAAGGGTTTAAAATAACCCTAACCCTTTTAAACTAACTAGGCCACGATTGGGCCTCCAAAATCGATTTTTCAAAATATTTTTTTTAAAATCCCGGACCCGGCGAAAGTTTCCGAGATGGGTCAAAGTGCAGCGGCGCGTGCAGTCGAAATTTTAAGCGACAAAATTAACGATGCGGGCAAGTGTAAATGAGTTCAAGGAAGAATACTTACAATGTTGGGTGCCTCCCAACAAGCGCTTTGTTTAACGTCGGTGAAGCTCGGCGGTTCATGATGATCATTGATCATCAAAGAAGGATTCGGCTATGTTGCGGCTCACCTCTCCGCGCACCGTTTCAACCGCTGCCCATTCACCGTCCATTCTTTTGTTCGTGCAAGATCTTGCAAGACAATTGCACCATATTCCTTGACTTCTTTGATTAAAAACGGACCGGGCCACTTTGTTTTGAGTTTTCCCGGAAAAAGCCTCATCCGGGAATTGAACAAGAGAACCTTTTATCCCGGCCTAAATTCCTTGATCTTTATCTTCTTATCATGAAACCTTAACCTTTGCTTTATACCTCGGTTTGAATGATAAGCCTCTTCTCGCATTTCGTCCAAATGAACAAGTTGTATTTTTCGCTTTTCTCCGCCAAGGATGGATCGAAATTCAAGAATCGGAGGGCCCACAATGCTTTGTGCTCCATCTCTAGGGAGGTGACAAGTTTTCCATACCTGACCTGAAGCGGGGTTAGTCAGATGGGAGCTTTATAGGCGGTTCGTCGCCCACAAAGCTTCATCTAATTTTGCGACCAATCTTTTCGAGAACCAGCAGTTTTTCCAAAATCTTTTGATTTCTCTATTAGACACCTCGGCTTGGCCATTTGCTTGAGGGTGATAGGGGTCGTCACCTTATGTTTTACACCAAATTGTTTCAAAAGTTTTGTAACAATGCATTGCAAAAGTCGACCCACCATCACTAATGAGCACCCTAGGCACACCAAGCGAGAAAAATGTTTCTTTTCAAAATTTGATAACGTTTTGGCGTCGGCCTTAGGCGAAATGGCCTCTACCCACTTTGACACGTAATCCACAGCTACAAGAATATATTCATTTGAAAACGAAGATGGAAAAGGACCGACAAAATCAATCCCCAACAATCAAATACCTCCACTTCCAACATATTGTTCAATGGCATTTCATCTCTTTTCCTATCCCACCACTTCTTTGACATTTGTCACATGATTTAGCGTGAGCACACGCATCTTTGAATAGCGAAGGCCAATAAAATCCGATTGTAGGACTTTGGTGGCCGTCCGCATTCCATTATAGTGTCCCCACAAGGGAATTGTGACAATGCCAAAGAATGTTTTGGCCTCTTCATCACTCACACCTTCTTGCAATCCATCACTACTCAACCTAAAAATGTAAGGTTCATCCCACATAATACTTATATCGGCTAAAAATTTCCTCTTCTCATTCCAAGTCAAATCTTAGGCATTAATCCTGCGGCCTTGTAATTTTCCATGTCGGCAAACCACGGTCGCTCTTGGATTGCAAATAACTTCTCATCGGAATTCCTCTTTCACCTCTTTTCCTTGTCCGTAATTTTACGTTCACTAAGCGAGACAAATGATCCGCTACCAAATTTTCCGAACCTTTTTATCACGGACCTCTAAATCAAATTCTTGCAAAAGAAGAATCCATCGGATTAGCCTTTGTTTAGAGTCCGGTTTGGTGAATATTTTATCGCGAATGATCCGTGAAAACTACAACCTTGGAACCAATTAGGTAAGGGCGAAACTTTTCAATGCATATACAATTGCGAGCAACTCTTTTTCGTTGTTGCATAGTTTATTTGAGCATCATTCAAAACTTTGCTCGCATAATGTATAGCATGGAAGATTTTGTTCTTCCTTTGGCCTATCTGACTCCCACCGCATAATCACTAGCGTCACACATTAGTTCAAAATCAAGTTTCCAATTAGGCGTGATTATGGGTGCATTTATCAAATTCTCCTTTAATTTTTCAAAAGCTAACAAACAATCATTATCAAACAAGAAAGACTTATCTTTGTTGAGCGAGGTTGCTCAAAGGTTTGGCTATTTTGGAGAAGTCCTTGATGAATCTTGATAGAATCCGCATGACCCAAAAACTTGAATGCCTTTGACATTGGTAGGTGGGGAAGCGTCTCGATAACATCAATTTTGCTTTGTCAACCTCAATTCCTCTAGAAGATATCTTGTGGCCAAGGACAATTCCCTCGGTCACCATAAAGTTGCATTTCTCCCAATTTAAGACCAAGTTGGTTTGCACACACCTCTTGAGGCGGTGTCCAAATTTTCAAACATAAATCAAATGAAGCTCCAACGAAAAGTCATCCATAAAACTTCAATTGTCTTTTCAATCAAATCGCGAATATAGCTTGCATGCACCTTTGGAATGTTGCGGCATTGCACAAGCGAAGGCATACGCCTATCTGTGAAAATTCCAAATGGACATGTGAGCGCCGTTCTCATGATCCTTGGTTCACGATATTTGATTATATCGAATAACCATCAAGAAACAATAGTATTGTTGTCCATGAGCCTTTCTAACATTTGGTCCATGAGCGGAAGAGAAATGATCTTTTCTTCGCTTTGTTAAGCCTCGATAATCAATACACATTCTCCACCCGTCACTTTTCTTGATTGCACTAGCTCATCCTTATCATTAGATACAACCGTCAATCCTCCTTTCTTAGGAACCACATGAACCGGGCTCACCCACGTACTATCCGAAATTGGGTAAATCATCCCCGCTTCAAGCATCTTCACTACTTCTTTGCGAACTACCTCCTTCATCACCGGATTCAATCGCCGTTGAGGTTGGGCTACCGGTTTGTACTCGTCCTCCATCATAATATTGTGCATACAATAGGCCGGGCTTATGCCTTTCAAATCGGCTAAGACCCAACCAATCGCATTTTTGTTCGATTTCAAAACTTCAATTAAGCTCTCCTCCTCATTCTCCGACAATGTATTGCTAATGATTACGGGCTTTTTACCTCCCTCCTCAAGAAACACATACTTTAAATGAGACGGTAACTCTTTCAACTCAAGTTTTTGGTTGTCATCTTTTAGATCTTTCTTCAAACTTTCCTCTTCTTCCTCCCAAGGGTGCATTTCCTTTGAAATTTCCACTCCTTCCAAACACTCCTCAATATCTCGGCTATCATCGTCATCATTCGCTTCTTGTGTTGCTTCCTCAATAACGTCAATCTTAAAACAATCTTTCTTATCCATAGGATGCTTCATTGCTTCAAAAAGATTAAAGCAAATCTCTTCATCTTGTACTCTCACCTTCATTAGGCCATCATCTATATCAATCATCATCCTTGCCGTCTTCATGAACAGTCTTCCAAGAATTAAAGGTGCATCAACATCTTCCTCCATGTCTATGACTACAAAGTCCACGGAAAAAGAATTTGTCCACTTTTACCAACAAATCTAAAGCTACGCCGTGCGGACGAGTAATAGACTTGTCCGCTAATTGCATCATTTTCGTGGACTTTAATTCAATCTCCCCAATCTCTTCACAATGGATAATGGAATCAAGTTGATGCTTGACCCCAAATCAATTAATCCTTTTCCGACATACACATCCCCAATAGTAGCGGGCAAAGTTACACGCCCGGATCACTCTCTTTCTTGAATGGTGCGTTGAATTATTGCACAACTAGCATCCACCATTATGGTTTCTTGATCCGTATACCTCTTCTTTTTCGTCAAGATATCCTTCATGAATTTTGCATATTTTGGCATTTGCTCTAATGCTTGATAAATGGAATATTTATTTGCAATTGCTTGAAAATATCCATAAACCTAGCATAGTGCTTTGCA
This sequence comes from Vicia sativa, assembly GCA_021764765.1. Classification (NCBI taxonomy): domain Eukaryota; kingdom Viridiplantae; phylum Streptophyta; class Magnoliopsida; order Fabales; family Fabaceae; genus Vicia; species Vicia sativa. Next base: position 45,038,093 of record CM038793.1, on the reverse strand, counting down.
TCATCCTTTTAGAGGAAGGTGAGGATATGGCAAACTTCTCAATGGATAAGTTACTTCCTTCTCTTTTCCCTTCTTCATTCTTCTTTTCTCATCTATTTTCTCCTTTTCAACTACACCATTTTCCTTTTCATTTCAACTAACACCTCATTTTCAACTAAATCATCCTCCACATCAACATTATCATGTTTTTCAACTTCATCCTCTTCATCTTTTCAACTACCTCTTCCTCCACTATTTCTTCTTCATCCTTCTCCACTACTTTCTTTTTCTTTCAACTACCTTCCTTTTTCATCACAAACTCTACCACTCCTTGTTGTTATGGCTTTGCAATGCTCCTTAGGATTTGTTTGCGTAGTTGGGAAAATGATGTCGGCACTTTGTTCGGAAAGTTGCTTAGCTAGTTGTCAACTTGAGTTTCCAAGTTCTTGATAGATGTCTCCGTGCTCTTTTGATTAGCCATTGAGGCTTGCATAAATTGAGCTAGAGTGTCTTGAATGTTGGAAGATCTCACTTGACTTTGAGGTTGGTTTTGTTGTTGGCCTTGATTTTGTTGTTGACTTTGATTTTGATTTTGATTTTGTGTTTGATATGGATTTTGCCTTCCTTGGTTATTGTTATCTTGCCTCCACCCTCCTTGATAACCTTGATTACCCCTTTGTTGGTAACCTTGGTTTTGATTTTGATAAGGGTAAGGAGCTCGTTGTTGGTACCCTTGGCCTTGGTTGGCCACATAGTTAGCTTCCTCATTCTCAGGAGGACAAAAGCGGTTTATGATCTCCTTTGCACAATTCACAACAAGCTATTTGGTGAGCTTGCTTATTTGATGCTCCTTGTAACTCCATGATTTGTTGAGGGAGTTTAGCCATTTGTTTTGTCAATTCTTCAACTTGTTTCGCAAACAATTTGTTTTGCGCAAGTGCTTCATGACTCGAACCAATTTCTAAAACTCCCGTTTTCACTTGTACACCTCCTTGATCATGTTGAGTTTGATGATCATTCCTCCCATCTTCTCAATTATTTGGATTGCTTCATACGGTGTTTTGCCATCAAAGAACCTCCCGTGGCATCCAACAACAATTTGTGTTGAGGTTGGAGACCATTTCGGAAAATATGAATTTGTGTAAGCTCGTCAAAACCATGGCTCGGACACTTCCTTAGCATAGACTTATATCTTTCCATGCCCGATTCAAAGGCTCGTTTACTCCTGCGAAAATACGAGATAGCCGTCTTAGCCTCCATGAAGCGTGATTGAGGGAAAAAGCGTTCAAGAAACTTTTCCTCCAAAACGTTCAATTAGTCATTGTCTCTTGCAATTGATCAAGATACCAATCTTTTGCCTTCCCACTAGAGAATGAGGAAAAGCCTTTGGAAATATTGCTCTTCTTGGTCTTGGAGCACCGCTCCTGCGATCTCGTAGAACTTGGTAAGGTGAGTGTAAGGGTCTTCATGGTCGTGGCCATGAAATGGACTTGCATAGAGAAGTTGAAGCAAGCCCGTTTTCATTTCCGCAACCCTTGCATTTGCTTGTCGGGCAAACTGAGCATTATGGCGAGGGCTATTGACACACGGCCCCCGCGGTGGTGGTGGTGGTGGTGGTTGATTCTCCTCCATAGTGGTGACTTCTCCAAACACGGGTGGTGTTGAAGAATGCTTCTCCTCTTTCTCCTCTTTCTTGCCTTTGCCTAGCTTGTCTTTTTCTTCTTTTAGCACTACTATTAAGTCTCCTAGCCGTCCTTTCAATTTCGGGATCGAAAAGGGTTGGTCGACGGAATACTTCCCGCATAAACTAATTCTGAAAAAGTCTAGCCACACAAAAAAACAAAGAGAGATTAGTAGAAAAAGTCTTAAAACACACAACTATTGCTATACTAACAACATCAAACGCCAATCCCCGACAACGGCGCCATTTTGTTGTAGGATTTTTCCGTGAACAAAGTATTTTAATTATCGATTCCACAGGGATTGGTGCATGTTATAGTCTTTCAATAGAAAAGTATGTTTTAAGATGATGTAACCAAAGGGTTTGTTATCTACTCTACTAGAACCATGAGTTTCTAAACAACAACTAAATTAATTCTTTCAAAGAGAGTTATGGTTTGGATTAGAGAGAGTTTGAGATTGTTTTCAAGTTAAGAAGGCATGTCAAGATTAGTTTCATTGATCTAGTTTCATACATATCCATTTTAATCAAGTGATGAACATAATAGATGATTTCTACAAATACATATCCTCTCAATCTTGTAGATTTCCACCAAGATTGTGAATGTTATCATGTTAATCCTTGCATGATTCCTCACTACAACTATTAGCATGATAATCATTAAGTTCAATATTTTGTAAACTCTAACACACAAATCTATTCCTAGCATTTGTTTATGAGAGGATGAATATCCTAGGTCACTTTGAAATATTCTTTTCAAGCAAAACTCAAAGCATAAAGATGAAGAACAAAGATATTCAACTATATTAATCATCAACCATGTTCATACACCAATGGATTAAAAGAGATACATACTATAAAGATCAACTACCTCTAATCTTGACACAAAAGGAGCTTAGCTACTCATTTCCATGGTTGCCTTGCTCTCAAGATTGTTGGTAGAGATGATGAACATGAGAAAAATCAAGAGAAAAGCTATGGTTTTCTTCCTAAACTTGCCCTAGATTTACAAAGATGAAAGATAATGATGGTATATGTTTTCTTGCTTCCTTTACAAGCCAAAAAGGTCTGGTGAAGTGATGGGTTGGTGGCTCCAAAGGTGAAAGCATGGGCTGTCCTTTTTCGAATTTATGACCAGCTGGAGTTAAGTCGAAGCCAGTCATGGGCATCTTGTGTGCGACTATGCATCTTCCCTCTTCCAAAATTATCTTCAAAAGAATCATCCCTAAAGCTCTTCAAGTACCCTTGAATCCAAGCTTGGGAGAATTAGTTAATAAATTCCTACAGTTAAGAGTAACTAAAGTCAAATAATATATATATTAAACAAAACTAGATAAAAACCTAATTAAAGCAAAATACTAGAATAAATATACAAATTAAATACAAAGACATTGTTAAGGACCACAAAATAATGTACAAAATAACTACAAATTGGTCTTTAACAGTGTATACCACCCTTCGACCTGAAACCACTATGAACCCTAGATGTGGAATCGAGTACTTTATTTTCAATCAACGTTATGCGTAACAAGATAACCATAAAGATGGTTGATGGGTACTTTATAAATCATGCAGAGGGACATGAGTGAACTAGATGGAATTTGCCCTCCTACATATACGGGTAATATTTGTGGCCCCTTGATAGAGTATGATTGTAAAATGCATGGGTGCTCAAATAAGTCAATATGAGATATTGGGCTTATCTAATGTTATCGAAATACTGGGATCAAGGAATAAAATATTGAAGTATCTGAGGTGACACATTCTATGCCTTGTGTTCAATATAGATATAAGGGCAAAGGATAATTGTACACATAATCATTATCACATAAAGGTTATGTCGGATCACATGACATTCTCATTACTTGGGTAGCAATGATGTGTTGCTAGATACGCTCATTGTTTATAATATTAAATAGGTGATTTAATATTATTGCCAATATTCTGAGAACCTCTGGTCCATAGAGTACTTATAGTGGAATGGATGATTAAATTAAATATGATTTAATTTAATTATGTGTTAATATTAATTAAATTGTTTAATACATTGACACATATAATTTATTTGATTAAATATGATTTAATTAAATAAATGGAATTGATGATTGATTAAATTAAATATGATTTAATTTAATTAATAGTTATTTTATTTAATTAAAAGAGTTTGATTAAATAGAAATAATTATTATTTAATTAAATAGTTTAATTTGATAAGATTGGGCTTGTTTTAGAAAAGCCCAAATTAAGAGCATTAGGGTTTTAGAAGCTCTCTATAAATAGAGAAGTTTTTCCCCTTGTTAAGGTTAATTGTCAATTCTCAAGAAAACAAGAAACAGCTAGCACCGCCTTTGCTTTCACGTGGACTACGTAGAGACTCTGTATCTTCCGTCGTTCGTGATCGTAAGAGAAAGCACGCTTCAAGAGGTAACTCTTGAATTCTTATTTCGATGAATTTTGATTTGTGATTAATGATTTAATCAAGATCCGTTCATCGGGATTGTTCCGTTAAGAAGATAAATTTTGAAAAAACCCTCTTAGATCCCAACAGAAGGTCATTTATGTCATTTCTTTTTTTTTTTGTTTCATTAATTACTCACTAATTTAAGAGGATTTGATTTGAAATGTTTACATTGCTAAAATTTATAGATTTTAATTTGATTACACAGGTATACACGAAAGAGAATATTGTGGAGAATATAAGATGTTTCTACACAAGAAGCTTACAAGGCCAAAATAGTTATGAAAAAAGCTGAACAAGACAATAGAAATGTTGTGGCTAGAGCACATGTAAGAGTAAACTCACTAAAAATACTATATATATATATATATATATATATATATATATATATATATATATATAAGGCTTAAAATAGATAAATCAATTTATACATATATCCAAATTAATAATCCTGATTATGTTATCTTGATATAGGTGAATGTCATGGGAGTCTTTGCTTTTGATTTAGGTAATAATTTTGATTATTAATATTTAATCAATTTAATATTTTTGATTATGTCCTTGATGGTGAGTCTTTGCCATTGTTTTTTCTGTACCCTACTAGTAATTACATATTTATATAGTATTTACTAATTATCTTACTGTCAAATTTGATTTCCATAAGTCATTGAAAGTCAAGTACTACTCTTTTGTTTAAACTCTGGTGCTAAAATAAATTAGCACATTTTATTTATTTTCTCTTTATTTTATATATATATATATATATATATATATATATATATATATATATATATATATATATATATATATATATATATATATATATATATATATATTAAGTGTTGTATATTTTAAAGTTCCTAGTAATTGAAAAATTAAGTATCTTAAGCTTATTATGATGTTGGCGGTGGTTGGTTGATTTAGTGTAAATTATGTTAGTAACGAAATTTTCTGAATCGGAAGATTATGTGGACATATTGGATTGGTGTGACGTAAAGAAAATTTCTTAGTTGAGTAATATTAAGTGAAACTTACCATTTCGGAAACTTTGAAAGATGGAATAGTGTCTATTGGTGGACTAAATGGAAATTAAAAGTTCGCAACCCATATTGCATTTCTATTATCTTGAATCTGCTACGAATATGTGAACTTTACATCCCATCGAATACCCTAGAGATGCTTTTATACAGAGAAGATCTTTATTATGGTCCAAATGATTGTATTTGTGTTTCTCATGATGATTGTATGATTCTTGTTTATGATTGGATGTTAGATCAACACAATCATCTGAATCTTGATTACCAAAAGTTATTGCTTAAGTACAAATTATGAAAAGAAACTAACTGTATTTTTACACTTATTTTGGCTTACTTGAATTAAAACAGTGAAAATTGTATTTGTATTTATAGTAGAATTTAAATACCAATTAATTATTATTTCATATTATGTTTGTGTGTTTGAATTATGCAGTAAGAGCAATTTGTTGTAAATGGGAGTTATGTTTTTTTGCATTTTCCAAATAATTTGCAGGAGTTTTTAACTACCAAAAATATAACATCTTCAGTTTAAATAAAATATCAATATTTTAATATGAAAACTGACTCGACTTATTAATCAATATCTTATTGTCATGCTTCGTAGGCGAAATTAATATTTTTTTTAGAAAATTTAACAGCAAAGATCAATTTGATTAACAAATTATTTTTAATGGAAATAATATGTAACATATATTAGATTAGGGATTAAAGTAAAAGTTTAAAATTAAGTTAAAGGAATTTGTCCCTAGTTAAGCCTTTAGTATATTAAGGTGTTGCAGTGTCCTGCATCCGAATTTATTAAACAATTAAAAAACATAATAAATTTTCAATTGACAAAAATATATAAAGAAATAATTAATGGACATTATAAAAAAACAATATGTTTTTTTTTTTGAGATATTTATGTATAATGCAAAATAAACTAGTTTTGTGAAACGAAGGGAAAAAAATATTTACTTGGTAGAATATAGTAATATATGTAAATTTTTAGAAAATTTATGTTAAAATCCAATTCGATATCAATTTACTTGGTAGAATAAAGTAATATATGTAATTAGAGATAGTATTAAAGTAAATCAAATACTTTGTTAAACTATTTAGGTCTATTTAAAAAATAAACAAATATTACGTTGACTAAAAAATTAGATTGAAAAATAATAAGAAAAATAAGAAAATAGGTTAATTAAAACAAGTGTTAAAAGATATTTGGGGTAGCCAGGAATCAAACCCACGCCCTATGGTTACCGGGTGCCTTTGCCACACGAGCTAGATGGATTAGTTTTCACAAGAATGAAACAAATGAAATATAAGCGAAAATAATTTAAAAGGCTTAAATCAAAAGCGGGGGTCATCGTCCCGATTTGAATTAAACTTTTACCTACGGATAGTTTTAAATCGCTCGACTATAGTGACGATTTTGTCATCACTATATCACCTGCAAAAATCAAGAATCCAGAATATGCAATATAAATTTTCCATGGGGACATGGATCAACTCGGTTTTATCCCCTGAGCATAATGGTGCCTTTGGTTTCATCTAATTTTGCCTGAATCGAAGGATCCTAATTCAAAGGTCAAAAACCCTAGCCATGGCATGTCCCGATTCCTACACTTAAACTTCAATTAATCTACCCAGAAAGCATCGAAACCTCAATACAAACACAAATAAATGATCAAATTCAATTGACAATTCATATATGTATGAAATCGAAAATTGAAAAAGTGTATGGAAACCAAAACCGTGTTATACGTTTCCGGAGCTTTTGATCATTTGTAATGGTCTGGAATGGATCAGAGAGTCACGAGGAATGTGTTGGGATGCTTGGGCAACTTGAATCCATTTGAAACTTTGGGCCAATTGCTTTTCTTCACGGTTTTCTTGAGGTTTTAGGGTTCTTGAGGCGCAAAATTCCTCTTTAGGGTTTGGAAACCTTCGAATTTTTAGAGGATGGATCCAAGTTAAAATTGATGAGAAAATATATCACATTCATTGCATTGATTGATTTATTTTGTAATTTTATTTTAATTAAATTAACTTTAAATGAATAAAAAATCAAAATAAATAAAATTAAAAACTCAAGGGCGTGGAATTGGGCTTGGAGGTTCTAATTGAGATTAGAAACAAGTTTGAACCAAAAGAAGTTAAGCCCATTTAGAAAAAAATTAATTTTTTCAAGTATTTCTCTTTATGCACCTCCTCAAAAATGTTCAACTTGCACAACTTGTATCTTGCTCAATTTTTAACATTTTTGGGTGTTCTTGGACTTTTTAGAAAGCTAAAGATGTCCTCTAAATATTCCTCTGTTTCATATTCATTGAAGTTTCCATGTTCATGAACACTTCTTTGCAAAAAGATGACTTTTTGTTGACTTTTAAAAGGACCTGTAATATTTTGATCCATAACTTCTAAATGAAGCATTTCTAGCCAAAGCTTGTGAGACATGAAGTTGCAGAGAATTGAATTCTCTTTAAAATGAGCTTTGGTGGAAAATTTTCTGATAAAGTATGTGAAAGTTATGTCTGGTCAAAGTTCTGTTGACTTTTGTCTAAAAAACCCTAATTTAGAAACTTTGAATTTTTGATCAAATCTTGACTTTTCTTGAGGAATAATGATCAACCCTTGATCAAATGCTGAATATCACTTCAAAATATTGATGTTAACCAAAAATTATGAAGTTTGACTATATGTTGACCATAGTTGACTTTTTGTCCAATATAGTTGATTTTCAACCATCTGAGCAATTAGATGAGCAATTTCGACTTGTAAGGCTTGAAACTTGACATGATGATCCCTTGAAGCATATGGTGAGGTATGATGACCACTTGTAGCATTGGAAATCCATTTTGACTTGAGATGAGCAAAACTCTAGTTTGGATTGATTGCTTAGGAGAGGGTTTGTCTGGTCAATCCTTGTGAAATCCTTGAGTATGGAGTTGTGGATTGTCTTGAGAAGTAGGAGGGAAAATTTTGGGGTATAACGAGGTTCCTTTTAGAGCACCAATAGATTGGAGCTCCTAAGAACATAAAGACATAACTGACTGTAGACTTTCGATCATCTATATCTCCGCACTAATTGGAATCCGTATAACCGAGTAACTCACACATACTGCCTGCATCAGCTGCGGGAAAGAGAATTCCGCAGCCAAGAGTACCTTTGATGTAACGAAGGATCCTCTTAACCGCTGCTAAATAAGACACCTTTGGTCTCTCCATGAATCTACTAGCAATACTGACACTAAATGCCAAATCTGGTCGCGTATTGCACAAGTAACGTAACTCTCCAATCAACCTTCTATATTGAGTTGGATCAACGTCACCCTCATCCTCATTCTTGGACAGTTGCAACCTTGGTTCATTGGTGAATTGGAGACATTACAATTCTCCATATCATACCTCTTCAATATCTCAAGGGTATACTTCCCTTGATGCATGAGAAGTCCCAACTTTGACTTGTGAAACTCTAGGGCAAGGAAGTATGTCATGATACCAAGATCGCTCATCTCAAATTCTTCCATGAGTTCACCTTTGAACTTGGAAATAAACTCCTCATTGCTGCTCGTAATCAAAATATCGTCAACATATAAGCAAAGTATAACCACACCTTTGCTTGCATCCGATTTCAGATAAACACCATGTTCGGATACACACTTCTGGAAGCCAACTTCAATAAGAAAAGTATTTATGTGTTAGTTCAAGCTCTATGTGCTTTTTCAAACCATAAAGTGCTTTCCTCAACTTGTAGACTCTTTCCTCTTGGTTCTTTATCACAAAACTGGGGGGCTTCTCTACACATACTTCCTCCTCAAGTGGACCGTTCAAAATCACGGTTCCATCCATTTGGTACATCGCCAATTTTTCTATTCCGATACCAACAACCAACCGTATGGTCTCAATCTAGCTACAAGAGCAAACACCTTATCCTAGTATATACCTTATCATTGCAAAATCCTTTGCCACTAGTCGAGCCTTATGCTTGACAATTTTGCCTTTAGGTTTGCGTTCTTTATCGACCCACTTTACTCGATTTCCTTTTTCTTTCTAGTAAATCAACCACTCCCAATCTTGTTTTTCTTAATAGATTCCACTCTTCCTTCATACACACCACTTTGCATTGCTCAATGCCTCTTCCATACTCACCGGTTTAGATTGCCATAAGTGCATAGTGTATGAGATCGCCATCATTGTTGATCTTATTATCATGGAATAATTCAAAATCTTGGAGCCATTAAAGTAGACCTCATGTCTTGTCCATCGTCTCTTGGACTCACCATTGTTAACTCAATCGAAATCGGGATCGGCTCTGCTGACTGCTTTTATTCACGATTTTCTGCATTTTACGGTGGAAACCTATTTCCAAGATCGGAGGCCGGTGTTTTCTTCAAATCCCATTCGAGCCTTGATATATAAATGTTGCAAGGAACCCGTTTCCTTCATTGAGAAAGGTTTACATCGCGATCTGTAGTTTTACGGTGTAGCAATTTTTCCTATTTTTTGTTGATTGTGTTGTTTTGTTGTGTTTTGTCGAAACTATAAAACCACCCACTTATGTAATGTGTAACAATTGAATGCCATTGTGAATAATATTTTCTCCTCAATTACTCTCTTTCTCAATTTTCCCATTTTCTCTATACTTCATCTTCTCCATTAGCCATTTTCACCATTGATTAGCGTCACCCAATTGTGTATGTTCCAATATCGGTTAATCCATTGCAAACATGACAACCAAGATCGAATCCACCTGACCTCCAATTCTTGATTCCAAGAATTATGACAAATGGTACAAACAAATGAAAGTTTTGTTTGGGTATCAACAAGTCCTTGAAGTGGTGAATGATGGAGTTACACCTTGTTGGAGCTACGATCGTACAATAAGCTACATTCAGGAAGAAAGAAGAAATACTAAAAAGCTTTCTTCTTGATATATTCTTGTGTCGACAACAACTTTGAGAAAGTTGGTGATTGTCGTCCATAAAGCAAGGGAGATTTTGAAGAAAGCATATGAAGGTGCCGACAAAGCGAAAATGGTGAGGTTACAAACTCACAAGAGTCGATTAGATTTGGTACAAATAGAAGAAAGAATCAATCAGCGACTATATTACGCAACGTGTTTGGTGAATCAAATGAAGGCTTGCGGTGAAACCGTTTCGATTGCAAAATATAGTGGCTAAGATCTTACGTTCTTTAACGTCAAGATTTGACAACATAGTGGTAGCAATAGAAGAGTCAAAGGATCTTCTCACTATGATCAAGAGGAGCTTAAGCTCATTAGAGCACGTGAGAAAGATTGGATGAAAGAGGAAATGACAAGGCAAAGCGAAGTGTGTTGCGAAAGGTTCAATGAGGAAGAACAATAGATCGAAAGGCGGTGGCCTTGAAGGGCAAATCAAATTTCGAATTTTGTGGAAAGATCCACAAAATTCAAATGAATCCATGGCTCAAAGCGGAGAGATCATCTCAAAGGTGGGTGTCGGCAATAACAACAAGAGATGTGACAAAAGTAATGTGAAATGTTACAATTGTCAAAAGTTTGGCCATTTCAAAAGAATGTAATGTGAAATCGAAGAAAAGTCATGGATATGAGGCCAAGGTTGCAAGGCAAGTAGAGGATGATGATCGCTTCTTGTTATGATCACGAAGAGAACAATGGTGTAGAGAGTGGCGATAAGCGTGTGTTGAGGGGACATCAACTCCACGGTGCAATTTTTCGCCGCACGCTTTCGAATGACGTAATGGTAGCATTAGAAATGGAGTCAAAGTAGTGATGGTTGGTACTTGGATTCAGGTTGTTCAACTCATATTACGGGTAGAAAATATTGGTTTGTGAAGATCAATCAAGCCACGAATAGAGTGAGATTAGCGGATGACACCACTTTAGCGGCCGGCGGTGTAGGTGATGTTTTGATCAAGAAGAGGATGAGATTCATTCCTTGATCAAAGATGTTGTACATTCTTGGAACTAGGTGTAATCTCTTGAGCATTGACCAATTACTCGAGAATAATTACACAATTCGGATAGAAAACAACGTTTTTTGGCGTTTTTGGCCAAAACGACGTTTTAATCCTTAGAGCACCCATGGCGCAAATCATACTTTCAATATAGAAATGAAAGTAATGGAGCCAAGTGTCTTTCTATAGCGGAAAGTTGTGATGAGTGGTTGTCACACTATCGTCTTGAACACCTTAATTTTAGAGACTTGACGAGTTGCAGGCATGGTATGGTGGCCGGGTTACCCAAAATTAATTTTCGGTGAGTTGTATGAAGAATGTGTGCAGGAAGCAGCACAAGAACAATTTCAACAAGGATGTAGGTCATAGGACCAAGCAACACCTTGAGGTGGTGTATTAGATGTGTCTGTTGCAATGCAAGTCGACTCGTATGGCGGAAATGGTACTTTGCCACTTTTGTTGATGATTTTAGTAGGAAGCTATGGACTTATCTCATAAAGAGGAAGGATGAGGTGTTTGATGTGTTCAAACATTTTATGTCCATGGCGGAGGCGGAAAAGTGGTCACAAGGTGAAAATTCTCAAAAGCGGATGGTGGAGGTGAATATACCTCAGTGAATTTGGGAATTGTGTGAGGGTATAGTGCATGAAGTTGTTCCACCTTATATGCCTCGACAAAATGGTATTGCCCAAAGGAGAAATCTCTCAATTATGAATATGGTTTGTAGCATGTTGAAAGGGAAGAACTTTACGAAGGAACTAGGGAGAAGTGGTTTTACAATAGCCTATATATTGAATAGGTGCCCTACTAAGAAGTCTGGACAAGGTGACATAGAAAGTGCGGTATGGTCATAAACCCAATTTGAAGCATTTGAGAATTTTGGTTCAATTACATTTCGACATTCGGGTCAACTTGAAAGATTGGATGATAAAGGAGAGGTAATGTTACTTGTTGGATATCACCCTACGGGAGGCTACAATTTATTTGATATGAGTAGAAAGAAGATCGTAATTAGTCGAGACATGGTGGTGGATGAGTTGAGGTTGTTTGAAAGTAGAAAATTTAAACGATGAAGCGGTTTTCAACAAAATTTTCCCTCGCAACATTTGTATATTGAAGGCTCGGGAATGGGATTTTGGAAGAGCAGTTCCCTTGATCACAGGCAGGTTTCCACCGGAAAATGTAAAATCGAGAGCAATGACGGCTGCAGGCCGTCCATATTCCTATCAAAGTTAACAATGGTGAGTCTAGTAGTGACCGAGCGAGAAAGCGGAGGTCTACCTCATGGCTCCAAGATTGTGAAGTATTCCATGATAATGAGATCAACAATGATGGAGATCTCGTACACTTTTTAACTTGTATGTAGAATCCAGAACCGGTGAGTACGAAAGAGGCATTGAGCAATGCAAAGTGGGTGTATCACGATGAAGGAAGAGCTGCAATCTCTAAAGAAAAATAGTACTTGGGAGATGGGTGTTTTCGAAAATAAAAAGGCAATCAGTAAAGTGAGTCTATAAAGTGAAGGCAAATCCCAAAGGCGAAATTGTCGAGCATAAGGCTCGACTAATGGCAAAGGGATTTTGCGACAGAAGGTATAGACTATGATGTGGTGTTTGCTCGGTAGCTAGATTGGAGACCATACGGTTGGTTGTTGGTATCGCCATAGCAAAATGGGGATGTACCAAATGGATGTGAAATCTGCATTTTGGCGGTCCTTCGGAAGAAGTCTATGTAAAAAGCCCCGGTTTTGTGATAAAGAACCAGAGAGGAAAGAGTACAAGTTGAGGAAAGCACTTTATGGTTTAAAACAAGCACCTAGAGCTTGGAACAAACACATAGATACTTTTCTTATTGAAGTTGGCCGATAAGTGTGTTTTGAACATGGTGTTTATGTGACGTTGGATGTAACAAAGGTGTGATTATACTTTTCTTATATGTGGACGATCTTTTGATTACGTGCGAAAAGGAGTTTATTTCCAAGTTCAAAGGTGAACTCATGGAAGAATTTGAGATGAGTGATCTAGGTATCATGACATACTTCCTTGGCATAGGTTTCACAAGTCAAAGTTGGGACTTCTCATGCATCAAAGGAGTATGCCAGATATTGAAGAGGTATGATATGGAGCATTGTGCCTTGATTAACCAATGGAACCAAGGTTGTAGCTGTCCAAGAATGAGGACGAGTGACATTGATCCACTTAATATAGAAGGTTGATTAGATTGTTACGTTACTTTACGAAAGTGACCAAATTTGGCATTTAGTGTCGGTGTTGCTAGTAGATTCATGGAGAGGCCTAAGTTGTCTCATTTAGCGGAGTTAAGAGGATCCTTCATTACATCAAGGTACTCTTGTTGCGAAATTATCATTCCAGTTTATATACGCATCATGTGTGAGTTACTCGATTATCACAATTCTAATTAGTGCGGAGATAAAGATGATCGAAAGTCTACTGACCCGATTATGTCGTTATGTCGGAGGAGATCTAATATCTTCGTGCTAAAAAGGAACCCGTGGTGGAACTCTCTTCTGTGGTCGGTATATCGCAACATCGATGTGTGCATGTCAAGTTATGTGGCTAATGAATTTACTTAAAGAGATAGACAACATCGAGGTAAAAGTTGTCACACTCTTGATATCAACCTTGCAAGGAATCCTATAGAAATGGGAGGAGCAAACACATAGAGATGAGGTTTCATTACTTGAGGAGCTGGTGTGTGAAAGATAGTTGAAGCTAGCTCATTGTCGAGGCGAATAATAACTGCAATTTGTTGGCGAAAATGGTAACAAATGAAGTGTTCGAAGCTTGTGAAGAAATTGAGCTTGAGGAATATTGAGCCCTTGACTTAAGGTGGTGTGTTGAATGTTGAGTATAAGCCAGTGCCGTGAAGGCTTGGAAGCTGGTTTGGAAATAACTTAAGTGAATAAGCTATTCTACTGGCCAGCTGACAGTTTTCAAAGAAGGAAGGTTTCCCGTTTGGAGAAACCGGTTTCTATACAATTTATGTAGTTACGGTGTAGCAGATTTTTGTTTTTGTTGGTTGTGTTGTTTTGTTGTGTTTGTGTGGACACTATAAAACCACTCTCCCTCATGTAATGTTAACAATTGAATGCCATTGTGAATAAATTTTCTCCTCAATTACTCTCTCAATTTTCCCATTTTCTCTATACTTCATAGTGAGAAGATCCTTGGACTCTTATTGCTACCACTATGTTGTCAAATCTTGATGTTAAAGAGCCTTGATCTTAGCCACTATATTTTGCACGCAAAGCGATTTCACAGCAAACCTTCATTTGATTCACCAAATGCGTTATCGCACGTAATGCGTGTTGATCGATTTCTTCTCTTCCATTTGTACCAACTCGAGGCCTCTTGTGAGTTTGTAACCACCACTGCGCTTTGTCGGCACCTCATACGTTTTCTTCAAAATTTCCCAAGCTTGATTCTTGACGTCTGATCACCATATTTCTCAGTTGTCGTTGTCGACACAAGAATGTATCAAGAGAGAGTTTTGTACTTTTCTTCTTTCTTCCTTGAATGTAGCTTGTTGTGCAATTGTAGCCTTTGCAATAAGTGGTGTAACTCTATCATTCCGAGGACTTCTTGATACCCAAACAAAACTTTCATTTGTTTGCACCATTTGTCATAATTCTTGGAATCAAGAATTTGGAGGTTAGTGAGATTTGATCGGTGGTTGTCGTGTTTGCGTGATTAACGAATCAAGACCAGAGCTCTTGATGTCAAATGTTGAACATACATGGTGTGAGGTGAATCTATGGTGAAAAGCGGTTAATGGAGAAGATGAAGTATAGAGAAAATGGGAAAATTGAGAGAGTAATTGAGGAGAAAATATTATTCACAATGGCGTTGATTACACATTACATGAGGATGAGTGGTTTTATAATGTCCACAAAACACAACAAAACAAACAACCACAACAAAAGCAGAAAAAAGCTGCTACACTAAGACTGCAGGATTATGCGAAACCAATTTCTACAAATGAGAAAATTATGTTACACATAACTTTCACTGATTCTAAAACCTTCACAATGCACTTGACTTATACTCATCATTAAACACATCTTTTCACTGTTTTCATCTTTTGACTTTGTTTGCAGATCTTTGTCTAGATTTGTTGGTGTTTCTGAGTTTTTCTCCTTTCAAATTTTCTCTTCCATTCTACTTCTTTTGAGTCTTTATTGTATAGTTACTGCAAAAGAACAAAACTTCTTGCTTTTGTTATAATATATGCAATGTTAGTTTATGGTGGTATGATTAACAAAATTAGTGAAGGTTATGTGTGAGATTATGGTTTTGTTAATAGTTAGTATTATTAGAAAAAAATGTTGTTATATTAATCACGATGATACATCATAGGATAAAAAATAAAAAATGGTTAAGAACAAATCAAACCCCTCTATCATTTTTTTTATGTTACTGTTGGTAATAACGAAAGTTTGAACTAAAAAGGTTTTATCTTTTTTTTTAATTATTTAATGATTGAGAATTAAAACTAGGCAAATTAAAATATTGAATTTTGATCTTACCCATTATGAACGAAGTTATATGCTAATGGTGCAAAGTGTAGGGCAATATTTCATGGAATATGTATGAGTGTTAATAAATAATACAGTGAATAAATATTAAAAAAACAAACCATCAGATGATCATTGTTTAAAAAACAAATAAATTAACATTAAAATGAATTGAAATTAAGAGAATATCAAAAAATTTAAAAGTGTGCAAAATTGTGTAATGAGAAATTCTTGATGAATTATTGATAGTGTGTAATTGCATATACAAAACAGGGTTAAGTGTCTGTTTAAGACAAACTCTAAAATAAATCAACAAAAAAATTTGTTTGATATAAGCTCTTTTTCTTATAGTTGTGTTATGCCATTTTATTCGAGATAAAAAGGCATATCAAACTATGAAGGGTGTGAACATATATATTTTCTTTTAAAATATAAATAATTTTAAAAAAAATTATTATATATTTTAAATAAGCAAAATAAACTACTGTTAAAACCAAATGTTAGTAAAACCCAAATATTTTACGTAACGAAGTTTAAAAATAATTTTGATTTTAGCACTATGGTGGACAAATTTAGGATATGCCAGTTGGTTATACCAAACCTGTAGCCTTCCAATCTCCCTACTTGCATCATTTAATCGTTTATTGTGAGATCATGGTTGAAACTCATGAAAGTAGCACTGTAGTTTTCCAGCTCGAAGGGTTAGGGTTTGGGAATCACATCTGCAACTTGGATGTCTCAAGGGTTTTTTTCTTCGTGTCCTTAACTCAGCTTTAAGTCTTAGTTTATATAGGTTTAGAATTAGATTCAATTAAGAAATTTATTCAAGTTGATTTACTGTTACAAATTAGACTGATTCTGATTAGAAATTAGATTCAATTTTATGTAATATTTGGAGTTGGGGTTTCTTGATATTGGTCTGATATTGTAATGAAATCCAATCAATCCAATAAAAATTTGATTTCAGTATTTAATTTGTTTTGATTTATTTCTATCTTCTGGATTTGGGCCTCAGGGCACTTAGGAAAAGGGATGAAGATGGTGACGTTGGATATTAAGGTGTCAAACCCTAGTTACCTCAGTTAACAGACAAAAATAATAATAATTAAAATTAATAATAATTAAAATGGATGTAGACCTCTAGTTAACAAGACTTACAAATAAATATTAAATTGAATAATAATCATAATAATAATAATAATAATAATCATAATAACAATAATAATAATAATAATAATAATAATAATAATAATAATAAATAACATTAGAGTTTTATGGTTGACTTGCTCAACAAAAGAAAGTAAAAAATTACTAGTAAATAAGAATAAATAAGATGACCCCAGGTCAACCAAATTTAAAATAAATAGCTAATAATATTAATAATTGTAAAATTAAATAAAATGAAATATCAGTTATTTAAAGTTGACTTCTTGTCAACAAATAAAAAAATAAGTAATAAAATAAAGATATGGTTCCACATAAATAATAAATCAATATTTGCTTAAAAAAAGGCCTTCTTCACTAAATCATAACAAATAACCAAAAATTAAATAAATATTTAATAAATAACTAAGTTAAAAATAATAAATAACCCTTTTGTTTGATCTGTTTTTTTTATTATAGACAAAAATTGAAAACTAAACTAATTATTCCTACCTAAATTAAAAATAAGTTATTATAAAAAACAAAATGTTAGTGTAATGAATAAACCAAGAAGTTTAAAGAAATTTATAAAAATCAAGTTTAAAAATAATTTGATGTCAGAAATAAAGCAACATATTTGGGGTATTGAAACCTTTACACGTTATATAGGCAAATTCAACTGAAAAATTCAACTTCATGGATGTAACAACAATCTCAAATAATGGTAACTGGTACTGTTTGTTTTATGCGTACAATAAATAATTAATAACTTCCAACCCAATCAAATAAATGAAAATAAAAGCAATTGGAGCATGCATTACTTATTTGTTTTGTATGTATAATAAAATATCAAGACCAAATGAAACATGTTCAATGACTTCCTAATTAGGATATGTCCAAAAGATATCAACAACAACATTTGAATCCTCCTTGTACGGTTCAATACATGTATTATCTTCATGAATAATACTCAACAAAATGTTGCATGTCGGTCACGGACACATCTTACTGCGTCATGTATGTATACCTTGCTTTATACATCTAGGTGGCGCTCCTCATATTTTCTAGATCTATATCTTTTAAAGCATCAATTATGTATATGGGAACCATATTGTATTTTGTCATGTCATTCACAAACTTTCTTTTATGATCTCTTAAAATGACCTAATCGTCATGGCCATCTAAGTCTTTGGCTAGTATATGATTGTCACCAACCTTCCAACCACTTACCACTTGGCAAAGATCTCAACATAAATGTACATTTAACTTTCATATTATGATTTTGATCGGAAGAAATCTTCTTTTTAATTTAGCCATGTCTCACAATCCATAATCGGTTTTCTCTCTCCTCCTCACCCCATTTGAGGTATCATAATGAATAGTAACAACAATTCGGGAGGAAATATTTGTCAATTACAAAATACATAGAATAAATTATAAATTCCGCGATATCGTTAGCCTATTAATTTTTGAACAAGTTAAAATTGAACATGAAATTCTTGACCCGAGATACGTGATGTCACGAGAGAATGTTGTGACACAATGTCGACACTACGTTACAATTCTACGATTAATTGAAAGCAATGATAAAAGAACCAATCAATTGTTTACCCGTTCGGTGTGTAACTACACCCTACATACAGGGCTACCAAGGCGAGGAGGAAATTCACTATTAGTAGTATTAATTGGGAATAAACCAACAGTTTATCTCCTTCACTTAAAAGCACCCAATGCACGACTTCAATCTAAGTCCAACTTAGACACGAGTTCTACTCGCTCCCCTCGATCACGGATATATAAACTATGTTTAATAGAATTGTGAAGACACTTTCTTCATAAACATACTTGATTTGTGAAAGCTTTAATCGAGACCTGACACTCGTGCTTCAAAGCTTTGGTGATAAACAACCACACAACCAAATCCTAGTCCAAGACACTTATCAAATGATAATTGCTTGGCTCAAGAAATAACAGAATACACTGAATAAAACAACCTGCTAGATCTTGATACGGTCAAAAAGCGTGCAGTGAGAATAAGGGTTCTTTTCCTATTATAGAAGCGGTCCCATTTACTTGGTTTGGGCTTCCATAATTATAGCTAGGGTTCACTTAATTTAACCTAAAGACTTGGTCTTTTTAACAAACCAATTTAGGGTTAACTAAAGATTAACCACGAGCCACTTGAGCATGTGATCGATTACATTAATTCATAACAAGGCATTTCGATAGAAATACGAAAAATCTCGGGAAAAGTGAATCGAGAACAACAAATGTCACCGCGAGGAATGTCATAACATTGGTTATGACATCGAGTCATTCTTCTGCTGATTTCCACCAAATAGTTTACTCGATCGAGTTGTACTTGAATTCATCTTCTTACCGAGAATTATCTTCAACTACGAATGTCATGACATCGGTCAGACATTGACATATACTAGTTTTGCAAAAATTAAGGC
>CM038793.1:44764194-45018759 GCA_021764765.1 Vicia sativa | reverse complement strand
TAACGAAATTTTCTGATTCGGAAAGATTATGTGTGGACATATTGGATTGGTGTCAAGTAAAGAAAATTTCTTAGTTCAGTAATATTAAGTGAAACTTACCATTTCGAAAATTTTGAAAGATGGATTATTGTCTATTGGTGGACTAAATAGAAATGAGAAGTTCATGGATCGCAACCCATATTGCATTTCTATTATCTTGAATTTGCTACGAATATGTGAACTTTACATCCCATCGAATATCCCGGAGATGCTTTTATACAAAAAAGAAAGATATTTATTATGGTCTAAATGGTTGTATTTGTGTTTCTCATGATTGTATGGTTCATGATTATGACTGGATGTCAGATCAACACAATCATCGAATCGATTACCAAAAGTTATTGCTCAAGTACAAATTATGAAAAGAAACTAAGCTTTTTATGCTTATTTTGACTTACTTGAGTTAAAACAATGAAAATTTATAGTAGAATTTAAATACCAATTAATTATTATTTTCATATTATGTTTGTGTGTTTGAATTATGCATTAAGAGCAATTTGATAGTTTTCCCTTTTATTAAAATAGCAAAATCATGTATCACAATGCATTGTTGTAAATTTGGAGTTATGTTTTTTTTGCATGTTCCCCATAATTTGCAAGAGTTTTTAACCTCCAAAAATATAACATCTGTTGCTTAAATAAAATGCTAATATTTTAATATGTACGTGGACTCGACTTATTAATCAATATCTTGTTGTGATACCTCGTTGACGAAGTTAATATTTTTTTTAGAAAATTTAACAACAAAGATCAATTTGATTAACAAATTCTTTTTAATGGAAATAATATGTAGCATATATTTGATTAGGGATTAAAGTAAAAGTTTAAAATTAAGTTAAAGGAATTTGTCTCTAGTTAAGCCTTTAGTATATTAAAGTGTTGCAGTGTCCTGCATCCGAATTTATTGAACAAATAAAAAACATAATAATTTTTTGATTGACAAAAATATATAAAAAAATATTTAATGGACATTATAAAAAAATGTAGTTTTTTTGAGATATTTATGTATAATGCAAAATAAACTAGTTTTGTGAAACGAAGGGAAAAAAATACTTGGTAGAATAAATTAATATATGTAATTTTAGAAAATTTATGTTAAAATCAATTTGATATCAATTTACATGGTAGAATAAAGTAATATATGTAATTAGAGAATCAATTAATGGATAGTATTAAAGTAAATCAAGTACTTTGTTAAAATATTCATGTCTATTTAAAAAATAACCAAATATTACGTTGAGTAAAAAATTAGAAAAACAATTAATGGATATTTTTTTTTATTTAACAATTAATGGATCGTATCAAAATAAATTGTAAAATTATTTATGTCAATTTAAAAAAAATCAAACAATTTCAAATTAACTAAATTGATACTCGACTAAAACACCTTATATATACTACTATTGATTAGCTTTCTAGGGCACCATATACCTTGTAAATTCAAAATGTCCATCACCACTTTCAATTATGCTCTCCCTTGCAAAACCCACAACAAGTACGATGTTTTTTTCAACTCTTTAACTATTCACACGATGATCACAAATAGTCCTTCCATGGTCGACGAATGGCTTTTAAGCATCAAACCTTACCTCAACGACAACGAGAACATCATCGTCGGCTTGGATGTTGAATGTCTCCTCGCAAAACGTCGCGGTATGCCAAACACAGCTGCTGTCCTTCAACTTTGCATCAGTGGAGAATGTCTTATTTTTCAAATTTTACATGCCTCGTTTATCCCAAAATCACTCATTGATTTTTTGGGCAATAAAAACTACAAGTTTGTTGGTGTTGGAATCAAAGACGACGTGGACAAGCTTTTTAGAGATTTCTCCTTACGTGTTGTAAGCTATGCCGATCTTCGCACACTTGCTGCTAAGAAGATGAGTGACAAAACATTGAATTTTTCAGGGCTTAAAACATTGGCTTTTCGAGTTCTTGGAGTTGAGATTGAGAAACCAAAGAAAATTACTTTGAGTGATTGGAGTAATTTTCCACTTACTCTTAAGCAAGTTGAATATGCATGTATAGATGCTTTCATCTCTTTTGAAATTGGAATGCTTCTTCTTTGGTAGGGTTTTATTGATTTTACTTTGTCTTTTATAAGGCTTTTATTCATTTTGAGTATTTGAAAATTTTATCATTTATCGAGAATGTTATAAATTAATCATGTTATATACTTTAGTCTTATTAATGTTTATGTGAAGTTAAATTTTGTCATCGTTTTCCTATAAATATTATAATGAGGTAATGCCGCCTTGAGTTTTTACTTCTGGACATAATGAAATTATATAAAGGTTATAAGTTCAATTTCTTAAATAATGTATGAAACATAATTTATAATATTTTAAATCCGTTAGTATAAAACATAATTTATAAAATTTTATTTGTCCATAAATTAAAGAAATATTTGCCTAGAGGTCTCTAAATTAAAAAAGAATATTAGAACACTAAATTTGTCTCAATATAAAAAAACAAAAAATTGAATATTTTTAATCTATAAGATCTTTTAGATTTTAACCTAGATTTAAAATCCATTAGTATGAAATCGTCGATTACAAGATTTGATGTGCCTATGGAGTATATAAAGAACTTATGCAGAACTGTAAAAAAGAAAAAGAATTTTATAAAATTTAATTTGGCCAGATTTCTTATAAATTAATACCTCGGATTTAAAATCGATAATATTTTATTTTAGATTTTTCCCTTCATTTTAAATCCATTAGTATAAATGATAATTTATAAAATTCAGTTGTCTGTGTAAACATGTTGTGTAGAATTGTTTAAATAAGCAAAGAATTTTATAAAATTTGATTTGTGGTTGTTTCTTCTAAAAGTATATATTTTATATTTTAAATAAATATTTTTTATTTTATCTTTATTTTGAACCCTTTAAGTAAAACATAATTTATAAAATTTTATTTATTTATGAAGTATATGTCTAATTATCGTGGTTATCCTCTATGTTTTTTATTTTACCCTTTATTTTAAATCATTAGTATAAAACATAATTTATAAAATTTTATTTATTTATGAAGTATATGCCTAGTTATATTAGTTATCCTTTATTTATGAAGTATAATATGCCTATGCCTAGAGCTATTAAAACTAGAAAATAATTTTATAAAATTTGATTTATCCTATTTATCATGGTTTCTTATAATGTGAAGAAGGTGTATCGATATGTTAGGTGACTTCTTGATTGAGCGTCAATGAATCAAACATCATTCATCCTAGACAGGAAAATTTTGAGAGAGTATTGTCAGTCAAATAAAGTTATAGATTTTGCAAAAAGGAGAAAAAGGAGTGCATGCTATTTAAAGTGGATTTTCAACAGAAATACGATTGTGTGGATTGAGATTTTTTTAAATTCGTGTTGAGAAAAGTGGGATTTTCCTTAAAGTGGTAGAAATGGATGGAAGCAGGGGTATTTTCAAGCTCAATGTCAATATTATTTAATGAAAGTTCAACATGAAATATTCACGTTAGTAGAGATTTTAGACAAGGAGACCATTAGTCTCTTGTTTTGTTTACAACTCTTGTGGAAGAGTTGGCAGGTTAGGTAAGGGAGGATATTTGAATGAGAATGTATAAGGAATTTAGTTTTTGTGAGCAAGTGGCAGACAACCTATTTTAATTTGTGGGTGACGCAATCGTTGTTGGTCAAACCTCATGGGACAATGTTTGTATTTTAAAAGCAATATTGAGAGATTTTGAAATGTTATCAGGCTTAAGAAATAATATGAGAAAGCGTAGGCGTTACGAGTGCAGGTTCTCGGAGCATTTTTTGCAGGCAGCAAGACTTTTATGTCGTGCAAGGTTGACATGATACATTATACTTTTTTGGGGTTAGCTGTGGGAGGCAGCCATAGAAGTATTAAGTTTCGAAAATCGGTATAACTGTTACCAAGCATCAAACAAAAATTATTTAGCATCGTCAACAATTAAATCAACGCAAGGTTGAGCATCAACACATGAAATTACAGAATTATCTACTATTATTAACTCAAAAATAACGTCGGCGCGCAAAATCATCACCAATTTTTTTCTCATTCATGAGATGCGAGCAAACAAAACAAATAATCAACCAATACCAACCATTATAAACATTAAAATCTCCATGAATTAATTAATTTCACCAGACGAGGAGTTGTGATCGGAATGGAGGCTGACGCGAAGAGAGCAATGAGGAGGCAGTAGGAGGCGGAAGTACGGCTGGCCGGTTATAAGGAGGGAGGCTGGTCGACGGAGGGACACGCTGCCATATGGAGGGAGCGCGTTGGGTGCCCGATGGTCGGACAGAGGTGGGTCATGACTTGCTGGAAGGAGATCAAAGAGAGTGAGGGAGCCTTGATAGAGAAAGACTTGAGAGCTTGAGAGAGCCTTAGGTGCTTGATAGTGATTTCTATGAATAATGAGCAATAATTCTTTTGAATTTCGGAGAAAAAGAATGAATAGGAAGGGGCTTAAGTCTTGTTTGGAATTTGGAATTGGAAAAACTAGTTGTTAGAGCAAAAAATTCCTCCCTTTTCATGACAAGTTTTGGTTGCGCGGCTCTTTCATCATATTTTCATGTTCGATTTGAGAAGCGAGCCATAAACCAAAACCTTCTGAGCATAATTCGAACTCGTACTTTGAAGCAAATTTTTAGATGACAGAGTTTATGATACCATGTCGTGTGAATCGTCTCAAAATATTGAAAAAATGAGAATGGTATGATTTTTTCAATATTTGAGAAAGTGTTGACTGGAAATCAGCTTCACCACATAATTTTATGGGAATTTGCATTTTCGGAGATCTTCGTTACAGAATTGGCTCTTGACCCGAACATATGAAATGAATCAGATATCAAGGGGATTCTTATGACCAAAGACCCACAAAAAATATTGTTCCGCACCAAAATTATGAATTTTGAACCGGACCGTGAAATACTAGTTTTTAGTCTGAATCGTTTCAAATCAATTTGAACACTTGATTTTATCTATAGTTCGAGGCATGTTGGACCACATGGAATCTTGGTGTTATAAATACTTGATTAATCACCGATTCAATAGCTTGGAGAAATGTGTTAAGTACATTTTGACCATGAAACCCTTGAGTTCGTGCTTCATCGTATTTCCTGATGAAAAAACATCTTCTATAGTCTGAGAGGCTTGACAGAGAAATACCTTGATCCCATGACCATAAAACTAATGATATTTATGCATGCGTATGTTAGAGAAAAAATATGCCAATTAGTATTTAGATTGTAGAAGGTAAAGTTTCGAGTACAACGCCATGAATAAACTCAAAGGAGAAGGTCATTTATGTCATTCCTTTTTTTTATTACATCAATTACTTGCTAATTATTTTAAGAGGATTTGATTTGAAATGTTTACATTGCTAAAATTTATAGATTTTGATTTCATTTCACACAGGTTTAGACTAAAGAGAATATTGTGGAGAATATATAAGATGTTTCTACACAAGAAGCTTACAGGGCCAAAATTGTTATGGAAAAAGCTGAACAAGACAATAGAGATATTGTGATTAGAGCACATGTAAGAGTAAACTCACTAAGAATACAATAACCATCATATATATATATATATATATTTATTTAAAATTTAAAATAGATAAATAAATTTATACATCTTTCCAGTTTAACAATTTTGATTATGTTATCTTGATATAAATGAATATCATGGGAGTCTTTGCTTTTGATTTAGGAAATAATTCTGATTATTAATATTTAATCAATTTAATAATTTTGATTATGTCCTTGATGACGAGTCTTGGTCTTTGTTTTTCTACCCACTAGTAATTACATATTTCTATAGTATTTATTAATTATCTTACTGTCAAAATTGATTTCCATAAGTCATTGAAAGTCAAGTACTACTCTTTTGTTTAAACTCTGGTGCTAAAATAAATTAGCACATTTTTAATTTTTGTCTCATCATTTTGAAGTTATATATATTAAGTTATGTATTTTTTAAAGTTCATTAGTAATTGAAAAATTAAGTATCTTAAGCTTGTTATGATGTTTGCGGTGGTTGGTTGATTTAATGTAAATTATGTCAGTAACGAAATTTTCTGAGTCGGAAAGATTATGTGTGGACATATTGGATTGGTGTCAGGTAAAGAAAATTTCTTAGTTCAGTAATATTAAGTGAAACTTACGATTTCGAAAAGTTTGAAAGATGGATTATTGTCTATTGGTGGACTAAATAGAAATGAGAAGTTCATGGATCGCAACCCATATTGCATTTCTATTATCTTGAATTTGCTACGAATATGTGAACTTTACATCCCATCGAATATCCCGGAGATGCTTTTATACAAAAAAGAAAGATATTTATTATGGTCTAAATGGTTGTATTTGTGTTTCTCATGATTGTATGGTTCATGATTATGACTGGATGTCAGATCAACACAATCATCTGAATCCTGATTACCAAAAGTTATTGCTCAAGTACAAATTATGAAAAGAAACTAACTGCTTTTTATGCTTATTTTGACTTACTTGAGTTAAAACAATGAAAATTTATAGTAGAATTTAAATACCAATTAATTATTATTTTCATATTATGTTTGTGTGTTTGAATTATGCATTAAGAGCAATTTGATAGTTTTCCCTTTTATTAAAATAGCAAAATCATGTATCACAATGCATTGTTGTAAATTTGGAGTTATGTTTTTTTTGCATGTTCCCCATAATTTGCAAGAGTTTTAACCTCAAAAATATAACATCTTTTGCTTAAATAAAATGCTAATATTTTAATATGTACGTGGACTCGACTTATTAATCAATATCTTGTTGTGATACCTCGTTGAAGTTAATATTTTTTAGAAAATTTAACAACAAAGATCAATTTGATTAACAAATTCTTTTAATGGAAATAATATGTAGCATATATTTGATTAGGGATTAAAGTAAAAGTTTAAAATTAAGTTAAAGGAATTTGTCTCTAGTTAAGCCTTTAGTATATTAAAGTGTTGCAGTGTCCTGCATCCGAATTTATTGAACAAATAAAAACATAATAATTTTTGATTGACAAAAATATATAAAGAAATATTTAATGGACATTATAAAAAATGTAGTTTTTGAGATATTTATGTATAATGCAAAATAAACTAGTTTTGTGAAACGAAGGAAAAAATACTTGGTAGAATAAATTAATATATGTAATTTTTAGAAAATTTATGTTAAAATCCAATTCGATATCAATTTACATGGTAGAATAAAGTAATATATGTAATTAGAGAATCAATTAATGGATAGTATTAAAGTAAATCAAGTACTTTGTTAAAATATTCATGTCTATTTAAAAATAACCAAATATTACGTTGAGTAAAAATTAGAAAAACAATTAATGGATATTTTTTTATTTAACAATTAATGGATCGTATCAAAATAAATTGTAAAATTATTTATGTCAATTTAAAAAATCAAACAATTTCAAATTAACTAAATTGATACTCGACTAAAACACCTTATATATACTACTATTGATTAGCTTTCTAGGGCACCATATACCTTGTAAATTCAAAATGTCCATCACCACTTTCAATTATGCTCTCCCTTGCAAAACCCACAACAAGTACGATGTTTTTTTCAACTCTTTAACTATTCACACGATGATCACAAATAGTCCTTCCATGGTCGATTTAATGGCTTTTAAGCATCAAACCTTACCTCAACGACAACGAGAACGTCATCGTCGGCTTGGATGTTGAATGTCTCCTCGCAAAACGTCGCGGTATGCCAAACACAGCTGCTGTCCTTCAACTTTGCATCAGTGGAGAATGTCTTATTTTTCAAATTTTACATGCCTCGTTTATCCCAAAATCACTCATTGATTTTTTGGGCAATAAAAACTACAAGTTTGTTGGTGTTGGAATCAAAGACAACGTGGACAAGCTTTTTAGAGATTTCTCCTTACGTGTTGTAAGCTATGCCGATCTTCGCACACTTGCTGCTAAGAAGATGAGTGACAAAACATTGAATTTTTCAGGGCTTAAAACATTGGCTTTTCGAGTTCTTGGAGTTGAGATTGAGAAACCAAAGAAAATTACTTTGAGTGATTGGAGTAATTTTCCACTTACTCTTAAGCAAGTTGAATATGCATGTATAGATGCTTTCATCTCTTTTGAAATTGGAATGCTTCTTCTTTGGTAGGGTTTTATTGATTTTTACTTTGTCTTTTATAAGGCTTTTATTCATTTTCTGAGTATTTGAAAATTTTATCATTTATCGAGAATGTTATAAATTAATCATGTTATATACTTTAGTCTTATTAATGTTTATGTGAAGTTAAATTTTGTCATCGTTTTCCTATAAATATTATAATGAGGTAATGCCTTGAGTTTTTACTACGGACATAATGAAATTATATAAAGGTTATAAGTTCAATTTCTTAAATAATGTATGAAACATAATTTATAATATTTTAAATCCGTTAGTATAAAACATAATTTATAAAATTTTATTTGTCCATAAATTAAAGAAATATTTGCCTAGAGGTCTCTAAATTAAAAAAGAATATTAGAACACTAAATTTGTCTCAATATAAAAAAACAAAAAATTGAATATTTTTAATCTATAAGATCTTTTAGATTTTAACCTAGATTTAAAATCCATTAGTATGAAATCGTCGATTACAAGATTTGATGTGCCTATGGAGTATATAAAGAACTTATGCAGAACTGTAAAAAAGAAAAAGAATTTTATAAAATTTAATTTGGCCAGATTTCTTATAAATTAATACCTCGGATTTAAAATCGATAATATTTTATTTTAGATTTTCCCCTTCATTTTAAATCCATTAGTATAAATGATAATTTATAAAATTCAGTTGTCTGTGTAAACATGTTGTGTAGAATTGTTTAAATAAGCAAAGAATTTTATAAAATTTGATTTGTGGTTGTTTCTTCTAAAAGTATATATTTTATATTTTAAATAAATATTTTTTATTTTATCTTTATTTTGAACCCTTTAAGAGTAAAACATAATTTATAAAATTTTATTTATTTATGAAGTATATGTCTAATTATCGTGGTTATCCTCTATGTTTTTTATTTTACCCTTTATTTTAAATCATTAGTATAAAACATAATTTATAAAATTTTATTTATTTATGAAGTATATGCCTAGTTATATTAGTTATCCTTTATTTATGAAGTATAATATGCCTATGCCTAGAGCTATTAAAACTAGAAAATAATTTTATAAAATTTGATTTATCCTATTTATCATGGTTTCTTATAATGTGAAGAAGGTGTATCGATATGTTAGGTGACTTCTTGATTGAGCGTCAATGAATCAAACATCATTCATCCTAGACAGGAAAATTTTGAGAGAGTATTGTCAGTCAAATAAAGTTATAGATTTTGCAAAAAGGAGAAAAAGGAGTGCATGCTATTTAAAGTGGATTTTCAACAGAAATACGATTGTGTGGATTGAGATTTTTTTAAATTCGTGTTGAGAAAAGTGGGATTTTCCTTAAAGTGGTAGAAATGGATGGAAGCAGGGGTATTTTCAAGCTCAATGTCAATATTATTTAATGAAAGTTCAACATGAAATATTCACGTTAGTAGAGATTTTAGACAAGGAGACCATTAGTCTCTTGTTTTGTTTACAACTCTTGTGGAAGAGTTGGCAGGTTAGGTAAGGGAGGATATTTGAATGAGAACGTATAAGGAATTTAGTTTTTGTGAGCAAGTGGCAGACAACCTATTTTAATTTGTGGGTGACGCAATCGTTGTTGGTCAAACCTCATGGGACAATGTTTGTATTTTAAAAGCAATATTGAGAGATTTTGAAATGTTATCAGGCTTAAGAAATAATATGAGAAAGCGTAGGCGTTACGAGTGCAAGTTCTCGGAGCATTTTTTGCAGGCAGCAAGACTTTTATGTCGTGCAAGGTTGACATGATACATTATACTTTTTTAGGGTTAGCTGTGGGAGGCAGCCATAGAAGTATTAAGTTTCGAAAATCGGTATAACTGTTACCAAGCATCAAACAAAAATTATTTAGCATCGTCAACAATTAAATCAACGCAAGGTTGAGCATCAACACATGAAATTACAGAATTATCTACTATTATTAACTCAAAAATAACGTCGGCGCGCAAAATCATCACCAATTTTTTTCTCATTCATGAGATGCGAGCAAACAAAACAAATAATCAACCAATACCAACCATTATAAACATTAAAATCTCCATGAATTAATTAATTTCACCAACGGAGACGAGGAGTTATGATCGGAATGGAGGCTGGACGCGAAAGAGAGCAATGACAGGGGAGAGCGCGCCAGAGTAGGAGGCGGAAGTACGGCTGGCCCGGTTATAAGGAGGGAGGTTGGTCGACGGAGGGACACGCTGCCATATGGAGGGAGCGCGTTGGGTGCCCGATGGTCGGACAGAGGTGGGTCATGACTTGCTGGAAGGAGATCAAAGAGTGAGGGAGCCTTGATAGAGAAAGACTTGAGAGCTTGAGAGAGCCTTAGGTGCTTGATAGTGATTTCTATGAATAATGAGCAATAATTCTTTTGAATTTCGGAGAAAAAGAATGAATAGGAAGGGGCTTAAGTCTTGTTTGGAATTTGGAATTGGAAAAACTAGTTGTTAGAGCAAAAAATTCCTCCCTTTTCATGACAAGTTTTGGTTGCGCGGCTCTTTCATCATATTTTCATGTTCGATTTGAGAAGCGAGCCATAAACCAAAACCTTCGAGCATAATTCGAACTCGTACTGAAGCAAATTTTTAGATGAGAGTTTATGATACCATGTCGTGTGAATCGTCTCAAAATATTGAAAAATGAGAATGGTATGATTTTTCAATATTTGAGAAAGTGTTGATGAAATCGCTTCACCACATAATTTTATAATTTGCATTTTCGGAGATCTTCGTTCTGAAATTGGCTCTTGACCAACATATGAAATGAATCGATATCAAGGGATTCTTATGACCAAAGACCCACAAAAATATTGTTCCGCACCAAAATTATGAATTTTGAACCCGGACCGTGAAATACTAGTTTTAGTCCGAATCGTTTCAAATCAATTTGAACACTTGATTTTATCTATAGTTCGAGGCATGTTGGACCACATGGGATCTTGGTGTTATAAATACTTGATTAATCACCATTCAATAGCTTGGAGAAATGTGTTAAGTATATTTTGACCATGAAACCCTTGAGTTCGTGCTTCATCGTATTTCGATGAAAAACACCTTCTATAGTCCGAGAGGCTTAACGAGAAATACCTTGATCCCATGACCATAAAACTAATGATATTTATGCATGCGTATGTTAGAGAAAAATATGCCAATTAGTATTTAGATTGTAGAAGGTAAAGTTTCGAGTACAACGCCATGAATAAACTCAAAGGAGAAGGTCATTTATGTCATTCCTTTTTTATTACATCAATTACTTGCTAATTATTTTAAGAGGATTTGATTTGAAATGTTTACATTGCTAAAATTTATAGATTTTGATTTCATTTCACAGGTTTAGACTAAAGAGAATATTGTGGAGAATATATAAGATGTTTCTACACAAGAAGCTTCTGAGGCCAAAATTGTTATGGAAAAAGTGAACAAGACAATAGAGATATTGTGATTAGAGCACATGTAAGAGTAAACTCACTATATATATATATATATATATATATATATATATATATATATATATATATATATATATATATATATATATATATAAATTTAAAATAGATAAATAAATTTATACATCTTTCAGTTTAACAATTTTGATTATGTTATCTTGATATAAATGAATATCATGGGAGTCTTTGCTTTTGATTTAGGAAATAATTCTGATTATTAATATTTAATCAATTTAATAATTTTGATTATGTCCTTGATGACGAGTCTTGGTCTTTGTTTTTCTGTACCCACTAGTAATTACATATTTATATAGTATTTATTAATTATCTTCTCAAAATTGGTTTCCATAAGTCATTGAAAGTCAAGTACTACTCTTTTGTTTAAACTCTGGTGCTAAAATAAATTAGCACATTTTTAATTTTTGTCTCATCATTTTGAAGTTATATATATTAAGTTATGTATTTTTTAAAGTTCATTAGTAATTGAAAAATTAAGTATCTTAAGCTTGTTATGATGTTTGCGGTGGTTGGTTGATTTAATGTAAATTATGTCAACAAAAATTTTTGAGTCGGAAAGATTATGTGTGGACATATTGGATTGGTGTCAGGTAAAGAAAATTTCTTAGTTCAGTAATATTAAGTGAAACTTACCATTTCGAAAATTTTGAAAGATGGATTATTGTCTATTGGTGGACTAAATAGAAATGAGAAGTTCATGGATCGCAACCCATATTGCATTTCTATTATCTTGAATTTGCTACGAATATGTGAACTTTACATCCCATCGAATATCCGAGATGCTTTTATACAAAAAGAAAGATATTTATTATGGTCTAAATGGTTGTATTTGTGTTTCTCATGATTGTATGGTTCATGATTATGTGGATGTCGATCAACACAATCATCCGAATCTGATTACCAAAGTTATTGCTCAAGTACAAATTATGAAAAGAAACTAACGCTTTTTATGCTTATTTTGACTTACTTGAGTTAAAACAATGAAAATTTATAGTAGAATTTAAATACCAATTAATTATTATTTTCATATTATGTTTGTGTGTTTGAATTATGCATTAAGAGCAATTTGATAGTTTTCCTTTTATTAAAATAGCAAAATCATGTATCACAATGCATTGTTGTAAATTTGGAGTTATGTTTTTTGCATGTTCCCCATAATTTGCAAGAGTTTTAACCTCAAAAATATAACATCTTTTGCTTAAATAAAATGCTAATATTTTAATATGTACGTGGACTCGACTTATTAATCAATATCTTGTTGTGATACCTCGTTGAAGTTAATATTTTTTAGAAAATTTAACAACAAAGATCAATTTGATTAACAAATTCTTTTAATGGAAATAATATGTAGCATATATTTGATTAGGGATTAAAGTAAAAGTTTAAAATTAAGTTAAAGGAATTTGTCTCTAGTTAAGCCTTTAGTATATTAAAGTGTTGCAGTGTCCTGCATCCGAATTTATTGAACAAATAAAAACATAATAATTTTTGATTGACAAAAATATATAAAGAAATATTTAATGGACATTATAAAAAATGTAGTTTTTGAGATATTTATGCATAATGCAAAATAAATTAGTTTTGTGAAACGAAGGAAAAAAATACTTGGTAGAATAAATTAATATATGTAATTTTAGAAAATTTATGTTAAAATCCAATTCGATATCAATTTACATGGTAGAATAAAGTAATATATGTAATTAGAGAATCAATTAATGGATAGTATTAAAGTAAATCAAGTACTTTGTTAAAATATTCATGTCTATTTAAAAATAACCAAATATTACGTTGAGTAAAAATTAG
Organism: Vicia sativa; assembly: GCA_021764765.1. Lineage (NCBI taxonomy): Eukaryota > Viridiplantae > Streptophyta > Magnoliopsida > Fabales > Fabaceae > Vicia > Vicia sativa. The sequence goes on along the minus strand of CM038793.1, from coordinate 45,005,293 downwards.
AAAAACAATTAATGGATATTTTTTTATTTAACAATTAATGGATCGTATCAAAATAAATTGTAAAATTATTTATGTCAATTTAAAAAATCAAACAATTTCAAATTAACTAAATTGATACTCGACTAAAACACCTTATATATACTACTATTGATTAGCTTTCTAGGGCACCATATACCTTGTAAATTCAAAATGTCCATCACCACTTTCAATTATGCTCTCCCTTGCAAAACCCACAACAAGTACGATGTTTTTTTCAACTCTTTAACTATTCACACGATGATCACAAATAGTCCTTCCATGGTCGACGAATGGCTTTTAAGCATCAAACCTTACCTCAACGACAACGAGAACATCATCGTCGGCTTGGATGTTGAATGTCTCCTCGCAAAACGTCGCGGTATGCCAAACACAGCTGCTGTCCTTCAACTTTGCATCAGTGGAGAATGTCTTATTTTTCAAATTTTACATGCCTCGTTTATCCCAAAATCACTCATTGATTTTTTGGGCAATAAAAACTACAAGTTTGTTGGTGTTGGAATCAAAGACAACGTGGACAAGCTTTTTAGAGATTTCTCCTTACGTGTTGTAAGCTATGCCGATCTTCGCACACTTGCTGCTAAGAAGATGAGTGACAAAACATTGAATTTTTCAGGGCTTAAAACATTGGCTTTTCGAGTTCTTGGAGTTGAGATTGAGAAACCAAAGAAAATTACTTTGAGTGATTGGAGTAATTTTCCACTTACTCTTAAGCAAGTTGAATATGCATGTATAGATGCTTTCATCTCTTTTGAAATTGGAATGCTTCTTCTTTGGTAGGGTTTTATTGACTTTTACTTTGTCTTTTATAAGGCTTTTATTCATTTTCTGAGTATTTGAAAATTTTATCATTTATCGAGAATGTTATAAATTAATCATGTTATATACTTTAGTCTTATTAATGTTTATGTGAAGTTAAATTTTGTCATCGTTTTCCTATAAATATTATAATGAGGTAATGCCGCCTTGAGTTTTTACTTCTGGACATAATGAAATTATATAAAGGTTATAAGTTCAATTTCTTAAATAATGTATGAAACATAATTTATAATATTTTAAATCCGTTAGTATAAAACATAATTTATAAAATTTTATTTGTCCATAAATTAAAGAAATATTTGCCTAGAGGTCTCTAAATTAAAAAAGAATATTAGAACACTAAATTTGTCTCAATATAAAAAAACAAAAAATTGAATATTTTTAATCTATAAGATCTTTTAGATTTTAACCTAGATTTCAAATCCATTAGTATGAAATCGTCGATTACAAGATTTGATGTGCCTATGGAGTATATAAAGAACTTATGCGATAAAAGAAAAGAATTTTATAAAATTTAATTTGGCGATTTCTTATAAATTAATACCTCGATTTAAAATCGATAATATTTTATTTTAGATTTTTCCTTCATTTTAAATCCATTAGTATAAATGATAATTTATAAAATTCAGTTGTCCGTGAAAACATGTTGTGTAGAATTGTTTAAATAAGCAAAGAATTTTATAAAATTTGATTTGTGGTTGTTTCTTCTAAAAGTATATATTTTATATTTTAAATAAATATTTTTTATTTTATCTTTATTTTGAACCCTTTAAGTAAAACATAATTTATAAAATTTTATTTATTTATGAAGTATATGTCTAATTATCGTGGTTATCCTCTATGTTTTTGATTTTACCCTTTATTTTAAATCATTAGTATAAAACATAATTTATAAAATTTTATTTATTTATGAAGTATATGCCTAGTTATATTAGTTATCCTTTATTTATGAAGTATAATATGCCTATGCCTAGAGCTATTAAAACTAGAAAATAATTTTATAAAATTTGATTTATCCTATTTATCATGGTTTCTTATAATGTGAAGAAGGTGTATCGATATGTTAGGTGACTTCTTGATTGAGCGTCAATGAATCAAACATCATTCATCCTAGACAGGAAAATTTTGAGAGAGTATTGTCAGTCAAATAAAGTTATAGATTTTGCAAAAAGGAGAAAAAGGAGTGCATGCTATTTAAAGTGGATTTTCAACAGAAATACGATTGTGTGGATTGAGATTTTTTTAAATTCGTGTTGAGAAAAGTGGGATTTTCCTTAAAGTGGTAGAAATGGATGGAAGCAGGGGTATTTTCAAGCTCAATGTCAATATTATTTAATGAAAGTTCAACATGAAATATTCACGTTAGTAGAGATTTTAGACAAGGAGACCATTAGTCTCTTGTTTTGTTTACAACTCTTGTGGAAGAGTTGGCAGGTTAGGTAAGGGAGGATATTTGAATGAGAACGTATAAGGAATTTAGTTTTTGTGAGCAAGTGGCAGACAACCTATTTTAATTTGTGGGTGACGCAATCGTTGTTGGTCAAACCTCATGGGACAATGTTTGTATTTTAAAAGCAATATTGAGAGATTTTGAAATGTTATCAGGCTTAAGAAATAATATGAGAAAGCGTAGGCGTTACGAGTGCAGGTTCTCGGAGCATTTTTTGCAGGCAGCAAGACTTTTATGTCGTGCAAGGTTGACATGATACATTATACTTTTTTGGGGTTAGCTGTGGGAGGCAGCCATAGAAGTATTAAGTTTCGAAAATCGGTATAACTGTTACCAAGCATCAAACAAAAATTATTTAGCATCGTCAACAATTAAATCAACGCAAGGTTGAGCATCAACACATGAAATTACAGAATTATCTACTATTATTAACTCAAAAATAACGTCGGCGCGCAAAATCATCACCAATTTTTTTCTCATTCATGAGATGCGAGCAAACAAAACAAATAATCAACCAATACCAACCATTATAAACATTAAAATCTCCATGAATTAATTAATTTCACCAACGGAGACGAGGAGTTGTGATCGGAATGGAGGCTGGACGAAAGAGCAATGAGGGAGAGCGCGAGTAGGAGGGCCCTTATAAGGAGGGAGGTGGTCGACGGAGGGACACGCCATATGGAGGAGCGCGTTGGGTGCCCGATGGTCGGACAGAGGTGGGTCATGACTTGCTGGAAGGAGATCAAAGAGAGTGAGGGAGCCTTGATAGAGAAAGACTTGAGAGCTTGAGAGAGCCTTAGGTGCTTGATAGTGATTTCTATGAATAATGAGCAATAATTCTTTTGAATTTCGGAGAAAAAGAATGAATAGGAAGGGGCTTAAGTCTTGTTTGGAATTTGGAATTGGAAAAACTAGTTGTTAGAGCAAAAAATTCCTCCCTTTTCATGACAAGTTTTGGTTGCGCGGCTCTTTCATCATATTTTCATGTTCGATTTGAGAAGCGAGCCATAAACCAAAACCTTCTGAGCATAATTCGAACTCGTACTTTGAAGCAAATTTTTAGATGACAGAGTTTATGATACCATGTCGTGTGAATCGTCTCAAAATATTGAAAAAATGAGAATGGTATGATTTTTTCAATATTTGAGAAAGTGTTGACTGGAAATCAGCTTCACCACATAATTTTATGGGAATTTGCATTTTCGGAGATCTTCGTTACAGAATTGGCTCTTGACCCGAACATATGAAATGAATCAGATATCAAGGGGATTCTTATGACCAAAGACCCACAAAAAATATTGTTCCGCACCAAAATTATGAATTTTTGAACCCGGACCGTGAAATACTAGTTTTTAGTCTGAATCGTTTCAAATCAATTTGAACACTTGATTTTATCTATAGTTCGAGGCATGTTGGACCACATGGGATCTTGGTGTTATAAATACTTGATTAATCACCAATTCAATAGCTTGGAGAAATGTGTTAAGTATATTTTGACCATGAAACCCTTGAGTTCGTGCTTCATCGTATTTCCTGATGAAAAAACACCTTCTATAGTCTGAGAGGCTTAACAGAGAAATACCTTGATCCCATGACCATAAAACTAATGATATTTATGCATGCGTATGTTAGAGAAAAAATATGCCAATTAGTATTTAGATTGTAGAAGGTAAAGTTTCGAGTACAACGCCATGAATAAACTCAAAGGAGAAGGTCATTTATGTCATTCCTTTTTTTTATTACATCAATTACTTGCTAATTATTTTAAGAGGATTTGATTTGAAATGTTTACATTGCTAAAATTTATAGATTTTGATTTCATTTCACACAGGTTTAGACTAAAGAGAATATTGTGGAGAATATATAAGATGTTTCTACACAAGAAGCTTACAGGGCCAAAATTGTTATGGAAAAAGCTGAACAAGACAATAGAGATATTGTGATTAGAGCACATGTAAGAGTAAACTCACTAATAATATATATATATATATATATATATATATATATATATATATATATATATATATATATTTAAATTTAAAATAGATAAATAAATTTATACATGTTTCAGTTTAACAATTTTGATTATGTTATCTTGATATAGATGAATATCATGGGAGTCTTTGCTTTTGATTTAGGAAATAATTCTGATTATTAATATTTAATCAATTTAATAATTTTGATTATGTCCTTGATGACGAGTCTTGGTCTTTGTTTTTTCTGTACCCCACTAGTAATTACATATTTATATAGTATTTATTAATTATCTTACTGTCAAAATTGGTTTCCATAAGTCATTGAAAGTCAAGTACTACTCTTTTGTTTAAACTCTGGTGCTAAAATAAATTAGCACATTTTTAATTTTTGTCTCATCATTTTGAAGTTATATATATTAAGTTATGTATTTTTTAAAGTTCATTAGTAATTGAAAAATTAAGTATCTTAAGCTTGTTATGATGTTTGCGGTGGTTGGTTGATTTAATGTAAATTATGTCAGGAACGAAATTTTCTGAGTCGGAAAGATTATGTGTGGACATATTGGATTGGTGTCAGGTAAAGAAAATTTCTTAGTTCATAATATTAAGTGAAACTTACGATTTCGAAAAGTTTGAAAGATGGATTATTGTCTATTGGTGGACTAAATAGAAATGAGAAGTTCATGGATCGCAACCCATATTGCATTTCTATTATCTTGAATTTGCTACGAATATGTGAACTTTACATCCCATCGAATATCCAGATGCTTTTATACAAAAAGAAAGATATTTATTATGGTCTAAATGGTTGTATTTGTGTTTCTCATGATTGTATGGTTCATGATTATGACCGGATGTCGATCAACACAATCATCGAATCTGATTACCAAAAGTTATTGCTCAAGTACAAATTATGAAAAGAAACTAACGCTTTTTATGCTTATTTTGACTTACTTGAGTTAAAACAATGAAAATTTATAGTAGAATTTAAATACCAATTAATTATTATTTTCATATTATGTTTGTGTGTTTGAATTATGCATTAAGAGCAATTTGATAGTTTTCCCTTTTATTAAAATAGCAAAATCATGTATCACAATGCATTGTTGTAAATTTGGAGTTATGTTTTTTGCATGTTCCCATAATTTGCAAGAGTTTTTAACCTCCAAAAATATAACATCTGTTGCTTAAATAAAATGCTAATATTTTAATATGTACGTGGACTCGACTTATTAATCAATATCTTGTTGTGATACCTCGTTGACGAAGTTAATATTTTTTTTAGAAAATTTAACAACAAAGATCAATTTGATTAACAAATTCTTTTTAATGGAAATAATATGTAGCATATATTTGATTAGGGATTAAAGTAAAAGTTTAAAATTAAGTTAAAGGAATTTGTCTCTAGTTAAGCCTTTAGTATATTAAAGTGTTGCAGTGTCCTGCATCCGAATTTATTGAACAAATAAAAAACATAATAATTTTTTGATTGACAAAAATATATAAAGAAATATTTAATGGACATTATAAAAAAATGTAGTTTTTTTGAGATATTTATGCATAATGCAAAATAAATTAGTTTTGTGAAACGAAGGGAAAAAAATACTTGGTAGAATAAATTAATATATGTAATTTTTAGAAAATTTATGTTAAAATCCAATTCGATATCAATTTACATGGTAGAATAAAGTAATATATGTAATTAGAGAATCAATTAATGGATAGTATTAAAGTAAATCAAGTACTTTGTTAAAATATTCATGTCTATTTAAAAAATAACCAAATATTACGTTGACTAAAAAATTAGAAAAACAATTAATGGATATTTTTTTTTATTTAACAATTAATGGATCGTATCAAAATAAATTGTAAAATTATTTATGTCAATTTAAAAAAAATCAAACAATTTCAAATTAACTAAATTGATACTCGACTAAAACACCTTATATATACTACTATTGATTAGCTTTCTAGGGCACCATATACCTTGTAAATTCAAAATGTCCATCACCACTTTCAATTATGCTCTCCCTTGCAAAACCCACAACAAGTACGATGTTTTTTTCAACTCTTTAACTATTCACACGATGATCACAAATAGTCCTTCCATGGTCGACGAATGGCTTTTAAGCATCAAACCTTACCTCAACGACAACGAGAACATCATCGTCGGCTTGGATGTTGAATGTCTCCTCGCAAAACGTCGCGGTATGCCAAACACAGCTGCTGTCCTTCAACTTTGCATCAGTGGAGAATGTCTTATTTTTCAAATTTTACATGCCTCGTTTATCCCAAAATCACTCATTGATTTTTTGGGCAATAAAAACTACAAGTTTGTTGGTGTTGGAATCAAAGACAACGTGGACAAGCTTTTTAGAGATTTCTCCTTACGTGTTGTAAGCTATGCCGATCTTCGCACACTTGCTGCTAAGAAGATGAGTGACAAAACATTGAATTTTTCAGGGCTTAAAACATTGGCTTTTCGAGTTCTTGGAGTTGAGATTGAGAAACCAAAGAAAATTACTTTGAGTGATTGGAGTAATTTTCCACTTACTCTTAAGCAAGTTGAATATGCATGTATAGATGCTTTCATCTCTTTTGAAATTGGAATGCTTCTTCTTTTGTAGGGTTTTATTGATTTTACTTTGTCTTTTATAAGGCTTTTATTCATTTTCGAGTATTTGAAATTTTATCATTTATCGATAATCATGTTATATACTTTAGTCTTATTAATGTTTATGTGAAGTTAAATTTTGTCATCGTTTTCCTATAAATATTATAATGAGGTAATGCCGCTTGAGTTTTACTTGGACATAATGAAATTATATAAAGGTTATAAGTTCAATTTCTTAAATAATGTATGAAACATAATTTATAATATTTTAAATCCGTTAGTATAAAACATAATTTATAAAATTTTATTTGTCCATAAATTAAAGAAATATTTGCCTAGAGGTCTCTAAATTAAAAAGAATATTAGAACATTAAATTTGTCTCAATATAAAAACAAAAATTGAATATTTTTAATCTATAAGATCTTTTAGATTTTAACCTAGATTTCAAATCCATTAGTATGAAATCGTCGATTACAAGATTTGATGTGCCTATGGAGTATATAAAGAACTTATGCAGAACTGTAAAAAAGAAAAAGAATTTTATAAAATTTAATTTGGCCAGATTTCTTATAAATTAATACCTCGGATTTAAAATCGATAATATTTTATTTTAGATTTTTCCCTTCATTTTAAATCCATTAGTATAAATGATAATTTATAAAATTCAGTTGTCTGTGAAAACATGTTGTGTAGAATTGTTTAAATAAGCAAAGAATTTTATAAAATTTGATTTGTGGTTGTTTCTTCTAAAAGTATATATTTTATATTTTAAATAAATATTTTTTATTTTATCTTTATTTTGAACCCTTTAAGTAAAACATAATTTATAAAATTTTATTTATTTATGAAGTATATGTCTAATTATCGTGGTTATCCTCTATGGTTTTTATTTTACCCTTTATTTTAAATCATTAGTATAAAACATAATTTATAAAATTTTATTTATTTATGAAGTATATGCCTAGTTATATTAGTTATCCTTTATTTATGAAGTATAATATGCCTATGCCTAGAGCTATTAAAACTAGAAAATAATTTTATAAAATTTGATTTATCTTATTTATCATGGTTTCTTATAATGTGAAGAAGGTGTATCGATATGTTAGGTGACTTCTTGATTGGCGTCAATGAATCAAACATCATTCATCCTAGACAGGAAAATTTTGAGAGAGTATTGTCATCAAATAAAGTTATAGATTTTGCAAAAGGAGAAAAAGGTGCATGCTATTTAAAGTGGATTTTCAAAAATACGATTGTGTGGATTGAGATTTTTAAATTGTGTTGAGAAAAGTGGGATTTTCCTTAAAGTGGTAGAAATGGATGGAAGGGTATTTTCAAGCTCAATGTCAATATTATTTAATGAAAGTTCAACATGAAATATTCACGTTAGTAGAGATTTTAGACAAGGAGACCATTAGTCTCTTGTTTTGTTTACAACTCTTGTGGAAGAGTTGGCAGGTTAGGTAAGGGAGGATATTTGAATGAGAACGTATAAGGAATTTAGTTTTTGTGAGCAAGTGGCAGACAACCTATTTTAATTTGTGGGTGACGCAATCGTTGTTGGTCAAACCTCATGGGACAATGTTTGTATTTTAAAAGCAATATTGAGAGATTTTGAAATGTTATCAGGCTTAAGAAATAATATGAGAAAGCGTAGGCGTTACGAGTGCAGGTTCTCGGAGCATTTTTTGCAGGCAGCAAGACTTTTATGTCGTGCAAGGTTGACATGATACATTCACTACGCCAAAAACTGTTTTTACCAGCACACCTACGAGGGCGCTTTTAGGAAAAGCGTCCTAATAGGTTTCGCTATATGCCAAATTAAAAAAAAAGGGAAAAAAAGCATTAAAAGGGTTATGAGGCGCTTTCTAAAAGCGCCGGTAGGGTTTATGAGGCGCTGGCGCCCGGTAGGATGGGTTTAGGGTGTAGGGTTTAGGGTTTAGGATGGTAATGGCGCTTTTGGGCGCTCTTATAGGTGGGGGCTGCGCTTTTGGGATAAGCGGTAGGTTATTTAATATTATATTTTCATAAACAAAACACGCGTGGTTTTACTTCTTCACACTCTTCGCTTTTAAAACCCAGCCAAACTCTAAACCCTTCAACCTCTTCATCTTCAACCTCCCTTCGTCTCCGTCCGACCCGCTCGATCCATCAACAACGCCATCGCCTTCATCGATTCGGCCGTCTCCATTCCCAAGATCCTCCTTCTTCGATTCCTTCATCGATTTCGTTGCTCTTCACAAGCTCAAGTACGTCTCGTAAATTAGGGTTACAATATTCTATAGCTCTAACTAGAGATTCTTATTTATCATCCGGAAACACTAACAAATAAATATACATGAAACAAATAAATATGAAAGAGCACCATTGTCGGCGTTTGCATAGGTATCCCATATGCTTGGTTTCCCGCCATCTTCATTTGCTGCACCTTCAACCTTTCATATCATCCCAATTTCAAAATAGAAGTAGCTTTAGAATCAAAATAGTTGAATAGTAACTACGATTTCACATTGAAGTACATGAGGATAACACCTTTGTGGGTGTGTAGTATAGAAGTGTATCATGTGGAACGTTAGAATCGATTATAGTTTTTAAAGGAAATGACCAAAATAGTTTAATATTTAAACTTTATCAATTCAACCATCAAATCAAAAGTTCTTCTTAAACATTTAATAAGATTCAAAAATATTTGGATTTTATCAAATAACTTTAAAAGTTAATGGTAACTAAAAAATTACATGAGTAAGAATGTCTATCTTAAACTGAATTGTAGTGTGAAAAATTGGTTAAAACAATACGAGGATATGTGCTTTAGGACAACCACCCCAATCTCTTAAGACAAACCTGTTGGAAAAGGAGCATGTATGTGAATTTTATATAAATTCACGCATTATAATAAAAATACTAATATGCGGTTACTTGATGCTCTCTAAGAGCAATGACACAAATACTAATATGCCCTTACACTTTATGCATAGAATAATGAGTTGATTGTCTAGATATTATGTAATCAAATACCAATTTCTCATTGTACAATGTCATTTCTTGCTTCTAGCTTGTTTCATATTTGGATTCGAGACTCGTTTCATATGCGTAGTATTTACTTGATGTTGAACTGTTTTATGATGTGATTTTGATGTTGATTTTCATGAACTATGAGTTTCATTTTGGTCTTGTTTTATATGAATAGGTTACTGTGAAGTGTGAAAGTCGATCATTTACAAGAAACCGATAATGGTTCTAGAAGTTGCTTATTTCTATAGGTAATTAGTTATCATCTCGCCATGTAATTAGTTATCATCTCTACCGAATTTGTCGAAATTGCATGAATACGTATGCTTTATTGCTCGATTCATTCCGTATATACTGCTTTGATAAACGCATTATACCGCTTGTGTCTTAATTATTTGTTTTGTTTAGCTTAGTTAAGACATGGATAAGACTTGGATGCGAGTCGATTGTCGGATGATTACGAAAAGGGTATCGAATTTTAAGTTTATGTTCGCAAAGACCCGAGTCGAATTACGTGTCCTTGCTTGGTTATTATGGGAAATGGGTTGCGGCGTCGCCGATTTAATACGGTATGGAATTGATAGAAGTTATACATGTTGGAATTTGCATGGTGAGAAAAGTAACGGAATGTTGAATCGGGAATAATAGGACCTATGCTTCACGCGATTGCAGAGGGTGACTATGATCGAGTCAAGAGATTGCGAAGCGCTTGAAGATCTTAAGGATTGTCCCAAAATGTTCGAGAGGTTGGCGATGAGAAACCGTTGTATGATGGTTGTACAAAATTCACAAGATCTGCGGTCATTAAAAGTTGTACAACTTAAAGGCGGCAATGGATGGTCGGATAAAAGTTTCACGAGTTATTAGTCCTTATGAAAGACATGCTACTAGAGGATAATGTTCTTCCCGATCGAACGTAGGCCAAAAGATGTTGTGCTCTATTGGCATGAGCTATGAGAAGATACATGCTTGTCCGAAAGATTGCGTTTTGTTTCAAAGCGGTGAGTTAAATGAGTGTCCTAAATGCGTGCCCTCGATATAAGAAAAAGTTGTCTCCGCAAAAGTCTTATGGTATTTTTCTATAATTCCAGATTTAGACGCATGTATCATAGTGAAACCGATTCAAGACACCTTACTTGGCATGCAGATGAAAGAATTATCGATGGAAAGTTGCGACATCCGGCGATTCACCACGGTGGATGAAAGTTGATAATGATTTTCCGAATTTGGAAAAGCAAGAAACCGCTTGTCATTGTCTCATCGATGGAATGAACCCACGGTATTCGAGTATCTCGCATAGCACATGGCCCGTGATTCTTATGATTTATAACCTACCTCGTGGTGTGTGATGCGTAAGTACATGATGTTATCTATGTTAATTTACGGCCTAAACAACCAGGAATGACATAGACGTATACTTGGCACCCTTAATCAAGATTTAAAGTTTCGTGGGAGAACGTGTGGAGGTTTATGATGGATATAGGAAAGAAAGTTTCAATTTGAGGGCGATGTTGTTTGGCACTATTAACGATTTTCCAGAATACGGAAATCTATCCGGATATAGTATTAAAGGTGAAAAAGCGTGTCTCAGATGTGAAGATGAAACCGATACGACACGATTGGAATTTTGTCAAAAGAATGTCTTTCTCGGTCATCGTAGATTCTTAACTTCTAAACATCAATATCGAGGATGGAGAAAAGCGTTCAACGGAAAGACCGAACAACGTAAAGCTCCACCTGGGGTGACAGGTGATCAAATTTTTGAAAAGATGAAAGATGTGAGTATTCAGTTTGGCAAGCCTTTTGCACATAAAGTTGTCACAGGTGGGTGGAAGAAGAGGTCGATTTTTTTTGAACTCCCATATTGGAAGTCGTTGTACGTAAGACATTTCCTCGACGTTATGCATATTGAAAAAAATGTATTTGATAGTGTTATTGGTACGTTGCTCAATATACAGGGAAAGACTAAGGATGGCGTTAAAGTAAGGGAGGACATGGTAAAAATGGGAATGAGAACTGAATTGGGACCCGTGAAGAAAGGAAGACGGACATATTTACCACCTGCTCTGTACACTCTATCTAGAAAGGAGAAGAAAATATTGTGTAAGTTCCTAAGTGAAGTTAAAGTACCAGAAGGCTACTCATCAAATATTATAAGACTTGTGTCCATGAAAGACCTCAAGTTAAAGAGTTTAAAGACGCATGATTGTCATGTTATAATGGAACATTTTCTACCAATAGGTATACGTTCTATTTTGCCAGAAAAAGTGAGGAGCGCAATAACTAAACTGTGTTTTTTCTTCAAGTCAATTTGCAGTAAGGTCTTTGCAATAACAAAACTGTGTTTTTTCTTCAAGTCAATTTGCAATAACTAAACTGTGTTTTTTCATGTTATATACTTTAGTCTTATTAATGTTTATGTGAAGTTAAATTTTGTCATCGTTTTCCTATAAATATTATAATGAGGTAATGCCGCCTTGAGTTTTTACTTCTGGACATAATGAAATTATATAAAGGTTATAAGTTCAATTTCTTAAATAATGTATGAAACATAATTTATAATATTTTAAATCCGTTAGTATAAAACATAATTTATAAAATTTTATTTGTCCATAAATTAAAGAAATATTTGCCTAGAGGTCTCTAAATTAAAAAAGAATATTAGAACACTAAATTTGTCTCAATATAAAAAAACAAAAAATTGAATATTTTTAATCTATAAGATCTTTTAGATTTTAACCTAGATTTCAAATCCATTAGTATGAAATCGTCGATTACAAGATTTGATGTGCCTATGGAGTATATAAAGAACTTATGCAGAACTGTAAAAAAGAAAAAGAATTTTATAAAATTTAATTTGGCCAGATTTCTTATAAATTAATACCTCGGATTTAAAATCGATAATATTTTATTTTAGATTTTTCCCTTCATTTTAAATCCATTAGTATAAATGATAATTTATAAAATTCAGTTGTCCGTGAAAACATGTTGTGTAGAATTGTTTAAATAAGCAAAGAATTTTATAAAATTTGATTTGTGGTTGTTTCTTCTAAAAGTATATATTTTATATTTTAAATAAATATTTTTTATTTTATCTTTATTTTGAACCCTTTAAGTAAAACATAATTTATAAAATTTTATTTATTTATTTATGAAGTATATGTCTAATTATCGTGGTTATCCTCTATGTTTTTTATTTTACCCTTTATTTTAAATCATTAGTATAAAACATAATTTATAAAATTTTATTTATTTATGAAGTATATGCCTAGTTATATTAGTTATCCTTTATTTATGAAGTATAATATGCCTATGCCTAGAGCTATTAAAACTAGAAAATAATTTTATAAAATTTGATTTATCCTATTTATCATGGTTTCTTATAATGTGAAGAAGGTGTATCGATATGTTAGGTGACTTCTTGATTGAGCGTCAATGAATCAAACATCATTCATCCTAGACAGGAAAATTTTGAGAGAGTATTGTGAGTCAAATAAAGTTATAGATTTTGCAAAAGGAGAAAAAGGTGCATGCTATTTAAAGTGGATTTTCAATGAAATACGATTGTGTGGATTGAGATTTTTTAAATTGTGTTGAGAAAAGTGGGATTTTCCTTAAAGTGGTAGAAATGGATGGAAGCAGGGGTATTTTCAAGCTCAATGTCAATATTATTTAATGAAAGTTCAACATGAAATATTCACGTTAGTAGAGATTTTAGACAAGGAGACCATTAGTCTCTTGTTTTGTTTACAACTCTTGTGGAAGAGGCGGTTAGGTAAGGGAGGATATTTGAATGAGAATGTATAAGGAATTTAGTTTTTGTGAGCAAGTGGCAGACAACCTATTTTAATTTGTGGGTGACGCAATCGTTGTTGGTCAAACCTCATGGGACAATGTTTGTATTTTAAAAGCAATATTGAGAGATTTTGAAATGTTATCAGGCTTAAGAAATAATATGAGTGGCGTTCTGAGGAGCATTTTTGCGGCAGAAGACTTTTATGTCGTGCAAGGTTGACATGATACATTATACTTTTTTAGGGTTAGCTGTGGGAGGCAGCCATAGAAGTATTAAGTTTCGAAAATCGGTATAACTGTTACCAAGCATCAAACAAAATTATTTAGCATCGTCAACAATTAAATCAACGCAAGGTTGAGCATCAACACATGAAATTACAATTATCTACTATTATTAACTCAAAATAACGTAGCGCAAAATCATCACCAATTTTTTCTCATTCATGAGATGCGAGCAAACAAAACAAATAATCAACCAATACCAACCATTATAAACATTAAAATCTCCATGAATTAATTAATTTCACCAACGAGGAGTTGTGATCGGAATGGAGGTGGGCGAAAGAGAGCAATGAGGGGAGAGCGAGTAGGAGGCGGAAGTACTGGCCGGTTATAAGGAGGAGGTTGGTCGACGGAGGGACACGCGCCATATGGAGGGAGCGCGTTGGGTGCCCGGTCGGACGGTGGGTCATGACTTGGAAGGAGATCAAAGAGAGTGAGGGCCTTGATAGAAAGACTTGAGAGCTTGAGAGAGCCTTATACATGGCGAATCCGGAAGGCTCACAAGCATTGAAGTGGATTCTAAGGTACATAAATGGGTCTCGAATGAGTCTTAATTTATGGTGGAGCCTTTGGTGAAGATGGTAAAGCAACAATTGAAGGATATGTTGACTCGATTATGCGGGTTGTATGGATTCCAAAATCTATTTCGGATATGTTTTCACTATGTTTGATTAGTTGGAAAGCAACACTTGAAGGTTGTTGCATTATCAACCACTAAAGCGAAATATATTGCTTTAACGGCGTGAAAGAAGCATTGTGGCTTGAAGGTTTTGCTAAGGAGCTGAAAATTCAAGGGAAGTTATCATTAAATGTGATAGTCAAAGTGCAATACACCGTCAAGAATTCAGCCTATCATGAGCAACCAAGCACATTGATGTGAGGTTGCATTTCGTCAGAGGGGTAATCGAGCGTGGAGAAGTCCAAATGCTGAAGGTTTCGACAGATCATAATGCTGCTGATATGATCACCAAGACATTGCCTAGTTAAGTTTTTCCACTATATGTAGTTGATAAAGTGCATGAAGAAAACTAATTGTTAGTTGATAATAGAGTTTGTTCAAGGTGGAGATTTGTGAGATATTGGATCGAACTCTATTAGGTTGAAGGATGCTAGGATTATTAGCATCGAATTGGGCTTGTTTGTTATGTCCAATTGGTTAAGTTAGCTTGTACCCTAAGTTAGCTTGTAATGGGTATTTGTGATAAAAGCCCATTAGTTTAGTATGTTAGGTTTATTATAAATAGCATACTAGTCTCTCATCATTGTCACCAAATCCTAATTTAGGGTGAGATGGTTATTTGTTATTCTTGTATACTTGTAATCTTGTTTTGAAGATAAAGGAAAGAATAATGTTAATAACCAATCCTTGTGTTCATCGTGTTCTTCATTATTTTTCCCTACGTTGATTATAATTTGAGTCCCCTTATGTCTAGAATGGAACAATGTGTTTCATTGACTATAAGAGCTTATGTTTTAAATTAGAGCTTGGAATGAAACCAAATAATTGTTATTAAGTTTCATTTAGTAAAAGAAAATTAATTCTAAGTCTTGTATTGACAAGAGGAGTGCATGTTGTGATAATGGACAAGTGTTGTTATGATTATCCAAACAATGTTTTCAATACTAAATCAAGTAGTAGATTTGAGTTCTACAATCTTGATAAGATTATCTATAATAAATATGGGATGAATCAAATGAAATTTGAATCTTATATATTTGACACGAGTTAGAATTTTTTTTAGAAGAGTTCAAGAGTGAAGTAGAAGGAAATAACTCGAAAGGGTATTAAGACCATTCGAATTGTTCGCTCTGGTAAATACCTATGTAAAGAATATAATGAACATTTAAATCATATCATGTTTGACATTGATCGATTTAAGATAGTTCAATTATATCTTTGCGACTCTTTTATAAATTGTTTTACATACAATTATTCCTATCCATAAGCAATTCCATTTAAAGTAGTCATAGAGACACCATATTTGATATGGAGGTAAGAGTACCTAGTTTGTCTTTATGGTCATCTGGATTTTAAGGTTTATTAATTAAACTTTATCACAATATAGATGAAGATGTATTTATGTATGTATCCTAATGGAAACAAAGGAAACATTTCCTATAACACGTTATAGGACAAAATTGCTTTGTTGCTAGAACTAGAGTCTTCCATTAAAGATAATATGTATCTAAAGGAGTCAGTGGGAGTGATATAGAACTTGAAGAAATTCAAGAACCATAAAATACATATCTTAATGAGAATGGAATATGATCCAATTCAACAAGGGAATTGTTGTTGTACAATTGGTTCACGTGGCACAAGATTCTAGAAATGTATGTAAGTTGTCTATATCCATCTATGGATTAAGGAAAACTTCTTGGAATTAAATTCTTTTATTAATGAAGTCTTGTGAAACCTTGGATTAATGACAACTTTAAATCTTGTGCATTCAAGAAGGTTAGTGGGAGTATTTGCATTAATCTAGTATAGTATGTAAGCGACATACTAACCATCAAAACAAATTCCCTGCAACGCCAATGTAGGACATGGTTAAGGAAATGGTTTTGATAAAATGCTTAGGCGAGATTTCCTAAAAGGTTAGGAATCAGAATCTATAGAGATAGATGGCTGATGAATCTCAATCCTAGCATAAGTACATATTCCTACGAAGTATTGAGATACCTAATATGCATAAATCTCACATTAAGATTATTGCATGTATGGTAAAATGTTTTGTCTAATGGAAAATGTCTTATCTCATTGGATGAGGAAAATGACACCATGATATGTACTGCACTAGATGCGCAATATGCTATGAGCATAAACAATAAGTACCAAAACGATTAAAGTGTTAATCACTAGATCCCTATCAAGAAGGTTTATGAGTACCTTAAAGGACCTGGTGTTCCTTTTCTCAAAAGTAGATGGGAATAATAATTGTAAAGGAGTTACAATGATTTTATTCCAAAATTTATGAACATATTCATATCATAGTATAAATTAAATATTATGCTTAGATGACAATTGTATAAGTTGAAAGGAGTTTCAGATAATTGTCGTTTCTAGTACAAAGGTCAAATATATGATTTGGATCCCTTTGATAATTCTTGGGAAGAAAATTGTGTTTCTTGTATTGCAGATCCTATTAATCTCATTCCCGATGATAATGGGTTAATCTTGCAAGTTCAGACTACTAGATCTCACTAGCGATTCATGTATATATATTTTGACACTTCAATTTGTTTCGATAGAAGATCGAAAGTAGAAATTGGAAGAGGTGTATATTACCAACAGAGGAAAGAGTTCCTTATGCCCTAATAAAGTATCATGCTTAGATGATGCTTGATGCACATGATGAGCAACTAGATATTAAATTAATATCTGATTGACTTTAGTGCTAGTGGGAGATTGTTGGAGTAAGCTCTAATAGCCAATCAATATTGGCTTAATATGCTTTTGTATCATGACTTTGATATATGTTATTTGTTAATACATATAATCGTTAGGCCTCATATTTATTATGTTATTTGTATATGACATAATAAAGTCCTTAGAGTAATTAGTCTATTAATGATCTATTAAGTGTGACTTAATTGTGAGATCTCATTAAACATAAGGACATTATTCTTAAAGTATCTATAGTCAAGCTTTACTGTCAAATAGGACAACAGTAACGCATAGAGACTATTACGTGAGTAAACTGATGACTGTATCTCACAAGTCATGGATATGAGATATCAAGTCTTCACGTAGGTATAAATATTAGGAGTAATATTTATACTGGATTGGCCCACCATGAGAATACTACATAGTTTGTTATGTAAGTGTATGTTGTAGGATTTTTCCGTGAACAAAGTATTTTAATTATCGATTCCACAGGGATTGGTGCATGTTATAGTCTTTCAATAGAAAAGTATGTTTTAAGATGATGTAACCAAAGGGTTTGTTATCTACTCTACTAGAACCATGAGTTTCTAAACAACAACTAAATTAATTCTTTCAAAGAGAGTTATGGTTTGGATTAGAGAGAGTTTGAGATTGTTTTCAAGTTAAGAAGGCATGTCAAGATTAGTTTCATTGATCTAGTTTCATACATATCCATTTTAATCAAGTGATGAACATAATAGATGATTTCTACAAATACATATCCTCTCAATCTTGTAGATTTCCCACCAAGATTGTGAATGTTATCATGTTAATCCTTGCATGATTCCTCACTACAACTATTAGCATGATAATCATTAAGTTCAATATTTTGTAAACTCTAACACACAAATCTATTCCTAGCATTTGTTTATGAGAGGATGAATATCCTAGGTCACTTTGAAATATTCTTTTCCAAGCAAAACTCAAAGCATAAAGATGAAGAACAAAGATATTCAACTATATTAATCATCAACCATGTTCATACACCAATGGATTAAAAGAGATACATACTATAAAGATCAACTACCTCTAATCTTGACACAAAAGGAGCTTAGCTACTCATTTCCATGGTTGCCTTGCTCTCAAGATTGTTGGTAGAGATGATGAACATGAGAAAAATCAAGAGAAAAGCTATGGTTTTCTTCCTAAACTTGCCCTAGATTTACAAAGATGAAAGATAATTATGGTATATGTTTTCTTGCTTCCTTTACAAGCCAAAAAGGTCTGGTGAAGTGATGGGTTGGTGGCTCCAAAGGTGAAAGCATGGGCTGTCCTTTTTTCCGAATTTCGCAGATCGGAGTTAAGTCTGGCGGTCATGCACTGAGCGACCGTAGCATGCTTCCTCTTCCAAAATTATCTTCAAAAGAATCATCCCTAAAGCTCTTCAAGTACCCTTGAATCCAAGCTTGGGAGAATTAGTTAATAAATTCCTACAATTAAGAGTAACTAAAGTCAAATAATATATATATTAAACAAAACTAGATAAAACCTAATTAAAGCAAAATACTAGAATAAATATACAAATTAAATACAAAGACATTGTTAAGGACCACAAAATAATGTACAAAATAACTACAAATTGGTCCTTAACAACTCTCCCCAACTTACTTCTTTGTTTGTCCTCAAACAAAAGTCAATAATCTTACAAAGCTAGAAGGAACAAAATGCAAGCATGCAAACTCACACAAGAGTAATGGTTCAAACTCGACATACCAGGCAAAAGCACACATCAATCGCTTCTTCTAAACACAACATGACCATGAATTAAGTTCTAAACACAATATATCAAAACATATAACAAAACAAAAGATATGTTCACACTTGAATCACCTAATAATTTCTTCAAAGTTCATGAAGAACAAAATGCATATTCACAAAGGACTAAACACTCTCACTAATAATTATGCACATCCAGAATAATTCATGTGTTCATCGAAACAAGTTAAATGATAAAATGGAAACAAAGATCACTAAGGACTTTCAAGGTTGTAACTTGGCTTAGGTTAGAAACAAGGGATATTTAAGTACAAAGCCATTGAAACGAATCGGGTAAAAGGATATGAAGAGCATTTCACAACTAATTCCCATCTTATTATTCGCAACCTCTTTTCTTTTTCACACAATGATCCTCTCTTTCTTTTCTTTTCTTTTGTATCTTTTCATAAACAAATTTCTTTCTTCTTTTGTATTTTTCTTTTCTCTATTCTTTTTCTTTCTTAGGATCATTGTGCCATCAATTCTAGGTTCTTTTGATCCACCTCCCAACTTCATTTATATC
Organism: Vicia sativa; assembly: GCA_021764765.1. Lineage (NCBI taxonomy): Eukaryota > Viridiplantae > Streptophyta > Magnoliopsida > Fabales > Fabaceae > Vicia > Vicia sativa. Next base: position 44,985,603 of record CM038793.1, on the reverse strand, counting down.
AATCCTTTTTATTCAAAACATGCTCTTCAAGGGTTAATTAACAAAAGGGTTGGTATTCACAAACAAGTAAATTTATAGAATGAATTATCATTGAATTTTTCAAAGATTATCAACAACTATTAAGTGGCCTACTTAACAATTAGTTGATTTGATACATTCATCCTACAAATACTACTTAAGCTCAAAAGGGTTCACAAGGATTCGCTCTCTCACGGGTACTTGAAGCCCTTTTAGAATTGGTGGTTTTCCTCATAATGCACAAAAATTGCCTTGATCATTTCTTAGTTTCCAAGTTATCACAAACAAGTAAAGATTAAGCATGAATCACACGAGTTAACACAACTATTAGACACTCAATATTTGGTAAAAAGTGGAAGCTTCTCACATATATGGTTTATGTCCTAATGATTCGAATGTGAACACAAATTTTTTTTTGTACATGCGAAATATCTTGCATAAAGAACAAATTTCATAGACATGTTATGTTTCTACAAACGATAAAATGTGTACCTTCTTTGTGGAATGAATCAAGAATTTTATCATCACCATCACTTTGGTGAAACACGCTTACTAGCTTTGAAGAACCAATGAAGAATTCGGACAAACCACAAGAAGTACATTCAAACAAAATAACTAGAATCTAAAAATAAAATAAAATAGAACAAAATAAAAGAAACTAAACTAAAATAAAAAGACACCCCCAAAATGGTGTTTAAAACTTAAAAGAAGTATTTAGGCTTCATGCCTACAAAAATTAATTGAATTACAAGCCAATCCCCAAAATTGGATGGCAACCAACAAAATCCAGAGTTTAAAAACTAAAATGCAAAGTAAAATCTAGACTAGAATGCTGAAAGTAAAATAAAAACAGGAAAATAAAAGAAATCATAAGTCAGAGGCCTCGAGAATCGAATCTCCAATCGACCAGTCGAACCGAACCGAACAACTCTCACCATCATCCTCATCTCCTCACCCCTCCAAAGATATGCTCAGTAGCTGTGAGAGTGAAATGGTTCACTCGGGCTCTCTAATCTGTGCAAGGTGCTCCATGCTCTCATGCATAAACATAAATGCTCTCGATGAGCGAGATGCATCTGTCTTCCATTCTTCCGATGGACTAGCTTGAGGAAGTGCCGCGTACACCGGGCAGATATCAAGGACCCTACAAAATCGATCACGAGTGATCATCAACAACTCCATCAATGGTGAGGTGTCCTCAAGGAAAAGCCACCTTCGCTCTCTTCACAAACCCATGATCAAGCCGGGATAAGTGAGAGCACACTTTATACGCTCCCCGAGGTATAACTCAAGTAACCCTCTTGACTCATTCGCGATCGACGGCCAAAATCAATTTGCTCCTCATCGAGCATGTAAGCAATCAACCCCGTCTCCATGGGTATCAAGATGTGTGGCTCCTAGGTTTCGATTGTATAAGTCACACACATCATAACTCGGCGCTAGTTTTCGATGGTCTGTTGAATTTCAAAGGTTGACCAGCCCGATTCGTTTCATAAGAATGCCCAGACAAACAGAGCTTATTCTTCAGCATGTTGTAATCCCAATTACCACGAGCCAGGTGCTCATGGTAGACATCCAATTGGTCCTCTGGGGCTGTCCAGTTGATGCCCGAAATGCTGATTCTTGGCGAGAGAAAGAAACAGATTTGCCTCGAACAACGGAAGAAAACCTAAACTCACATCCCTCGGCCGGGATAGCATTAGCATAGAACTCGCGAACAAGCTCCACGTTCACCTTTGTCTGAGGGTTACAAAGAACTTCCAACCCGTAGTTATCAAGGATGACATGAGGCTCGTGGTAGTGCCCTTGCTCACGGAGGCTGATGGTGCGCTCAGTCCAGATGTTTCGCTCCTCGAGCTCTTTGTAGCGAGCCTCGAGAGGCCCCAAGAATCGTGACATCGAGCGGCGGGCCGAGAGGGCCCGGCCCAGAGGAGGAAAGTCTTTGTCGTTTAGGTGCCATCTGAAATTTCAACACAAAAATCAACAGAAAAGTGACACCGAGGTGTCCATTAGCAATGAAACATGTAAACAGCAAAGCAAACCAACCAACCAAGGCATTACAACTAATCGGAAACACTAAAAACACAGAAGAATTTTCAAAATTCCCGTCTTGGCGATGATGGATGCGATGACATGTGCGATGATGAAACACGATGGCCTCTTTAAAAATTCTTACGCAAAAATTTTTCTCCACACAATAACGTCCTAGGGCAGCGAAAATAACATCCTATTACTTCTCTAACACAAAAACATCCTAATTCTAAGAGAAAATTCGAAAATTCCTAACCCTAGGTTTTCAAAATCTAACCTAAACATGCAATGTAGACGAAATTGAGAAAAGAAAAACATAGAATACTTACTAGGATGCCTTGGGGGATTGATTTGCCAAAGAAATTCGCAAAGATTTGGAGATTTTTGGTTGGGGATTTTTGGGATTTTGAGAGGATGAAGAAAGATGAAGAAAATAGGGAAAAAGGGTTTAAAATAACCCTAACCCTTTTTAAACTAACTAGGCCACGATTGGGCCTCCAAAATCTGATTTTTTTCAAAATATTTTTTTAAAATCCTGACCGAAAGTTTCCAGATGGGTCAAAGTGCCGGGCGGTCTGCAAAAATTAAAGAAAACAAAAAATTAACGGTGCGGGCAAGTGTAAATGAGTTCAAGGAAGAATACTTACAATGTTGGGGTGCCTCCCAACAAGCGCTTTGTTTAACGTCGGTGCTCGGCGGTTCATGATGATCATTGATCATCAAAGAAGGATTCGGCTATGTTGCGGCTCACCTCTCCGCCAACCGTTTCAACCGCTGCCCATTCACCGTCCATTCTTTTGTTCGTGCAAGATCTTGCAAGACAATTGCACCATATTCCTTGACTTCTTTGATTAAAACGGACCGGCCACTTTGTTTTGAGTTTTCCGGAAAAGCCTCATCCGGAATTGAACAAGAGAACCTTTATCCCGCCTAAATTCCTTGATCTTTATCTTCTTATCATGAGAAACCTTAACCTTTGCTTTATACCTCGGTTTGAATGATAAGCCTCTTCGCATTTCGTCCAAATGAACAAGTTGTATTTTTCGCTTTTCTCCCGCCAAGGATGGATCGAAATTCAAGAATCGGAGGGCCCACAATGCTTTGTGCTCCATCTCTACCGGGAGGTGACAAGTTTTTCCATACACAACCTGAAACGGGGTTAGTCCGATGGGAGCTTTATAGGCGGTTCGATACGCCCACAAAGCTTCATCTAATTTTTGCGACCAATCTTTTCGAGAACCCGAAACAGTTTTTTCCAAAATCTTTTTGATTTCTCTATTAGACACCTCGGCTTGGCCATTTGCTTGAGGGTGATAGGGGGTCGTCACCTTATGTTTTACACCAAATTGTTTCAAAAGTTTTGTAACAATGCATTGCAAAAGTCGACCCACCATCACTAATGAGCACCCTAGGCACACCAAAGCGAGAAAAATGTTTCTTTTCAAAATTTGATAAATTTGGCGTCGGCCTTAGGCGAAGCAATGGCCTCTACCCACTTTGACACGTAATCCACGCTACAAGAATATATTCATTTGAAAACGAAGATGGAAAAGGACCGACAAAATCAATCCCCAACAATCAAATACCTCCACTTCAACATATTGTTCAATGGCATTTCATCTCTTTTTCCTATCCCACCACTTCTTTGACATTTGTCACATGATTTAGCGTGAGCACACGCATCTTTGAATAGCGAAGGCCAATAAAATCCCGATTGTAGGACTTTGGTGGCCGTCCGCATTCCATTATAGTGTCCCCCACAAGGGGAATTGTGACAATGCCAAAGAATGTTTTTGGCCTCTTCATCACTCACACACCTTCTTAGCAATCCATCACTACTCAACCTAAAAATGTAAGGTTCATCCCACACATAATACTTCGTATCGGCTAAAAATTTCCTCTTCTCATTCCAAGTCAAATCTTCCGGCATTAATCCTGCGGCCTTGTAATTTTCCATGTCGGCAAACCACGGTCGCTCTTGGATTGCAAATAACTTCTCATCCGGGAATTCCTCTTTCACCTCTTTTCCTTGTCCGTAATTTTACGTTCACTAAGCGAGACAAATGATCCGCTACCAAATTTTCCGAACCTTTTTTATCACGGACCTCTAAATCAAATTCTTGCAAAAGAAGAATCCATCGGATTAGCCTTTGTTTAGAGTCCGGTTTGGTAAGCAGATATTTTATCGCCGAATGATCCGTGAAAACTACAACCTTGGAACCAATTAGGTAAGGCGAAACTTTTCAATGCATATACAATTGCGAGCAACTCTTTTCGGTTGTTGCATAGTTTATTTGAGCATCATTCAAAACTTTGCTCGCATAATGTATAGCATGGAAGATTTTGTTCTTCCTTTGGCCTATCTGGCTCCACCGCATAATCACTAGCGTCACATTAGTTCAAAATCAAGTTTCCAATTAGGCGCGGTGATTATGGGTGCATTTATCAAATTCTCCTTTAATTTTTCAAAAGCTAACAAACAATCATTATCAAACAAGAAAGACTTATCTTTGTTGAGCAAGTTGCTCAAAGGTTTGGCTATTTTGGAGAAGTCCTTGATGAATCTTGATAGAATCCGCATGACCCAAAAACTTGAATGCCTTTGACATTGGTAGGTGGGGAAGCGTCTCGATAACATCAATTTTGCTTTGTCAACCTCAATTCCTCTAGAAGATATCTTGTGGCCAAGGACAATTCCCTCGGTCACCATAAAGTTGCATTTCTCCCAATTTAAGACCAAGTTGGTTTGCACACACTCTTCAAGACGGTGTCCAAATTTTCAAACATAAATCAAATGAAGCTCCAAAACGAAAAAGTCATCCATAAAAACTTCAATTGTCTTTTCAATCAAATCGGCGAATATAGCTTGCATGCACCTTTGGAATGTTGGGCATTGCCAACCGAAGGCATACGCCTATCGAAAATTCCAAATGGACATGTGAACGCCGTTTTCTCATGATCCTTGGATTCACCGATATTTGATTATATCCGAATAACCATCCAAGAAACAATAGTATTGTTGTCCATGAGCCTTTCTAACATTTGGTCCATGAGCGGAAGAGGAAATGATCTTTTCTCGTCGCTTTGTTAAGCCTCGATAATCAATACACATTCTCCACCCGTCACTTTTCTTGATTGCACTAGCTCATCCTTATCATTAGATACAACCGTCAATCCTCCTTTCTTAGGAACCACATGAACCGGCTCACCCACGTCTATCCGAAATTGGGTAAATCATCCCTTCAAGCATCTTCACTACTTTGCGAACTACCTCCTTCATCACGGATTCAATCGCGTTGAGGTTGGGCTACCGGTTTGTACTCGTCCTCCATCATAATATTGTGCATACAATAGGCGGGCTTATGCCTTTCAAATCGGCTAAGACCCAACCAATCGCATTTTGTTCGATTTCAAAACTTCAATTAAGCTCTCCTCCTCATTCTCCGACAATGTATTGCTAATGATTACGGGCTTTTTACCTCCCTCCTCAAGAAACACATACTTTAAATGAGACGGTAACTCTTTCAACTCAAGTTTTTGGTTGTCATCTTTTAGATCTTTCTTCAAACTTTCCTCTTCTTCCTCCCAATTTCCTTTGAAATTTCCACTCCTTCCAAACACTCCTCAATATCTCGGCTATCATCGTCATCATTCGCTTCTTGTGTTGCTTCCTCAATAACGTCAATCTTAAAACAATCTTTCTTATCCATAGGATGCTTCATTGCTTCAAAAAGATTAAAGCAAATCTCTTCATCTTGTACTCTCACCTTCATTAGGCCATCATCTATATCAATCATCATCCTTGCCGTCTTCATGAACAGTCTTCCAAGAATTAAAGGTGCATCAACATCTTCCTCCATGTCTATGACTACAAAGTCCACCGGAAAAAAGAATTTGTCCACTTTTACCAACAAATCTAAAGCTACGCCGCGGACGGTAATAGACTTGTCCGCTAATTGCAATGTCATTTTCGTGGACTTTAATTCAATCTCCCCAATCTCTTCACAATGGATAATGGAATCAAGTTGATGCTTGACCCCAAATCAATTAATCCTTTTCCGACATACACATCCCCAATAGTAACGGGCAAAGTTACCGCCCGGATCACTCTCTTTCTTGAATGGTGCGTTGAATTATTGCACTACAACTAGCATCCACCATTATGGTTTCTTGATCCGTATACCTCTTCTTTTCGTCAAGATATCCTTCATGAATTTTGCATATTTTGGCATTTGCTCTAATGCTTGGTAAATGGAATATTTATTTGCAATTGCTTGAAAATATCCATAAACCTAGCATAGTGCTTTGCATCATCCTTTTAGAGGAAGGTGAGGATATGGCAAACTTCTCAATGGATAAGTTACTTCCTTCTCTTTTCCTTCTTCATTCTTTTCTTTTTCTCATCTATTTTCTCCTTTTCAACTACACCATTTTCCTTTTCATTTTCAACTAACACCTCATTTTCAACTAAATCATCCTCCACATCAACATTATCATGTTTTCAACTTCATCCTCTTCATCTTTTCAACTACCTCTTCCTCCACTATTTCTTCTTCATCCTTCTCCACTACTTTCTTTTTCTTTCAACTACCTTCCTTTTTTCATCACAAACTCTACCACTCCTTGTTGTTATGGCTTTGCAATGCTCCTTAGGATTTGTTTGCGTAGTTGGGGAAAATGATGTCGAAGCACTTTGTTCGGAAAGTTGCTTAGCTAGTTGTCCAACTTGAGTTTCCAAGTTCTTGATAGATGTCTCCGTGCTCTTTTGATTAGCCATTGAGGCTTGCATAAATTGAGCTAGAGTGTCTTGAATGTTGGAAGATCTCACTTGACTTTGAGGTTGGTTTTGTTGTTGGCCTTGATTTTGTTGTTGACTTTGATTTTGATTTTGATTTTGTGTTTGATATGGATTTTGCCTTCCTTGGTTATTGTTATCTTGCCTCCACCCTCCTTGATAACCTTGATTACCCCTTTGTTGGTAACCTTGGTTTTGATTTTGATAAGGGTAAGGAGCTCGTTGTTGGTACCCTTGGCCTTGGTTGGCCACATAGTTAGCTTCCTCATTCTCAGGAGGACAAAAGCCGGTTTATGATCTCCTTTGCACAATTCACAACAAGCTATTTGGTGAGCTTGCTTATTTGATGCTCCTTGTAACTCCATGATTTGTTGAGGGAGTTTAGCCATTTGTTTTGTCAATTCTTCAACTTGTTTCGCAAACAATTTGTTTTGCGCCACAAGTGCTTCATGACTCGAACCAATTTCTAAAACTCCGTTTTCACTTGTACACCTCCTTGATCATGTTGAGTTTGATGATCATTCCTCCCATCTTCTCAATTATTTGGATTGCTTCATACGGTGTTTTGCCATCAAAGAACCTCCGCGTGGCATCCAACAACAATTTGTGTTGAGGTTGGAGACCATTTCGGAAAATATGAATTTGTGTAAGCTCGTCAAAACCATGGCTCGGACACTTCCTTAGCATAGACTTATATCTTTCCCATGCCCGATTCAAAGGCTCGTTTACTCCTTGCGAAAATACCGAGATAGCCGTCTTAGCCTCCATGAAACGTGATTGAGGGAAAAAGCGTTCAAGAAACTTTTCCTCCAAAACGTTCCAATTAGTCATTGTCTCTTGCAATTGATCAAGATACCAATCTTTGCCTTCCCACTAGAGAATGAGGAAAAGCCTTTGGAAATATTGCTCTTCTTGGTCTTCGAGCACCCGCTCCTGCGATCTCGTAGAACTTGGTAAGGTGAGTGTAAGGGTCTTCATGGTCGTGGCCATGAAATGGACTTGCATAGAGAAGTTGAAGCAAGCCCGTTTTCATTTCCGCAACCCTTGCATTTGCTTGTCGGGCAAACTGAGCATTATGGCGAGGGCTATTGACACACGGCCCCCGCGGTGGTGGTGGTGGTGGTGGTTGATTCTCCTCCATAGTGGTGACTTCTCCAAACACGGGTGGTGTTGAAGAAGTAGATGCTTCTCCTCTTTCTCCTCTTTCTTGCCTTTGCCTAGCTTGTCTTTTTCTTCTTTTAGCACTACTATTAAGTCTCCTAGCCGTCCTTTCAATTTCGGGATCGAAAAGGAGTTGGTCGACGGAATACTTCCCGCATAAACTAATTCCGAAAAGTCTAGCCACACAAAAGAAACAAAGAGATTAGTAGAAAAGTCTTAAAACACACAACTATTGCTATACTAACAACATCAAACGCCAATCCCCGACAACGGCGCCATTTTGTTGTAGGATTTTTCCGTGAACAAAGTATTTTAATTATCGATTCCACAGGGATTGGTGCATGTTATAGTCTTTCAATAGAAAAGTATGTTTTAAGATGATGTAACCAAAGGGTTTGTTATCTACTCTACTAGAACCATGAGTTTCTAAACAACAACTAAATTAATTCTTTCAAAGAGAGTTATGGTTTGGATTAGAGAGTTTGAGATTGTTTTCAAGTTAAGAAGGCATGTCAAGATTAGTTTCATTGATCTAGTTTCATACATATCCATTTTAATCAAGTGATGAACATAATAGATGATTTCTACAAATACATATCCTCTCAATCTTGTAGATTTCCCAAGATTGTGAATGTTATCATGTTAATCCTTGCATGATTCCTCACTACAACTATTAGCATGATAATCATTAAGTTCAATATTTTGTAAACTCTAACACACAAATCTATTCCTAGCATTTGTTTATGAGAGGATGAATATCCTAGGTCACTTTGAAATATTCTTTTCAAGCAAAACTCAAAGCATAAAGATGAAGAACAAAGATATTCAACTATATTAATCATCAACCATGTTCATACACCAATGGATTAAAAGAGATACATACTATAAAGATCAACTACCTCTAATCTTGACACAAAAGGAGCTTAGCTACTCATTTCCATGGTTGCCTTGCTCTCAAGATTGTTGGTAGAGATGATGAACATGAGAAAAATCAAGAGAAAAGCTATGGTTTTTCTTCCTAAACTTGCCCTAGATTTACAAAGATGAAAGATAATGATGGTATATGTTTTCTTGCTTCCTTTACAAGCCAAAAAGGTCTGGTGAAGTGATGGGTTGGTGGCTCCAAGGTGAAAGCATGGGCTGTCCTTTTTCGAATTTCAGAACCGCATTAAGTCGGTGGCTCATCTTGGCAAGACTGTATCTTCCTCTTCCAAAATTATCTTCAAAAGAATCATCCCTAAAGCTCTTCAAGTACCCTTGAATCCAAGCTTGGGAGAATTAGTTAATAAATTCCTACAGTTAAGAGTAACTAAAGTCAAATAATATATATATTAAACAAAACTAGATAAAAACCTAATTAAAGCAAAATACTAGAATAAATATACAAATTAAATACAAAGACATTGTTAAGGACCACAAAATAATGTACAAAATAACTACAAATTGGTCTTTAACAGTGTATACCACCCTTCGACCTGAAACCACTATGAACCCTAGATGTGGAATCGAGTACTTTATTTTCAATCAAACGTTGTCTGTAACAAGATAACCATAAAGATGGTTGATGGGTACTTTATAAATCATGCAGAGGGACATGAGTGAACTAGATGGAATTTGCCCCTCCTACATATACGGGAGTAATATTTGTGGGCCCCTTGATAGAGTATGATTGTAAAATGCATGGTCGTGCTCAAATAAGTCAATATGAGATATTGGGCTTATCTAATGTTATCAGAAATACTCGGGGATCAAGGAATAAAATATTGAAGTATACGAGGGTGACACATTCTATGCCTTGTGTTCAATATAGATATAAGGGCAAAAGGATAATTGTACACATAATCATTATCACATAAAGGTTATGTCAGATCACATGACATTCTCATTACTTGGGTAGCAATGATGTGTTGCTAGATACCGCTCATTGTTTATAATATTAAATAGGTGATTTAATATTATTGCCAATGTTACGAGAACCTACAGGGTCACACGCATAGAGTACTTATAGTGGAATGGATGATTAAATTAAATATGATTTAATTTAATTATGTGTTAATATTAATTAAATTGTTTAATACATTGACACATATAATTTATTTGATTAAATATGATTTAATTAAATAAATGGGAATTGACAGTTGATTAAATTAAATATGATTTAATTTAATTAATAGTTTATTTTATTTAATTAAAAGAGTTTGATTAAATAGAAATAATTATTATTTAATTAAATAGTTTAATTTGATAAGATTGGGCTTGTTTTAGAAAAGCCCAAATTAAGAGCATTAGGGTTTTAGAAGCTCTCTATAAATAGAGAAGTTTTTCCCCTTGTTAAGGTTAATTGTCAATTCTCAAGAAAACAAGAAACAGCTAGCACCGCCTTCCACTTTGCACTCACGTGGACTACGTAGAGACTCTGTATCTTCCGTCGTTCGTGATCGTAAGAGAAAGCACGCTTCAAGAGGTAACTCTTGAATTCTTATTTCGATGAATTTTGATTTGTGATTAATGATTTAATCAAGATCCGTTCATCGGGATTGTTCCGTTAAGAAGATAAATTTTGAAAAAACCCTCTTAGATCCCAACAGAAGGTCATTTATGTCATTTCTTTTTTTTTTTGTTTCATTAATTACTCACTAATTTAAGAGGATTTGATTTGAAATGTTTACATTGCTAAAATTTATAGATTTTAATTTGATTACACAGGTATACACGAAAGAGAATATTGTGGAGAATATAAGATGTTTCTACACAAGAAGCTTACAAGGCCAAAATAGTTATGAAAAAAGCTGAACAAGACAATAGAAATGTTGTGGCTAGAGCACATGTAAGAGTAAACTCACTAAAAATACTATATATATATATATATATATATATATATATATATATATATATAAGGCTTAAAATAGATAAATCAATTTATACATATATCCAAATTAATAATCCTGATTATGTTATCTTGATATAGGTGAATGTCATGGGAGTCTTTGCTTTTGATTTAGGTAATAATTTTGATTATTAATATTTAATCAATTTAATATTTTTGATTATGTCCTTGATGGTGAGTCTTTGCCATTGTTTTTCTGTACCCTACTAGTAATTACATATTTATATAGTATTTACTAATTATCTTACTGTCAAATTTGATTTCCATAAGTCATTGAAAGTCAAGTACTACTCTTTTGTTTAAACTCTGGTGCTAAAATAAATTAGCACATTTTATTTATTTTCTCTTTATTTTGAACTTTTATATATATATATATATATATATATATATATATATATATATATATATATATATATATATATATATATATATATATATATATATGTGTTGTATATTTTAAAGTTCCCTAGTAATTGAAAAATTAAGTATCTTAAGCTTATTATGATGTTGGCGGTGGTTGGTTGATTTAGTGTAAATTATGTTAGTAACGAAATTTTCTGAATCGGGAAGATTATGTGTGGACATATTGGATTGGTGTGACGTAAAGAAAATTTCTTAGTTGAGTAATATTAAGTGAAACTTACCATTTCGGAAACTTTGAAAGATGGAATAGTGTCTATTGGTGGACTAAATGGAAATTAAAAGTTCGCAACCCATATTGCATTTCTATTATCTTGAATCTGCTACGAATATGTGAACTTTACATCCCATCGAATACCCTAGAGATGCTTTTATACAGAGAAGATCTTTATTATGGTCCAAATGATTGTATTTGTGTTTCTCATGATGATTGTATGATTCTTGTTTATGATTGGATGTTAGATCAACACAATCATCTGAATCTTGATTACCAAAAGTTATTGCTTAAGTACAAATTATGAAAAGAAACTAACTGTATTTTTACACTTATTTTGGCTTACTTGAATTAAAACAGTGAAAATTGTATTTGTATTTATAGTAGAATTTAAATACCAATTAATTATTATTTCATATTATGTTTGTGTGTTTGAATTATGCAGTAAGAGCAATTTGTTGTAAATGGGAGTTATGTTTTTTTGCATTTTCCAAATAATTTGCAGGAGTTTTTAACTACCAAAAATATAACATCTTCAGTTTAAATAAAATATCAATATTTTAATATGAAAACTGACTCGACTTATTAATCAATATCTTATTGTCATGCTTCGTAGGCGAAATTAATATTTTTTTTAGAAAATTTAACAGCAAAGATCAATTTGATTAACAAATTATTTTTAATGGAAATAATATGTAACATATATTAGATTAGGGATTAAAGTAAAAGTTTAAAATTAAGTTAAAGGAATTTGTCCCTAGTTAAGCCTTTAGTATATTAAGGTGTTGCAGTGTCCTGCATCCGAATTTATTAAACAATTAAAAAACATAATAAATTTTCAATTGACAAAAATATATAAAGAAATAATTAATGGACATTATAAAAAAACAATATGTTTTTTTTTTTGAGATATTTATGTATAATGCAAAATAAACTAGTTTTGTGAAACGAAGGGAAAAAAATATTTACTTGGTAGAATATAGTAATATATGTAAATTTTTAGAAAATTTATGTTAAAATCCAATTCGATATCAATTTACTTGGTAGAATAAAGTAATATATGTAATTAGAGATAGTATTAAAGTAAATCAAATACTTTGTTAAACTATTTAGGTCTATTTAAAAAATAAACAAATATTACGTTGACTAAAAAATTAGATTGAAAAATAATAAGAAAAATAAGAAAATAGGTTAATTAAAACAAGTGTTAAAAGATATTTGGGGTAGCCAGGAATCAAACCCCTGCCCCTATGGTTACCAGAGGGCTGCCTTTGCCACCTGAGCTAGATGGATTAGTTTTCACAAGAATGAAACAAATGAAATATAAACGAAAAATAATTTCTGAAAAGGCTTAAATCCAAAAACGCGTGCAGGGGTCATCGTCCCCGTATTTGAATTTAAACTTTTACCTACGGATAGTTTTCGTCGCTACAGCCTATAGTGACAGTTTTGTCTGTCACTATATCACCTGCAAAAATCAAGAATCCAGAATATGCAATATAAATTTTCCATGGGGACATGGATCAACTCGGTTTTATCCCCTGAGCATAATGGTGCCTTTGGTTTCATCTAATTTTGCCTGAATCGAAGGATCCTAATTCAAAGGTCAAAAACCCTAGCCATGGCATGTCCCGATTCCTACACTTAAACTTCAATTAATCTACCCAGAAAGCATCGAAACCTCAATACAAACACAAATAAATGATCAAATTCAATTGACAATTCATATATGTATGAAATCGAAAATTGAAAAAGTGTATGGAAACCAAAACCGTGTTATACGTTTCCGGAGCTTTTGATCATTTGTAATGGTCTGGAATGGATCAGAGAGTCACCAGGAATGTGTTGGGATGCTTGGAACGGCTTGAATCCAGCTGAAACTTTGGCTGCCAATTGCTTGCTTCACACGGTTTTCTTGAGGTTTTTTAGGGTTCTTGAGGCTGCAAAAAATTCCTCTTTAGGGTTTGGAAACCTTCTGAATTTTTAGAGGATGGATCCAAGTTAAGAATTGATGAGAAAATATATCACATTCAGCCTTGCATTGATTGATTTATTTTGTAATTTTATTTTAATTAAATTAACTTTAAATGAATAAAAAATCAAAATAAATAAAATTAAAAACTCAAGGGCGTGGAATTGGGCTTGGAGGTTCTAATTGAGATTAGAAACAAGTTTGAACCAAAAGAAGTTAAGCCCATTTAGAAAAAAATTAATTTTTTCAAGTATTTCTCTTTATGCACCTCCTCAAAAATGTTCAACTTGCACAACTTGTATCTTGCTCAATTTTTAACATTTTTGGGTGTTCTTGGACTTTTTAGAAAGCTAAAGATGTCCTCTAAATATTCCTCTGTTTCATATTCATTGAAGTTTCCATGTTCATGAACACTTCTTTGCAAAAAGATGACTTTTTGTTGACTTTTAAAAGGACTTACTGTAATATTTTGATCCATAACTTCTAAATGAAGCATTTCTAGCCAAAGCTTGTGAGACATGAAGTTGCAGAGAATTGAATTCTCTTTAAAATGAGCTTTGGTGGAAAATTTTCTGATAAAGTATGTGAAAGTTATGTCTGGTCAAAGTTCTATTGACTTTTGTCTAAAAAACCCTAATTTAGAAACTTTGAATTTTGATCAAATCTTGACTTTTCTTGAGGAATAATGATCAACCCTTGATCAAATGCTGAATATCACTTCAAAATATTGATGTTAACCAAAAATTATGAAGTTTGACTATATGTTGACCATAGTTGACTTTTTGTCCAATATAGTTGATTTTCAACCATCTGAGCAATTAGATGAGCAATTTCGACTTGTAAGGCTTGAAACTTGACATGATGATCCCTTGAAGCATATGGTGAGGTATGATGACCACTTGTAGCATTGGAAATCCATTTTGACTTGAGATGAGCAAAACTCTAGTTTGGATTGATTGCTTAGGAGAGGGTTTGTCTGGTCAATCCTTGTGAAATCCTTGAGTATGGAGTTGTGGATTGTCTTGAGAAGTAGGAGGGAAAATTTTGGGGTATAACAGGTTCCTTTTTAGAGCACCAATAGATTGGAGCTCCTAAGAACATAAAGACATAACTGACTGTAGACTTTCGATCATCTATATCTCCGCACTAATTGGAATCCGTATAACCGAGTAACTCACACATACTGCCTGCATCAGCTGCGGGAAAGAGAATTCCGCAGCCAAGAGTACCTTTGATGTAACGAAGGATCCTCTTAACCGCTGCTAAATAAGACACCTTTGGTCTCTCCATGAATCTACTAGCAATACTGACACTAAATGCCAAATCTGGTCGCGTATTGCACAAGTAACGTAACTCTCCAATCAACCTTCTATATTGAGTTGGATCAACGTCACCCTCATCCTCATTCTTGGACAGTTGCAACCTTGGTTCATTGGTGAATTGGAGACATTACAATTCTCCATATCATACCTCTTCAATATCTCAAGGGTATACTTCCCTTGATGCATGAGAAGTCCCAACTTTGACTTGTGAAACTCTAGGGCAAGGAAGTATGTCATGATACCAAGATCGCTCATCTCAAATTCTTCCATGAGTTCACCTTTGAACTTGGAAATAAACTCCTCATTGCTGCTCGTAATCAAAATATCGTCAACATATAAGCAAAGTATAACCACACCTTTGCTTGCATCCGATTTCAGATAAACACCATGTTCGGATACACACTTCTGGAAGCCAACTTCAATAAGAAAAGTATTTATGTGTTCGTTCCAAGCTCTATGTGCTTTTTCAAACCATAAAGTGCTTTCCTCAACTTGTAGACTCTTTCCTCTTGGTTCTTTATCACAAAACTGGGGGGCTTCTCTACACATACTTCCTCCTCAAGTGGACCGTTCAAAAATGCGGATTTCACATCCATTTGGTACATCCGCCAATTTTTTCTATTGCCGATACCAACAACCAACCGTATGGTCTCCAATCTAGCTACCGGAGCAAACACCTTATCCTAGTATATACCTTATCGCTGCAAAAATCCCTTTGCCACTAGTCGAGCCTTATGCTTGACAATTTTGCCTTTGGGATTTGCGTTCACTTTATCGACCCACTTTACTCTGATTTCCTTTTTTCTTTCTAGTAAATCAACCAGCTCCCAAGTACTGTTTTTCTTAATAGATTCCAGCTCTTCCTTCATCGCACACACCCACTTTGCATTGCTCAATGCCTCTTCCATACTCACCGGTTTAGATTCGGCCATAAGTGCATAGTGTATGAGATCGCCATCATTGTTGATCTTATTATCATGGAATAATTCAAAATCTTGGAGCCATTAAAGTAGACCTCTATGTCTTGTCCATCGTCTACTGGACTCACCATTGTTAACTTCAATCGAAATCGGGATCGGCTCTGCAGCCTGCTGCTATTCCTGATTTTCTGCATTTTCTGGTGGAAACCTATTTCCAAGATCAGGGGAACCGGTGTTTTCTTCCAGAAATCCCATTACTGAGCCTTCAGTATATAAATGTTGCAAGGGAACCCGTTTCCTTCTGTTGAGAAACCGGTTTCTGTCGCGATCTGTAGTTTTCTGGTGTAGCAATTTTTCCTATTTTTTGTTGATTGTGTTGTTTTGTTGTGTTTTGTGCAGAAACTATAAAACCACCCCCTTATGTAATGTGTAACAATTGAATGCCATTGTGAATAATATTTTCTCCTCAATTACTCTCTTTCTCTCAATTTTCCCATTTTCTCTCTATACTTCATCTTCTCCAATTAGCCATTTTCACCATTGATTAGCGTCACCCAATTGTGTATGTTCCAATATCTGGTTAATCCGCTGCAAACATGACAACCACCGATCGAATCCCTACCAACCTCCAAATTCTTGATTCCAAGAATTATGACAAATGGTACAAACAAATGAAAGTTTTGTTTGGGTATCAACAAGTCCTTGAAGTGGTGAATGATGGAGTTACACCACTTGTTGCAGAGGCTACAGTCGTACAATAAGCTACATTCAAGGAAGAAAAGAAGAAATACTAAAAAGCTTTCTTCTTGATATATTCTTGTGTCGACAACAACAACTTTGAGAAAGTTGGTGATTGTACGTCCGCAAAGCAAGCTTGGGAGATTTTGAAGAAAGCATATGAAGGTGCCGACAAAGCGAAAATGGTGAGGTTACAAACTCACAAGAGTCAGTTAGATTTGGTACAAATAGAAGAGAAAGAATCAATCAACGACTATATTACGCGTACAACGTGTTTGGTGAATCAAATGAAGGCTTGCGGTGAAACCGTTTCGGTGCAAAATATAGTGGCTAAGATCTTACGTTCTTTAACGTCAAGATTTGACAACATAGTGGTAGCAATAGAAGAGTCAAAGGATCTTCTCACTATGATCAAAGAGGAGCTTCAAAGCTCATTAGAGGCACGTGAGAAAAGATTGGATGAAAGAGGAAATGACAAGGCAAAGGCAGAAATTGTGTTGCAAGAAAGGTTCAATGAGAAGAACAATAGATCGAAAGGCAGGTGGCCTTCGAAGGGCAAATCAAATTTCCAGAATTTTGTGGAAAAGATCCACAAAATTCAAATGGGTCCATGGCTCAAAGCGGAGAGATCATCTCCAAAGGTGGGTGTCAAGGCAATAACAACAAGAGATGTGACAAAAGTAATGTGAAATGTTACAATTGTCAAAAGTTTGGCCATTTCGCAAAAGAATGTAATGTGAAATCGAAGAAAAGTCATGGATATGAGGCCAAGGTTGCAAGGCAAGAAGTAGAGGATGATGATACGCTTCTTGTTATGATCACGAAGGAGAACAATGGCTGTAGAGAGTGGCAATAGCGTGTGTTGAGGGCTGGACATCAACTCCAACAGTGCAGAATTTTCTGCACAAACGCTTTCAGAGCGAAACGTAATGGTAACTGTTAGAAATGGAGTCCAAAGTAGTGATGGTTGGTACTTGGATTCAGGTTGTTCAACTCATATTACGGGTAGAAAATATTGGTTTGTGAAGATCAATCAAGCCACGCAGAATAGAGTGAGATTAGCGGATGACACCACTTTAGCGGCCGACGGTGTAGGTGATGTTTTGATCAAGAAGAGGGATGAGATTCATTCCTTGATCAAAGATGTGTTGTACATTCTTGGAACTAGGTGTAATCTCTTGAGCATTGACCAATTACTCGAGAATAATTACACAATTCGGATAGAAAACAACGTTTTGCGCGTTTTTGACCGAAACGACGTTTTAATCCTTAGAGCACCCATGGCTGCAAATCATACTTTCAATATAGAAATGAAAGTAATGGAGCACAAGTGTCTTTCTATAGCGGAAAGTTGTGATGAGTGGTTGTCACACTATCGTCTTGAACACCTTAATTTTAGAGACTTCGACGAGTTGCAAAGGCATGGTATGGTGACCGGGTTACCCAAAATTAATTTTCCAGCTGAGTTGTATGAAGAATGTGTGCAAGGGAAGCAGCACAAGAACAATTTCAACAAGGATGTAGGTCATAGGACCAAGCAACACCTTGAGGTGGTGTATTCCGATGTGTACGGCGCAATGCAAGTCGACTCATATGGCGGAAATTGGTACTTTGCCACTTTTGTTGATGATTTTAGTAGGAAGCTATGGACTTATCTCATAAAGAGGAAGGATGAGGTGTTTGATGTGTTCAAACATTTTATGTCCATGGCGGAGCGGAAAAGTGGTCACAAGGTGAAAATTCTCAAAACAGATGGTGGAGGTGAATATACCTCAAGTGAATTTGGGAATTATTGTGACAATGAGGGTATAGTGCATGAAGTTGTTCCACCTTATATGCCTCAACAAAATGGTATTGCCCAAAGGAGAAATCTCTCAATTATGAATATGGTTTGTAGCATGTTGAAAGGGAAGAACTTTCTGAAGGAACTAGGGGGAGAAGTGGTTTTTACAATAGCCTATATATTGAATAGGTGCCCTACTAAGAAGCTGGACAAGGTGACACCGAAAGAGGTACGGTATGGTCATAAACCGAATTTGAAGCATTTGAGAATTTTTGGTTCAATTACATTTCGGCACATTCCGGGTCAACTTCGAAAGAAGTTGGATGATAAAGGAGAGGTAATGTTACTTGTTGGATATCACCCTACAGGAGGCTACAGGCTATTTGATATGAGTAGAAAGAAGATCGTAATTAGTCGAGACATGGTGGTGGATGAGTTGAGGTTGTTTGAAAGTAGAAAATTTCTGAAAACAGTAGCAGAAACTGGTTTTCAACAAAAGGAAACTGTTTTCCCTCGCAACATTTGTATATTGAAGGCTCAGGAATGGGATTTTTGGAAGCAGAAACCAGTTCCCTTGATCCTGGAAACCGGTTTCCACCAGAAAATGTAAAAAATCAGGAACAGCAGCAGGCTGCAGAGCCGGTCCATATTCCTATCAAAGTTAACAATGGTGAGTCTAGTAGACGACCGACAAGAGGCAGAGGTCTACCTCATCGGCTCCAAGATTGTGAAGTATTCCATGATAATGAGATCAACAATGATGGAGATCTCATACACTTTGCGCTTATGGCCGAATCCGAACCAGTGAGTACGAAAGAGGCATTGAGCAATGCAAAGTGGGTGTATGCGATGAAGGAAGAGCTGCAATCTCTAAAGAAAAATAGTACTTGGGAGATGGCTGTTTTACCGAAAATAAAAAAAGGCAATCAGAGTAAAGTGAGTCTATAAAGTGAAGGCAAATCCCAAAGGCGAAATTGTCAAGCATAAGGCTCGACTAATGGCAAAGGGATTTTTGCAGCAAGAAGGTATAGACTATGATGTGGTGTTTGCTCCGGTAGCTAGATTGGAGACCATACGGTTGGTTGTTGGTATCGCCAATAGCAAAAAATGGGGGATGTACCAAATGGATGTGAAATCTGCATTTTTGAGCGGTCCACTTCAGGAAGAAGTCTATGTAAAGAAGCCCCCCGGTTTTGTGATAAAGAACCAAGAGGAAAGAGTCTACAAGTTGAGGAAAGCACTTTATGGTTTAAAACAAGCACCTAGAGCTTGGAACAAACACATAGATACTTTTCTTATTGAAGTTGGCTTCGATAAGTGTGTTTTGAACATGGTGTTTATGTGACGTTGGATGTAACAAAGGTGTGATTATACTTTTCTTATATGTGGACGATCTTTTGATTACGTGCAGAAATGAGGAGTTTATTTCCAAGTTCAAAGGTGAACTCATGGAAGAATTTGAGATGAGTGATCTAGGTATCATGACATACTTCCTTGGCATAGAGTTTCACAAGTCAAAGTTGGGACTTCTCATGCATCAAAGGAAGTATGCCCTTGAGATATTGAAGAGGTATGATATGGAGCATTGTAATGCCGCCAATTAACCAATGGAACCAAGGTTGTAGCTGTCCAAGAATGAGGACGAGAGTGACATTGATCCAACTTAATATAGAAGGTTGATTAGATTGTTACGTTACTTGTTACGAAAGTGACCAAATTTGGCATTTAGTGTCAGTATTGCTAGTAGATTCATGGAGAGGCCTAAGTTGTCTCATTTAGCAGCAGTTAAGAGGATCCTTCATTACATCAAAGGTACTCTTGACTGCGAAATTATCATTCCCGCAGTTTATGTCTGCATCATGTGTGAGTTACTCAGTTATACGAATTCTAATTGGTGCGGAGATAAAGATGATCGAAAGTCTACGGCCGATTATGTCGTTATGTCCGGAGGAGATCTAATATCTTCGTGCTCTAAAAAGGAACCCGTGGTGGAACTCTCTTCTTGTGAGGTCGAGTATATCGCAACATCGATGTGTGCATGTCAAGTTATGTGGCTAATGAATTTACTTAAAGAGATAGACAACATCGAGGTAAAAGTTGTCACACTCTTGATATCAACCTTGCAAGGAATCCTATAGAACATGGGAGGAGCAAACACATAGAGATGAGGTTTCATTACTTGAGGGAGCTGGTGTGTGAAAGATAGTTGAAGCTAGCTCATTGTCGAAGCGAATAATAACTTGCGAATTTGTTGACGAAAATGGTAACAAATGAAGTGTTCAAGAGGCTTGTGAAGAAATTGAGCTTGAGGAATATTGAGCCCTTGACTTAAGGTGGTGTGTTGAATGTTGAGTATAAGCCAAGTGCACTGTGAAGGCTTCAGAAGCTGGTTTGGAAATAACTTAAGTGAATAAGCTATTCTACCAACTGAAGCAGAAACAGATTTTCAAAGAGGAAACCGGTTTCCCCATTTGGAGAAACCGGTTTCTGCTGCAGTTTGTAGTTTTCTGGTGTAGCAGTTTTTTTGTTTTTTGTTGGTTGTGTTGTTTTGTTGTGTTTTGTGTGGACACTATAAAACCACTCTCCCTCATGTAATGTGTAACAATTGAATGCCATTGTGAATAAATTTTCTCCTCAATTACTCTCTCTCAATTTTCCCATTTTCTCTCTATACTTCATAGTGAGAAGATCCTTGGACTCTTCTATTGCTACCACTATGTTGTCAAATCTTGATGTTAAAGAACGCAAGATCTTAGCCACTATATTTTGCACCGAAACGATTTCACAGCAAACCTTCATTTGATTCACCAAATGCGTTATACGCATAATGCAGTCGTTGATCGATTTCTTCTCTTCCATTTGTACCAACTCGAACTGCCTCTTGTGAGTTTGTAACCTCACCACTTGCGCTTTGTCGGCACCTTCATACGTTTTCTTCAAAATTTCCCAAGCTTGATTTGCCGACGTACAATCACCATATTTCTCAAAGTTGTCGTTGTCAACACAAGAATGTATCAAGAAGAGAGTTTTGTACTTTTTCTTCTTTTCTTCCTTGAATGTAGCTTGTTGTGCAATTGTAGCCTTTGCAATAAGTGGTGTAACTCTATCATTCCACTTCAAGGACTTCTTGATACCCAAACAAAACTTTCATTTGTTTGCACCATTTGTCATAATTCTTGGAATCAAGAATTTGGAGGTTGGTAGGGATTTGATCGGTGGTTGTCGTGTTTGCAGCAGATTAACGAATCAAGACCAGAGCTCTTGATGTCAAATGTTGGAACATACATAATTGTGTGAGGTGAATCTATGGTGAAAACGGTTAATTGGAGAAGATGAAGTATAGAGAGAAAATGGGAAAATTGAGAGAGAGTAATTGAGGAGAAAATATTATTCACAATGGCGTTCAATTGTTACACATTACATGAGGATGAGTGGTTTTATAATGTCCACACAAAACACAACAAAACAACACAACCAACAAAAAACAGAAAAAACTGCTACACCAGAAAACTGCAGATTGTGGCAGAAACCAATTTCTACAAATGAGAAAATTATGTTACACATAACTTTCACTGATTCTAAAACCTTCACAATGCACTTGACTTATACTCATCATTAAACACATCTTTTCACTGTTTTCATCTTTTGACTTTGTTTGCAGATCTTTGTCTAGATTTGTTGGTGTTTCTGAGTTTTTCTCCTTTCAAATTTTCTCTTCCATTCTACTTCTTTTGAGTCTTTATTGTATAGTTACTGCAAAAGAACAAAACTTCTTGCTTTTGTTATAATATATGCAATGTTAGTTTATGGTGGTATGATTAACAAAATTAGTGAAGGTTATGTGTGAGATTATGGTTTTGTTAATAGTTAGTATTATTAGAAAAAAATGTTGTTATATTAATCACGATGATACATCATAGGATAAAAAATAAAAAATGGTTAAGAACAAATCAAACCCCTCTATCATTTTTTTTATGTTACTGTTGGTAATAACGAAAGTTTGAACTAAAAAGGTTTTATCTTTTTTTTTAATTATTTAATGATTGAGAATTAAAACTAGGCAAATTAAAATATTGAATTTTGATCTTACCCATTATGAACGAAGTTATATGCTAATGGTGCAAAGTGTAGGGCAATATTTCATGGAATATGTATGAGTGTTAATAAATAATACAGTGAATAAATATTAAAAAAACAAACCATCAGATGATCATTGTTTAAAAAACAAATAAATTAACATTAAAATGAATTGAAATTAAGAGAATATCAAAAAGAATTTAAAAGAAGTGTGCAAAATTGTGTGTAATGAGAAATTCTTGATGAATTATTGATAGTGTGTAATTGCATATACAAAAACAGGGTTAAGTGTCTGTTTAAGACAAACTCTAAAATAAATCAACAAAAAAAAATTTGTTGATATAAGCTCTGCTTTCTTATAAGTTGTGTTATGCCATTTTATTCGAGATAAAAAGGCATATCGAAACATATGAAGGGTGTGAACATATATATTTTTCTTTTAAAATATAAATAATTTTAAAAAAAATTATTATATATTTTAAATAAGCAAAATAAACTACTGTTAAAACCAAATGTTAGTAAAACCCAAATATTTTACGTAACGAAGTTTAAAAATAATTTTGATTTTAGCACTATGGTGGACAAATTTAGGATATGCCAGTTGGTTATACCAAACCTGTAGCCTTCCAATCTCCCTACTTGCATCATTTAATCGTTTATTGTGAGATCATGGTTGAAACTCATGAAAGTAGCACTGTAGTTTTCCAGCTCGAAGGGTTAGGGTTTGGGAATCACATCTGCAACTTGGATGTCTCAAGGGTTTTTTTCTTCGTGTCCTTAACTCAGCTTTAAGTCTTAGTTTATATAGGTTTAGAATTAGATTCAATTAAGAAATTTATTCAAGTTGATTTACTGTTACAAATTAGACTGATTCTGATTAGAAATTAGATTCAATTTTATGTAATATTTGGAGTTGGGGTTTCTTGATATTGGTCTGATATTGTAATGAAATCCAATCAATCCAATAAAAATTTGATTTCAGTATTTAATTTGTTTTGATTTATTTCTATCTTCTGGATTTGGGCCTCAGGGGCACTTGGGGAAAAGGGATGAAGATGGTGACGTTGGATATTAAGGTGTCAAACCCTAGTTACCTCAGTTAACAGACAAAAATAATAATAATTAAAATTAATAATAATTAAAATGGATGTAGACCTCTAGTTAACAAGACTTACAAATAAATATTAAATTGAATAATAATCATAATAATAATAATAATAATAATCATAATAATAACAATAATAATAATAATAATAATAATAATAATAATAATAATATGAAAAATAACATTAGAGTTTTATGGTTGACTTGCTCAACAAAAAAAAGAAAGTAAAAAAATTACTAGTAAATAAGAATAAATAAGATGTTGACCCCAGGTCAACCAAATTTAAAAATAAATAGCTAATAATATTAATAATTGTAAAAATTAAATAAAAATGAAATATCAGTTATTTAAAGTTGACTTCTTGTCAACAAATAAAAAAATAAGTAATAAAATAAAGATATGGTTCCACATAAATAATAAATCAATATTTGCTTAAAAAAAGGCCTTCTTCACTAAATCATAACAAATAACCAAAAATTAAATAAATATTTAATAAATAACTAAGTTAAAAATAATAAATAACCCTTTTGTTTGATCTGTTTTTTTTATTATAGACAAAAATTGAAAACTAAACTAATTATTCCTACCTAAATTAAAAATAAGTTATTATAAAAAACAAAATGTTAGTGTAATGAATAAACCAAGAAGTTTAAAGAAATTTATAAAAATCAAGTTTAAAAATAATTTGATGTCAGAAATAAAGCAACATATTTGGGGTATTGAAACCTTTACGTTCTATATAGGCAAATTCAACTGAAAAATTCAACTTCATGGATGTAACAACAATCTCAAATAATGGTAACTGGTACCTGTTTGTTTTGTACGTACAATAAATAATTAATAACTTCCAACCCATAATCAAATAAATGAAAATAAAAGCAATTGGAGCATGCATTACTTATTTGTTTTGTATGTATAATAAAATATCAAGACCAAATGAAACATGTTCAATGACTTCACTGAATTAGGATATGTCCAAAAGATATCAACAACAACATTTGAATCCTCCTTGTTTCTGGTTCAATACATGTATTATCTTCATGAATAATACTCAACAAAATGTTGCATGTCAGTCACCAGACACATCTTACTCGTCATGTATGTATACCTTGCTTTATACATCTAGGTGACGCTCCTCATATTTTCTAGATCTATATCTTTTAAAGCATCAATTATGTATATGGGAACCATATTGTATTTTGTCATGTCATTCACAAACTTTCTTTTATGATCTCTTAAAAATGACCTAATACGTCATGGCCATCTAAGTCTTTGGCTAGTATATGATTGTCACCCTGAAACCTTCCAACCACTACCACTTGGCAAAGATCTCAACATAAATGTACATTTAACTTTCATATTATGATTTTGATCAGAAGAAATCTTCTTTTTTTAATTTCGCCATGTCTCACAATCCATAATCAGTTTATCTCTCCTCCCTCTGACCCCATTTGAGGTATCATAATGAATAGTAACAACAATTCAGGAGGGAAATATTTGTCAATTACAAAATACATAGAATAAATTATAAATTTCAGCGATATCGTTAGCCTATTAATTTTTGAACAAGTTAAAAATTGAACATGAAATTCTTGACAGCAGATACGTGATGTCACAGAGAATGTTGTGACACAATATCTGACACTCTGTTAACAATTCACACAGTTAATTGAAACAGCAGTAAAGAACACAATCAATTGTTTACCCAGTTCAGTGTGTAACTACACCTACATCTAGGGGCTACCAAGACAGGGAGGAAATTCACTATTAGTAGTATTAATTCAGGAATAAACCAACCAGTTTATCTCCTTCACTTAAAGCCTACCCAATGCAACTTCAATCTAAGTCCAACTTAGACCTGAGTTCCTACTCACTCCCCCTCAATCACAGCAGTGATATAAACCTATTGTTTAATAGAATTGTGAAGACACTCTTCAATAAACATACTTGATTTGCTTCAAAGCTTTAATCAAGAGACACAACACTCGTGCTTCAAAGCTTTGAGTGATAAACAACCCTTACAACCAAATCCTAGTCCAAGACACTTATCAAATGATAATTGCTTGGCTCACAAGAGTAACTAGAATACACAAATAAAACAACCTGCTAGATCTTCAATACAGTCCAAAAAGCGTAGCAGCAGAATAAGGGTTCTTTTCCTATTATAGAAGCAGTCCTGTTACTTCAGTTTTGGGCTTCCATAATTATAGCTAGGGTTCACTTAATTTAACCTAAAGACTTGGTCTTTTTAACAAACCAATTTAGGGTTAACTAAGATTAACCACAGAGCCACTTGAGCATGTGATCCAATTACATTAATTCATAACAAACAGCTCAATAGAAATCCTGAAAAATCTCAGGAAAAGTGAATCTGCAGAACAACAAATGTCACACAGAATGTCATAACATTGGTTATGACATCAGTCATTCTTCTGATTTCCGAAAATTAGTTTACTCCCAATCGAGTTGTACTTGAATTCATCTTCTTCTGCAGAATTTATCTTCAACTCTGAATGTCATGACATCAGTCAAGACATTGACATATACTAGTTTTACCAAAAATTAAGGCCAACATAAAAACACTTACAAACTCCCCCTTTGGCAAATTTTTGGCTAAAACAAACTAAGCTATCAGAGCACCCATGCAGCAGAAATAATTAACCAGTCTAAGCTAAATAACCAGAATTAACAAAGATAAATTCTACCCATAATTGCCCAACAATTGCCCATAAATTCATAAATTCTTCTCCCCCTTTTTAGCCACAAAGGGGCCAAAGGTGCTATTACATAAACCCAGAATTCATTATATAAATGAGTAGCAGCAGAGTTAAATTATACATCCAAGATATGAAGTACAAAATTCCAGAATCAGACAGAAGCAAAAACATCAACAAAAACAACAACAAACATAAGCAACAGCAACACATGATCACAAATCAAGTACTTTCTTCTCTTGAAGAAGCACTGTGGTATGTAGCATCTTCTGAACTGCTATCAACACCAGCCTCTTGATCTCCATCAGCATCTTCATTCAAATCATCAGCAGCATTATCCTCAGCCAGCCCTTCATCCTCAACCTCAGTGTCTTTTTCCTTTTCCAAGGTAGAGATTAGCTCCTCTAGAGTTTGCTTCCTTGCTTCCAGTTCTGCAAGTCTCCTTGAGCAATGACACCGACTTTACGAGAGTTAGCCTTGACATTTGATGTCTCGGCGGATGTCATGACAATGTGGGACATGTTTCCCTTGAAACAATTTGTAGTGGAAACCAAGAGCAGGAGCTCTTTTACAAGCAGAATCTCTGTCTACCAGGATGTCAGGGTATTGGTCAGTTATAATACCACATAGGAGGGAGGGAAAGGTTATTGGACCTTTGATAGCATAACTGTCAACATGTTTTAAAGTTTGCTCAAAGATGTAGGTGCCATAATCAAACTTTGCTTTTGTTCCAACAGCAAAAATAAATCTTCCTAGGCCAATGGAGATGGTGGACTTATGATTTTTGGGAACCCAGTTGGCTGCACCTATCTTGTGCAAAATTGCAAACTTGACACTCAGTTTGCTAGCAGTTAACTTTCCCTTCAATGGCCATTGTTTCACTTGCTTTGCAGTGATGGTTTGACAGACTTGATTATCTGTTTCTTCAAGCTCAGGTTGAGCATCATCAGATCTTCCCAAATATTTGTTGATTACACTTGGGGAAAACTTCACTTTTCTTCCTCTTACAAACACAGTTTTAAAATCTCGACCTTCCAGCCTGACCACTAGTCAGATTAACAATGAACTCCTTCACCAAAATATCATAACAATTTGAAAATTTGACCACAGTTTTCATCAACCCAGCTTCCTTGATCAGATCCATAACATCCTTGCATTCAAGGGCACTCCTGTTCAGCTCCCTTTCTAATGCAATTCTTTTCAGACAGACATGCTTCCACCTGCTAGCACTCTCAGGATGGTGGAAAGATATGTTATCAATAGCCACTTCAGGAACTCTAGGCAGTTTTCCAAGAGAGGGTTTCTTTCTAAGTGGAATGTTTGTGACATTCTCTTCAACATTAAAATCTGAATCCTCATCAGATTCCGAGGGTTCAGGGACCTTTCTTTTCTTGATAATTGGAGTTCTCTTGGGCCTTGAGATGCTTCCAACAGACTTCATCCTACCCTTTCCTTTGGAGGGTCCATCCTTTTTTTCTTTTTCAACCTTTTCTCCAGCCTTGCTCTCAGCCCTGGGAGTCTCATGAACAACTTCAACAACCTTCTCTTTGGAAGGACTTGGAGTAGCATTCTGCTTCCCTTTTCTATTCATCATCCTCTTAGCTATGCTAGGGTTAACACTAGCAATAAGGTCATTATCAGAACATTCTTCATCAAGATTAATGATAAGAGGCTCAACATTCTGAGCAGTGGTTTTCTCTGAAGATTTTTCCAGGTTGTCAGCAACAGGTTTCTCAGGAGATTCTTCAAGAATTCCATCAGAAGAGTTCTCTGGAGCCTTCTCCATGTTCTCATCAGCAGGTTTTTCAGGGGACTTAACAGTGGTGTCATCAACAAAATTCTCAGGGGATTTATCAGAAGGGTCATTAGTAGGATTCTCAGGGGATTTCCTAACATTATCATCAGATGTCTTGACATTTTGTGTGACATCTGGATCAGTGGCTAAATTAGGGCTAGCAGATTCTTGATTCAAAGGAATAGAAACCCCAGGAACATAGTGATTCTCATTCAAAATCCTAGTAACTATTCTAGCTATGGCTTGATGAACATATCTAGAACCCTCCCTATTAGCTATCTTAGGAGGAACAGAGGAAGATGGTTCAGTAGTCTTACCAGATTGAGAGACTTGAGACCTTCTGTGATACGGTGAACTGACTTTGTAGGATTTTTGTATCCAAATGTGCGGATAGCAAGAGTCGCCACCGACTTTTATTTTTATCCCAATTAAGGGAAGGTAAAAGTAACAGAAAAAGACCTTCGTTAGATTCTGAGTTCGGGAGAATGGTTATGAAAAGGGAAGGTATTAGCACCCCTTTCCATCCGTAGTTATCTACGGGCTCTTAGTTGCTCTAGATCACTTTTTAAAAATTGCTTTCTGTGTGTTTGACAAAGATGTTTTTGAAAAAAGGCATTTCGCTTTGACTTTATAATGACTCATGTAGGAGTGTATACAAAGTGTTCGGAAATGTTTTGTTTTTGAAAAGAGAATTTGAACTTTGAAAAAGTGTGTGGTGTGAAAAGCATTTGATAGAGCAAGCAACTAAGAGACTTATTTACCCACTCAGAATTGGTCGTTTTTTGTTGTACTTCTACATTCCTTTAGAATAGCGCTAGCCATACCATTAGTTAGTAGGTAGCTCCATTCGTTGGATGTAAGCGGGACATTCGAAGGGACATCGGATGGTCATAGAAAGCAACTTGTAGGAAGTATCCTAGCACATTCGAAGGGACTATCATCATTTTTCGTGGGCGACAATCGAGGGTCAAGATCATGTATTCGAAGGCGACATCGTGGGTCTTATGATCTTTGTATCGAAGGGACTATGATGATTTGTTTGGAAGGCAACGGTGCTAGAATACCTCTACGTTCGAGGGACATGACCATTTTGAATCGAAAGGCATCGAGAGAAAATTACCCTAAGGGGTGCGTGTGTGAAAGAAGTGTGTTGAATTCAGAATATGTTATCTTGAAGTTTAGTGTGAGCTATGTCCAATTTTATCTTGCCATACACGCCTAGTTACTAACAGTTTATAGGGTGCGGAAAGTAAAATGCGGAATGTAAAGTGCGGAAAGGTAAATCTACGCTATTATATGGCTTTGGGGCAGATACATAATTAGGAGTGCGGAAAGTAAAAGTCCTAAATTAAACTATTACAACCCATGAACAATTACATTATTGGGAAAAAATAGAAAAAACGGTAAAGAAACGTCTGAATCGGAACAACCTGTGAAAGAACGAGAAATCGGAAAATACGAGGTGAATTGAATAAGAGGAAAAATGTTAGAAAAATGCAAATTTTAATATGAGAAAATTATTATATGCTGGAAATAAGATAAATATGCTAAAATAATTTTTTGGGATTTTTTAATGCATAAATAATAATTTAAAATGAATTTATAATGATTTAAATGCTAAAATAAAAATAAAAATAAATATGCATGCAAAAATATGTTTTTAAATTTATTAAATTAAATAAAGATTTTTATGAAAATAATGTAAAAAGAAAAAATGTTTTTGGTAATTTTTTAATGCAGAATAAAATATTGAAAAGAAATTAAAATGAATGAAAATATTAAAATAAAAGAAACTAGGAAAATATAGAAAATATGCAGTTTTGTAAAAAAAAGAAACTCAAACCGGTGCTGGTAGGGATCGATCCCGTGACCCTGAGGAGAATCTTCCCAAAAGCCAAGCCTTAACCACTGGGACAACGTGTCGTTGGTGTTTGGAAAGTGAGAAGCATTGACACATAGCGATGGCGGGATATGTTGAAAATCAGTCGGTCAGCGGGCCCAGATTGACTATTTGACGAATCAAAATGCAAGTTGCCACGCCTTCCCTCGGTCCTACTTTGGTCGAGGAGCTCGGTCATCTTCTCCGTAGCCACGATTTTCAAACCGCAAAACACGAATTTCAAAGCAAAAGAAAGGTCCTGTCCACCTATTTCGACCATTCCGAATTCAATGGAAGCAACAGTTTCGATTGAATCGGCCTGTACAGGCTGGTTCGAAGCTTCTCAAATTTCTAACCCTAACATGGCTAGCGCGATTCGGCGTTAGAACTCACGACGATTGCCGGATCTCACCCATGGAACCTCATGATCACATTGCAAGCATCGAATTGATTAAAACACACAGAATAATAATATGCAATTTCAGAAAAATCAAGTATGTATGAATGTATATGGGTCGATTCATGTTTGGACCATGGCAAGAGTGTGTACTTACTCAAACTTACCTCCTGAAGGCAATGGAGTGATTCTTGAGAAATTTGAAAAATTTGAAATTAATTTCAAGAATCTTGAAAAATTTTGCAAGAGTTTGGGTTTGTTTTAGGTTAGGGTTTCGTGTCCTTGTTTGTTCCAATCTTTGTGATTTATAGAAGAGATTTGGATGGCAAAAGAGTGAAAAAGATTGGATCATTGATGTGCAAATATTTTCTTTGAAAATCAAATCAAATCTTGAAAAAATATGATTTTCTCATCAATGCCATGGCTTGCAATTTGGTAAGTGTATTGGGCTTTCTTGGACATTAAGAAAGATATAAATCCAACTTATTTGAAAAGAAACCTAATTTTCATATTTTACATAATTTATTTTTGAATTAAATGTTGTAAAATTCAAATATAAATTATAAAAATAGAAAATCACCAATGCCAAGCATTTATGGGTCAAGAATATTGTCATGAACAAATTTGGATCAAAAGATTATAGGCCCATTTGGAAAATTTTGCATTTTGACCAAAATGTCCTTTGGTGCAATTGTCCAAAATTGCCCAACTTCTGAATGGTGTATCTTGCTCAAATTTCCACATTTTTTAGTGTTCTTGGACTTTTTGGAAAGCTCTAAGAGTCCTCTAACCAATGTCTTTGGTCTCATCTCATTTGGAGCTACCATGCTCAATATATCTTCAAAACAAAAGTTGACTTTTGTTGACTTTGAAAATGACACTAATGTTTTGAGCTATACCTCTCAAATGAAGCATTTTTTGGACATTCTTGTGAGACATGAAGTTGTAGAGAATTGAATTTCCTTCAAAACAAGAGGTGGTGGAAAAATTTCTGAGAAAGTATGAGAAAGTTATGATCAGTCAAAGTTCAGTTGACTTTTCATCTAGAAACCCTAATTTAGAAAGTTTGACTTTTGGGCAAATCTTGAGTTTTCTTGATGAATCATGATCAACCCTTGATCAAATGATGAATGTAACTTCAAAATGAGGATGTTGACCAAAAATTATGAAGTTTGTTGTATGTTGACCACAGTTGACTTTTGCCCAATACACGATTTTCGACCATCGAGCAATTATGCGAAACTTGACTTGTGAAGCTTGAAACTTGACATGGAGAATCTTTGAAGCATATGAGGAGGCATGAGGGCCATTGGAGATGTTGGAAATCCATCTTGACTTGAGAGATACCAAACCCTAGTTTGGGTTGATTGTCTAGGAGAGAGTTTGTCTGATCAACTCTTGAGGAATCCTTGAGTATGGATGTATGAAATCTCTTGAGTAGATGGAGGGCAAATTTTGGGGTATGACTTCCCTGTTCAATCTTCTTGTCTGGAGGGTTAGATTGACATGCTTGTCTTCGCGACACGGAGGTAGAAGATGATTGAACAAATACCGAAAATTTGCACTTTGTTGGTGGATGATGCGGGAATGGGCTTCTGGATGCCATTTGGAGAAGTTGGAGACTTATTGGGGAGCAAGTCGCAGCTAGACTCGAGGTTGTGAATAGGAGGCGATGGAGATGGGCTTAAGATGCCATCTGGAAAGGTCGATCTTTGGGGAGTGAGTCGTGCAGCTAGACTCGTAGATGTCTGGAAACGGAGATGGGCTTAAGATGCCATCCGGAGGAGTCGTATGTTAGACTTTGTGCTCACCTTTGAATGGAGTTATTAGTGCGTATTGATTTTTAACCATATATGCCGCGTTACGAAAGTGAAGAGATGTTGACAAATAGTCGGAGATGGGCTTAAGATGCCATCGAAGGCAACCGAGTCGCTAGACTCTGTAGTTCTTTGATAATAAGGAATCGAATAAATCTTCGTCTTGATTACTCGAGGAGATTGTAATTGGCAAAAATGTGGATAGCTTCCACTGTTGTGCATCGGTGTTGATCCATTGCTGTTATCGGAGGACCGGGTGGTCTTCGGATAGTTTTCCGTCGGTTCGGGGCTTAATCTGGACCGATCGTCGGAGTGGTCTTCGAGATAGTTTTCCGTCGGCTCGGGGCTTAATCTGGACTGTTTTGAAGGTGGTCTTCGGATAGTTTTCCGTCGGCTCGGGGCTTAATCTGGACTGTTTGCGTCAAAGTGGTATTACTGTTTTGGAGAAAACAAGAGAAACTTTGATAGAATATTCGTTAGTTTTATGCAAAGTATGATGCATGACGGTGTATATGAATGACATATGCATGAATTATGACTCTATGAGTAATGTATGAATGATAGATGTTGTGATATTTCAAAACATATCCATCTTGAAGAAGATCGGATATTACATTTGAAGATTTCGACTTACGCTTGGGGATTGAGTGGGTGGAAGTCCACCTTTGAAGGAGAAGAAAGATATCCGAGTTCCTCCATTGCACTATCGACCAAGTCTTGGGCTTAGATATTGTTGAGGAAGGTAGAGATTGAGAAACTTCGTTGTTGGAGATCTCATAGACCTGCTGAGGAGAATCGGGAGGCGATCGGTTGGGGACCTTGCATGTAGATCTGTTGAGGAAATTTAGGAGGCGCTCTCTTGGGGATTAGAGTGTAGATCTCATTGGAGAGCATTTGATGGTTCTTGAGAGGCAAGGCTAGAAGAGTCGGAGTCGTTGTAATCTGGTGGGGAATAAAAGTGTATGTTTCCTCCGATGCACTATCGACCAAGTTTCAGTCTGATCCTGCTGGGAGAAGGGAGGATTGAGACACGCCATTGGGATGAATACCTTGATTGGGATGAGGTGCTCTTGGGCGATGTAACATTGCTCGGTTGAGTGGAATCCTTGTGGATTAACATATACCCGATGGGGATGGTGTGTTGTGGGTGACACCTTTATGCTCGTGGGGAACTATTTGTTGACTTTAGTCGTCATCTAATTCTGGAACTGTAGTAAGTACTTTTGCATGTTCACTTTTCGTATGTTTGCAAAGAGATTTTTATTGTCAAATCGTATAATCATTCAAAGCAAGCGTTGGACTTATTCGAACAACAACAATGAAAATTGTAAAGAGAAAGAATTTGTATTATTGAAGAGGGTGGCGTAAGTAGTTTTGTACACAAGAAGGTAAAAGCTATCGAGGAACAATCTAGTTAAGTTCCAACTATGCTAGTACTCATATATTTCGACTATCTCATCTCCTTCTTTGTCGTTAGAAAGTGAGTAGGCGATCTTCGCCATTTGAATCTTGAATCTTGATAGTGATGCAGGCGGTGATCTGGAAGAGACATAGTCGTGCGCTTAAATCCTAATTTTTCCTAGACCACCCTTCGGGTTTCGATCTCTGGGATACCCTTTTTGCCCGCCTTTTCGGGTTTTCGACTTGCGGGTGTACATGTTTTGTATATATCCTTAATTTTGCCGAACCTTTTTGGTTCTTGGGATCTCTTATTTTTGCCTAGGTCGATCGACCTAGCGGGTCTCTTTATCGTAGTATTTTTTGACTATGTCTGCGTTCACGGGGTGTGGGAAGTCTTCACCATCCATGGTGCTAAGTATCATAGCTCATGGAAAATATTGTCTTGACTACAAGCGGTCCCTCATGGTGGGAGTCCATTTGCCCCTAGGATCACCTTGTGGAAGAATGATGCGCTTGACTACTAGATCACCGACTTGGTAGACTCGGTGCTTGACCTTCTTGTTAAATGCTCGACCATTCGCCGATAAATCATCCATGGCGGATGGATGCGATCGTTTCTCATCGATCAAGTTGATCGGTCAGCCGTGTACGAACCCAATTGTCTTCGCCTAACTCGCCTCTGGAGGACTACGGTTGAAGGTATCGAACCTCGATGGGTAAGCGGCTTCCATACCGTATCGAGAGAGAAGGGGTTGCCCATGGATGTTCGTCGTGGTGCGATAACCATGAAGAGCAAATGGTAACATCTCATGCCAATCCTTGTAAGTCACTGTCATCTTACGTATAATCTTCTTAATGTTTTATTGGCGGCTTCCGCTGCGCTTCATCTTAGGCCGATAAGGAGAAGAGTTGTGATGTTTGATCTTGAGCTGCGTGCGATTTCGGTGATCATCTTGTTGTTGAGATTAGAGCCATTATCCGTAATCCTTTGAGTGCCATACGAGATAAGATTATGCTTGATGAATCGAGCCACAACATTCTTGGTATGAGATCGTGCAGTAACCCACTTGGTAAAGTAATCGATTGCCACAAGGATGAAGCGATGTCCATTGGAAGCGTGGGTTTAATTTCTCCGATCATGTCAATTCCCACATTGCAAAGGCCAAGGAGAAGTTAAAACATTCGATCTTGGAGAATGCGTGCACTTTGTCGGCATAATGGCACTTGTGACAAGATCGAGCATAGCGGTGACAATCGACTTCCATGGTGGACCAATAGTAACTTGTTCTCAAAATCTTCTTAGCCATGGTGTGTCCTTTGGAGTGGGTACCAAATTAAGCGTGTAACTCTTCCATGATCGCATTGCGGTTTTTGGTCTACAGTGAGTAAGCACAAGTCGTGGTTGCTCTTGTATAGGATGCCATTCTTGAGGAAGAATTTGGATGCAAATCTTCTCATGAACTTCTTATCATTGATGAGATGCCCTGCGGAGATATTCACGAGTCTCAAGATACCTCTTCACGTCATAGTACCAAGGTTTCTCTTACGTGTCAAGCTCACAACAATCTGCTGGTTCGTCGAACCTCTCAATGATGATCAGGGAGCCTCGTTGTCCCATCGACCTTGAACATAGCGACATAGTAGCCAATCGTGCCTTGATTCTCTTCTCGTGGAATGTGATCAAAAGTAATCTCTTGAGTAGGGGATCAAACTCGAGCGATGCTCTCGATACGGAATGAGATTCGGATGCTTAGTATCCCTCGCCCATAATCGTGATCACCAAAGTGAGTCTCCATACACTTGTAAGAACTTGATTAGGTCAATAGCGGCTTTAAGACCCATGATGCACGCCGATTCGGCCATGTTATTAGTGCAACTAAAACAAAGTGGCGGTGAAAGGCGTGTATCCGTGGGGATGTAATGATGGCGTAATGCCATTGCCAAGTGCGTTTGAGGCTCCATCGAAGACCATGGTCCATCGGGATCCTCGTTCGGGTCCTTGCAGGCACGGTTCTTGTAATCGGTGACTAGTAGAACATCTTCATTTGGAAATTGACTGCATAGATGATCATCTACGGCTGATGAGCCAAATGATGGCTACTACACTTCCTTTGATCGCTTTCTATCTTGGATGTCATACTCGGTCAAGATCATTTGCCATCTTGCTATTCTTAGGAGAAGTGGTTTCTCAAATGTATTTTATCGGATCCATCTTGGAAATCAATAAGGTAGTGTGAGTCAACATATCTTTGTCTTAGCGGCGAGCCAAAGCGTTGCAAGTTTTCTCGTGTGAGTATCTTGTTTCACGATCGGTAAACTTTTGCTAAGGTAGTATATTGCATGCTCTTTTCGACCAGACTCGTCATGTTGCTGAACACACACCATTGAGTTCTCTAACATGTCAAGTACATGATAAGAGGTCTTCCTTGGTGGTGGCATCGGGATGGGAGGATTACGTAGGTACTCCTTGATTTTGTCAAAGCGATCGGCAATCGTCGTTCCATTCCACTACTTGATCTTTACGAGTAACGAAGATTGGCTCACAAGTAGCGATTAGGTGTGCCATGAATCGGCAATGTAGTTTAATCGGCCCAAGAAACCTCGACTTCCTTCTGCTGGCGGCATCTCTTGAATGGCTTTAACCTTGGCGGGGTCAACCTCAATACCTTTATTCTTGACGACAAACCCTAGGAGTTTCTGGGATCGACTCCAAAGGTGCACTTGTTGGGATTCGGTCTCAATCGTACTTCTTCAATCATCAAATAGTTTACGCAAATGATCAAGATGTTCTTCCTCGATCGTGATCGAGCTATCATGTCGTCGGCGTGACCTCTATCTCGTGATGAATCATGTCATGAAACAATGTAACCATAGCCGGTAAGTGGCGCTGCGTTCTTCGATCCGAGCGGCATAACCTTGTAGAAAGTGCCCCACGTGTAACAAAGTAGTCTTCTCCATGTCTTGAGGCCATTTTAATCGATTGTAGCGGAGAAACCATCCATGAAGGAAAACCTTATCTTGGGCGGTATTGTCAACGAACATCAATATGAGGAAGGGAAAATCGTCTTTCGGACTTGCTTTGTTCGGATCTCTAATCCACACATTAGTACTTTACCATCCTTCTTAGAGTGGGTACCACATTTGCAACCAGGGGATAGGAAGTGACTAAAACCGGCATTGAGCTTCATAACTTGCTTTGATTTTCTCGACATCTCGGGGCGCGGCCAGACCTTGTTTCAGGAGAAAACCTTCTTTTGTCGGCAATCGGTGTACCACAATATCAATGTCTAAACCGGGCATGTCTTCGTATGACCAAGCAAAAACCTCAACATAGTCTCATAGCGAACCAACCTTTCTTTAACACTTTTCTCAAGACCGCTCCTATCTTAATCTCTTTACGTCTTCGTCGGTACCCAATTCACAACCTCGACTTGCTCTTCGTGTGGTGTATAACTCGCTCTTCTTCTTGTGATCTGGCAAGTTCTCCGGCACTTCACAATCTTCCTCACTTTCGTCTTGGCTTGGTAGATCGGATTATCGAAGTCATATTTAGCACTAGCATGTCGAGATTCGGAGTGATTAGCGATGTATCCGTGGGTGTGTGTAAGAAACACATAGCCTTTTGAAGGGTGATAAAGTAAAGAAAGAAAACAAACAATTGAATGCAAAAGTCCAGCGAATTTATTGAATGAAAATCATGCAACGGATAATAACCCTAAGCGAGCCATGATGCCCGGGCGAGGCACTAGGCTTTCAAAGTTTATTGTTCAAAACATAAAGAAATCGAAAAGCAAAACAAAACAATTACTCCTAGCTAAAGGAGATTGGTATGGCGTCTTGATCTTCCAATTCTTGAGCCCATGATGCAGGTTGGGAAGATCAACTTGCGATGTCGAAGCCATTGTCGTTGTCTTCTATAGCATGGATTCCACTGGGCGTGGAAAGGAAGTTGGCCGCACGTTCGCGGCGTATCATCTTCGACCCTTGATGGTGAAGCCTAAACCGGTCTTGTCAAATTTGAAGGGAGATCGGGGTGACCCCAAATAGTACTCTTTCCTTCTTGAGCATCTTTCAATGAGGCCATCCTAAGCGGAACTTGTAACCGGGAGTGGCGGGAGTCAGGCATGACTCGGGAATTGTTTCAAAAGCTTAGAGTCTCGAAGAATTCACCTTCCATCTCGAGATAGCGGAATGGTAGATGGTGACCATATACTCTTCTTCACCACATCTTGTAACCTTCCCTTTCACGGGTATTTTAGTTTACGATGCGAGGTAGAGGTAGCCTTTGCCGTGTATCAAGGCGTCCAAGTAGGCAAGAGTAGGTGGACGGATGTCCATGACAAAGAAAGTGGAGTCAAAAGTGCGGGAACCGACTTTAGCAGTGAGCTCTCCAAGTGCGCTGGAACCATCAAAAGCTCTCACGATAATGTCACGGGTCTCGAACCAACCCTTGACATCAAGTCGATCAAAAGCGATTCGGAAGGATATTGAGCGAGCCGTGTCAAAAAACATGAGGCAGTAGTACCCTTACATTCAACAGAGATGTGCAAGGCTTTGTTGTGTTTCTTTCGGCGAGTCAAATCGACATCGAGAGAAGCCTGGGCCGTTGTTGGCAGCCAGGCTAGCAATACAAACTTGAATTGATCGGTGGTAGTGTCTTGCGGCACATGAGCATTCTTGAAACTTCACCAAGGCATTAGCATGAGCCTCGGAGTACAAGAGCGAGCAAGCATGGAGATCTTGGGCCAGTCTCCCAGTGTTCCACAACATTATAGTCACTCTTCTTGATAATCTTGAATTTCCTCCATTTCTTGTTTGGAGGTGTCTTGATAACTTCCTTTGGTATACAGTCGGCGGGATGAGCCAGATTCTTTCCTCTAGGCGGGGATATTGGTGGAGTAGGCGGAATGCAGTGGAGTCGCGATGTCTTTGGAGGAGAGATATCGGAGAGAATACCCTTCCGGTTCGGTCACCTTGCTTGATCCGGTGGCGTTGTCGATGTTAGGAATAGAAACTTGATAAGATCTTCAATGGTCGAGAGGATCTTGTTTGGCGCCATGATAGTAAACATCGGCTCCATAATTCCAAGGGATAGCCTTGTCGGAGGAATATGGGCGGCTTGGAGAAGTGATAATGAGAGGTGCCACTCTAGGCACGGGATCAGAGAGGAAATCCTTATAGTGTTAACATCGGCATAGTCTTAGGGAAATCGTCACCCCATCCGTCGCCTTAACATCTTCATAGGAATTTTGTAACTATCGGGGCGATGTACTTCACCATGTAATCATATTTTCCACTTGGCTGCCCCAAGGTGTCCCACCAGATAGTGCAGTTTAGTTCGCATTGCCGATCTTCAACTTAGACATTTCTTCACGACTTACGCACGGTGGTTTCGAAATAGTATCTCACGGTTATCCATCATACGAACCGTCTTCTCGACCAAGCACAACCATCGGTGCGAGATGGGCACCAACGATCTTCGGGCATCTGGATTGACAGGCTTGCCAAATTCTTCTTACGGTCATCGGAGGAATAGTCAAGTCATCTATGTTGAAAACATAAGTATCATCACCAACATTGGAACTCTTGTCATGGTTAGGCATAGGCGCGTTGATCACATTCGGTCTCAGCGGGAGGATCAAATTCAATGCAGCAGCTTGATCATATCTTGAATCTTGTTCTTTAGAGCCCAACAATTGTCGATTCGTGCCACAGGCATTGGAATGGTAAGCACTTAGCATTAGGATTGTACTTGGAGATGAGGTATTAACATTAGGAGGATCCTCAAGGTTATCACTCTTTCAACATGTGTTGCAAGGCTTGCGACAATGGCATGTTGATCTTAAATGCTCTTCGTGGCGCGTTACGGTTCTGCGTTGTCTCGGCGAG
Organism: Vicia sativa; assembly: GCA_021764765.1. Taxonomy (NCBI): domain Eukaryota; kingdom Viridiplantae; phylum Streptophyta; class Magnoliopsida; order Fabales; family Fabaceae; genus Vicia; species Vicia sativa. The sequence goes on along the minus strand of CM038793.1, from coordinate 44,946,268 downwards.
GTTGTCTTGATGTAGGATTGGAATCTGGCGCCCCAGATTGAGCACGGTCGGACTTGGTTCGGCTTTTACATCCATACGGCATTGACTTCTTTCTTAGCACCAAAGATCTCTTGCGGCATTTGAAGATGACTCTACATGGATCTTCCACTCTTGATACCGGCTTGATCGCTTTTGTCAATATCATTTCGGTGAATCGGATGAAGAATTTCCAATCGGATGATTGAAGAAGACTGTCGGTGTTCCCATAAACATATCAACCAACTCCCTATTGGACAAGGGTGGTTGAACTACTGCTAGATCTCTCCACTTGAGCATACTCCTTGAACTTCTCATCACGACCCATAGACATGCTTTGTAGTTGCATGCAGTGGGTGTCAATTGACATTGTACTCATCTTGTAGAAAGCATCAGCCAAGTCACTCCAGTGCGGATACGGTCATTCTCTGGTGATAGTACCATTCCAACTAGGTTCAGGACAAACTCTCTTGAAAATAGTGCATCCACACTTTACATCATCGGTGTGGGGATTGATCTTACGGACATAGGACTTCAAATGCGACTTTGGGCAAGACATGCCATCATACTTGGCAAAGTTGGAACTTTGAACTTGGGAGGAATCACAACACGAGCAGACTCGGATCATCAAAATTCAGCCGGACATCTTCGAGTTTTCCACGGCATTGAGACGGTCTTCAAGTTGCTTGTACTTGTCATCTTCCTCAGTCTTGGCCATAATCGAATGATCCTCTCCTCCTTTTTTGGCTCACGTTGTTCACCTTCATCACCCTTGGTACTCCCCTCGGTATGGACACTTCCTTCAGAGAGCTCGATCCGAGTGACCACTTTAGGACCTCCTTTGAAGCGTCTACCCATGTTGAGGAGACCAACAACCTTCTTCTTCTTGTTGATGAGCTTCTTGGATCTTCTTGGCCTTGGACCAAGTTGGTGAACATCTCTTGGCCCAGCATTCGAGCACGGAGATCTTTGTGATCTGTTCAGAGCCATTTCTCCTAAAATAAATAGCGAGCAAATGAGAAAACCAATCTCCAATGTACCTGTGATGCAATGTTATGATGTGCTATGCAATGTTTATGTGGATGCAATGCAATGTTTTCAAGGACCTAAGAGATTTAAATTTGTTAAACAAGCAATGAACAAACATTTATTATTACTTTTCATTATTCTCTTTTTTTTCTTTTTAAGTACAAGAGATAGTTCAAAGCAATAAAAGAAAACATAAACATCCTAAAGCTCTAAGTCTCCCATGGGCGCTTCCTCTTGGTGCCGATGTAGGCGTTGATGTTTCGCTCCTCGTGAAGTAGCTTGGTCAACTCTAACACTTTCTTCTCGCTTGCATAGCATTGAGCTTCAAAGGTATCCCTCTCTTCTTTAATCTGAATCCAGGATCTCTTCAAGTCTTCAAAATCAGTAGGCATATCAGGATGGAGAACAGCATAGGGTACGTCACCTATAGCAACAGGTTCCATAATTCTTGGTAGAGCAGTGAATGGCATCATGAGGTTTTGAGCTCGAGCTCGCACCCATTTGAGTAAGGTTCCCAAGGAATGGAGTTGGTGCCCCAAAGTCTTGGTATCGATCTTCTTTACCATGCCCCAAGCATGTATAAACCTTAAATCGGTAATGCGGAGATCGTGATTGTAGTCGAACACAACATCTTGGAGAAGCGTATCATGTGGACCATCTCTTGAGCAAAACCAAAGCGGCGTAGAGCTAAGGAAGGGTTGTAGGTAATACCTCCCTTATACCAAGGAGTGGTACATTAGAATTCTCCACCTCAATGAAGGTGAAGTCCTTTTGAGAGAAAAGATTCCAACGGATATCTGAATGAGAGAGTGACATCAATCTTTGAGACCATCTCAACCTTTGTTCATTCTTCAAAGCGATGGAGGAAGGTGCGAAATAAACCACCTTGAAAGTAGCGGTATACAACACATGAGAGTTCCTTGTCGCTTAGTAATGCAGTGTGGAGAGAATGTAGGATGTCTCCAAGTAAGGTGAGCCTTGGATTTGGGGTAAGAAACAACTTGATGGCATTGACATCTATGAATTGATCCGAATTAGGAAATAGAACCAAACCATAAATTAGCAAGGCCACAATGTCTTCAAATGCATGGAAACTCATAACTTTGAGGAATTCTCGGGCTTTCTTGATTAAGAACTTGGAAAGTAAACCCTTAACTCCACTCTAGTTTCCCAATTGGCTTCATGTCGGCGCTTAAGATGTAAGGCGGATCGATGTCTTGAACTTAGGAACCTTTTCAAACCGGTGAATGGCATTTGGTCAGAATAGGTACCCAAGTAGCTTAGAGAACTCTTCCAAGGTAGGAACCAATGATAATCTGGAAAGGTAAAGCAATGGTATTTGGATCAAAGAAGCTGGAATATGACATGCATCATATCTTCTTCAAACCGGAGATAACCAAATCAAGTAGATAACCATGTCTTTTGATGGCCGAGCATGGTGGGAATTTACAAACCAATTCTTTGAGTTGAGAAGGGATACCCATGAAGTTGATTCGGATAGTCTTTCTAGAAGCCATAATCCCTACAAGAGCAAAGATAAATCCCTAGGTCCTTGAAATAGTTAGAAATGATATGCAATGCGAATGATGTCATGATGTCATGTTTAGCACACACAAACAATTCACACAATGAGCCTATGTTTAAGGCTTGCATGAGGTATAGGTGATTACCCTACCAAAAGTTTGAGTTGGTTCATCTGTCCTATAATAGTAAGGGTTCTAGGAATCTCATATCATAGATCTTTCTCGTGGGCGCTTATTTCAATACGGCCAAGTGGTCGATCGAAAATGTCCCAAAGTCGATCTCGATGAGCGTAGCATCGGTATCAACCAACCTTGGTCTACACCAAAGCCGCCATCTCACTACCTTCTAATGGCCAAGATGGGTCAATTAAGGTTCTAAAAGTTTAGTTAGCGCTTGATGACACCGAAGCCAAATACTTTCTTCAACTTGGGAATGAAGAGTATCGGGCAACCAAAGTGTCACGCTAACGTAGCCATCATGTTGACCGTGTAGTTATCGTCTAGCGGTCGCGATGATCTAATGCCACTTACCTAAAAACCGGGATCGGGTGTAGGATCCCCAACAATATAATACCCAAGCAACCCTTAAAGATAAAGCATACAATTCAAGCAGAAAGCAATAAAGGTTATCTAGAAATCCCTAAGGCAATTCTCTCTTTTGGGTGATGTCCCAGTAGTCGCCGATTACGTGATACGGTGAACGACTTTGTAGGATTTTGTATCCAAATGTGCGGATAGCAAGAGTCGCCACCGACTTTTATTTTATCAATTAAGGAAGGTAAAAGTAGAGAAAAGACCTTCGTTAGATTCGAGTTCGGAGAATGGTTATGAAAAGGGAAGGTATTAGCACCCTTTCCATCCGTAGTTATCTACGCTCTTAGTTGCTCTAGATCACTTTTAAAATTGCTTTACGTGTGTTTGACAAAGATGTTTTGAAAAAGGCATTTCGCTTTGACTTTATAATGACTCATGTAGGAGTGTATACAAAGTGTTGGAAATGTTTTGTTTTGAAAAGAATTTGAACTTTGAAAAAGTGTGTGGTGTGAAAAGCATTTGATAGAGCAAGCAACTAAGAGACTTATTTACCCACTCGAATTGGTCGTTTTGTTGTACTTCTACATTCCTTTAGAATAGCGCTAGCCATACCATTAGTTAGTAGGTAGCTCCATTCGTTGGATGTAAGCGGGACATTCGAAGGGACATCGGATGGTCATAGAAAGCAACTTGTAGGAAGTATCCTAGCACATTCGAAGGACTATCATCATTTTCGTAGGCGACAATCGAGGTCAAGATCATGTATTCGAGGCGACATCGTGGGTCTTATGATCTTTGTATCGAAGGGACTATGATGATTTGTTTGGAAGGCACGGTGCTAGAATACCTCTACGTTCGAGGACATGACCATTTTGAATCGAAGGCATCGAGAAAAATTACCTAAGGGTGCGTGTGTGAAAAAGTGTGTTGAATTCGAGAATATGTTATCTTGAAGTTTAGTGTGAGCTATGTCCAATTTTATCTTGCCATACACGCCTAGTTACTAACAGTTTATAGGGTGCGGAAAGTAAAATGCGGAATGTAAAGTGCGGAAAGGTAAATCTACGCTATTATATGGCTTTGGGGCAGATACATAATTAGGAGTGCGGAAAGTAAAAGTCCTAAATTAAACTATTACAACCCATGAACAATTACATTATTGGAAAAAATAGAAAAAGCGGTAAAAGCGTCGAATCGGAACAACAGTGAAAGAGCGAAATCGGAAAATACGAGGTGAATTGAATAAGAGGAAAAATGTTAGAAAAATGCAAATTTTAATATGAGAAAATTATTATATGCTGGAAATAAGATAAATATGCTAAAATAATTTTTGGGATTTTTAATGCATAAATAATAATTTAAAATGAATTTATAATGATTTAAATGCTAAAATAAAAATAAAATAAATATGCATGCAAAAATATGTTTTAAATTTATTAAATTAAATAAAGATTTTTATGAAAATAATGTAAAAAGAAAAAATGTTTTTGGTAATTTTTTAATGCAGAATAAAATATTGAAAAGAAATTAAAATGAATGAAAATATTAAAATAAAAGAAACTAGGAAAATATAGAAAATATGCGGTTTGTAAAAAAAAAAAGGTCTTTGGTAGGATCGATCCGTGACCACGGAGAATCTTCCCAAAAGCCAAGCCTTAACCACTGGGACAACGTGTCGTTGGTGTTTGGAAAGTGAGAAGCATTGACACATAAGCGATGACGCGTCCTGGATATGTTGAAAATCAGTCGGTAGCGGGCCCATTGACTATTTGACGAATCAAAATGCAAAGTTGCCACGCCTTCCCTCGGGTCCTCTTTGTGTCCCGGAGCTGGGCTCGGTCATCTTCTCCGGTAGCCACGATTTTCAAACACAAAACACGAATTTCAAAGCAAAAGACATCCACCTATTTCGACCATTCCGAATTCAATGGAAAACAGTTTCGATTGAATCGGCTGTCTGAGTTCGAAGCTTCTCAATTCTAACCCTAACAATGGGCTAAGCGATTACGGCGTTAGAACTCACGAGCGATTGCCCGGATCTCACCCATGGAACCTCATGATCACATTGCAAGCATCAATTGATTAAAACACGAGAATAATAATATGCAATTTCGAGAAAAAATCAAGTATGTATGAATGTATATGGGTCGATTCGATGTTTCGGACCATGGCAAGAGTGTGCTTACTCAAACTTACCTCCTGAAGGCAATGGAGTGATTCTTGAGGGCTGAAAAGGGCTGGAATTTGAAATTCGAATTTCCAAGAATCTTGAAAAATTTTGCAAGAGTTTGGGTTTGTTTTTAGGTTAGGGTTTCGTGTCCTTGTTTGTTCACAATCTTTGATTTATAGAAGAGATTTGGATGGCAAAGAGTGAAAAAAGATTGGATCATTGATGTGCAAATATTTTCTTTGAAAATCAAATCAAATCTTGAAAAAAATATGATTTTCTCATCAATGCCATGGCTTGCACGAATTTGGTAAGTGTATTGGGCTTTCTTGGACATTAAGAAAGATATAAATCCAACTTATTTGAAAAAGAAACCTAATTTTCATATTTTACATAATTTATTTTTGAATTAAATGTTGTAAAATTCAAATATAAATTATAAAAATAGAAAATCACCAATGCCAAGCATTTATGGGTCAAGAATATTGTCATGAACAAATTTGGATCAAAAGATTATAGGCCCATTTGGAAAATTTTGCATTTTGACCAAAATGTCCTTTGGTGCAATTGTCCAAAATTGCCCAACTTCTGAATGGTGTATCTTGCTCAAATTTCCACATTTTTTAGTGTTCTTGGACTTTTTGGAAAGCTCTAAGAGTCCTCTAACCAATGTCTTTGGTCTCATCTCATTTGGAGCTACCATGCTCAATATATCTTCAAAACAAAAAGTTGACTTTTTGTTGACTTTGAAAATGACCTGTAATGTTTTGAGCTATACCTCTCAAATGAAGCATTTTTTGGACATTCTTGTGAGACATGAAGTTGTAGAGAATTGAATTTCCTTCAAAACAAGAGGTGGTGGAAAAATTTCTGAGAAAGTATGAGAAAGTTATGATCAGTCAAAGTTCAGTTGACTTTTCATCTAGAAACCCTAATTTAGAAAGTTTGACTTTTGGGCAAATCTTGAGTTTTCTTGATGAATCATGATCAACCCTTGATCAAATGATGAATGTAACTTCAAAATGAGGATGTTGACCAAAAATTATGAAGTTTGACTGTATGTTGACCACAGTTGACTTTTTGCCCAATACACCCGATTTTCAACCATCTGAGCAATTGTCTGAGGAAACTTGACTTGTGAAGCTTGAAACTTGACATGGAGAATCTTTGAAGCATATGAGGAGGCATGAGGGCCATTGGAGATGTTGGAAATCCATCTTGACTTGAGAGATACCAAACCCTAGTTTGGGTTGATTGTCTAGGAGAGAGTTTGTCTGATCAACTCTTGAGGAATCCTTGAGTATGGATGTATGAAATCTCTTGAGTAGATGGAGGGAAAATTTTGGGGTATGACACCTTCTTGCATGTCTGGTACGAAGTTTCTGACCCTCCCAGGTTCAGTTGCCATGGCAAGTAGGGGAGTAACCTCCAGAATCTCAGTCTGCATTATTTCTGCATTTGCCCTAAACCCAGAATTAGTGGGAGAGGGAGAACCAGCTTCCTTTGATGATGAAGATGATGATGACATGCTTTGTTGAGACATTTTGAGAGAAAGCGAAAATGATTGACAGGAAGGTTGAGAGTTTCTGCTGAGGGAATGGAATAAGATACATTCAAATGGAAAAACTGGGATATATATGACCCTTCCTCTTCTTAAATTTTTGAAAAGAGAGAGGGAAATAATTAATTAGCCCAATTATAATTAAATTAAATAATGTGTCTCTTTCTTCCCTTGTAGTAAGCAATATTAATTGCTACAACTCTTCATATTGACAAATACCCAACTTGCCCCTTAAATTCTCAAATTGACTAGCATCAAGAGCTTTAGTAAAGATGTCGGCCAGTTGAAGTTCAGTGGCTACATGCTCCAATTTAATCACCTTCTCTTCCACAAGATCTCTGATGAAGTGATGTCTAATGTCAATATGCTTAGTCTCGAATAGGATTCTTAGAAATATTAATAGCTTTTCAGTTGTCACGATACAATGTCATGACATCACGTGTGACATTGTACTCGATCGCATCGCTTCCGACCATTTGAGAACAACTACTACCGGTGCTATGTATTCGGCAGATAGATAAAGACACAGTTTGCTTCTTCTGAACCAAGAAACAAGATTGTTTCCCAAAAGAAGCATCCTCAAGCTTTTTCTATCATCGACTACCAAATCGGCATCACAATAGCGAATTGGTTCACATCCATGAGAATCTGACATACCATAATTGTATGATCCACTTACATACTTCAGAGTTCTTTTCACCTGGTTGATGTGACTTACTTTAGGTTCAGCCTGGTACCTTGCACATACTCAACAACAAAGGCGAATCGGTCGCATTAAATCGATGACTTTCCATCATGTACAAGCTTTGATCTACATTTTTCCCACTTGTGTCTTTGGACAACTTTATATGAGTAGGTGCACGAGTCCTTTTATGACTGGCATTTTCCATCCCAAATTTCTTGACAATATTCTTTGTATATTTAGTTTGACAGAGGAAGGTTGAGTCTTCCATCTGTGTGACTTGTAGTCCAAGAAAGTAACTCAATTGTCCCATGAGGCTCATTTCAAACTCAGCTTGCATTTGGTTGGCAAAATGTGTAACACACCTTCTAATTACCCGCGTTTTATAGAATTAATATCAGAGTTTTATCCACAATTAAGAGGCGTCACAATTTAAAATCATAAAATTTGACCAAATAGTTGTCATGTTTTCACTGAAGAACAATCATTAAATAAATCATACTTAAAATTATGTTTAACAGCGGAAATGAAAACATAATCCAAAATCCCGAATACGTCATTCAATAGCTATTCCAGGATATACAATCAAAACACAATTCAAAACTATTAAAAATATCCATTAAAGGATTTCAAACAACCGTTTCCCCAGTGTTACATCTACCAGAGCACGACACTGACACGCGGACTAATTAACTGACTCGACTCTAGAGCTATCCTCACCAACTCCAAGCAGCTAATCACTTCGGATCTGAAATCGTTAAAGTAAGGGTGAGATTTCAATTCAATATAACATGTATTATACGTTTTTAAATACAACAGAATAATCAGATACATTGATCCATTAACCAACACAAAGTCATAATCAATTCACAAAGCTGTTCACACAATGATCATGTATATATCAAACAATGGGAATTGCAACACTGGAAATCATCCTAACATATTACAATCCCATATGCAATGCAGACTCTATGCATGTGGTACCAACACGTGAACCGAGTTCACCCACTGCTCCTTTTACTCGTGGAAAGACAGTGTAATCCATGATTCTCCCACCACCATTGGGTCAAGAATCTAGCCTCACCACCTCCGACCAGGTAAGTCTATTGGCTCTGCAAGCTCACTTCCGCACAATGGGAATGAACCAATTTAACAATGTTCAATGCATGCATCATAAAGGCATGCAACATCACTTCACAGATCATAATATCAATACAATCCACATCGTGCCAATTCACCAATATATCACATTCAAATCATAATGAATATCAACATATAACATGGCATGCATTAGCTCTCATCCGGTAACTCAGACCATTTGTATTAATTCCCCATTGTCCTTAAATAATCCGTACTTTTCAAAATCGGGAGCTCTACTCTTTTAAAAATAATTTTTGAGAAAATAATATTTTTCCTTTTCAAAAGATATAAATTTAAATTTAAGAAATAACGCCGAAAACGGCACTCGAATCGGAGTTACGGTTTAGAAAATATGAATTTTTGAAGTTTTAGAAGTTTTGGAAAAATACACAGTGGTAACCGGTTCCTCACTGGGAGAACCCGGTTCCCACAATTTGAAAATACACGCTTCCTGGAAAAATGTATGGGGAACCCGGTTCCTCCCCACAGGGAATCGGCTCCCACATTTTAAAAATAAGCCTCCCTGGATTCTTGTATGGGGAACCCGGTTCCTCCCCATAGGGAACCGGTTCCCATGTACAAAAATCCTCAAATTTTGAAATTTAACACCTGGAACCCGGTTCCTCCCCACAGGGAACCGGTTCCCACGACCTGTAACAGTAAAATCTGCTATTTTTGACAGCTTTATGCATCCATAACCATTTTCAAACTTCCAAACACGAATTGTGATATTAGAAACACCAATCTAAAGCCATTTTACACCATTTTAACATCAAACAACATAGTTTACTCATTCCTATTAGTTATATGACACACTAATGATCCGATTTCCATACACCGACACAAAATAGGGTTTCCTCCCATAAACCTACAATTCAATTTCCTAACATACCTAATTACCCAGTTGATTTCCAAAACCCATAAGACATATTAACCGAAAGAAATCACCCCTAACCTCGCGATGATCTTCGATTTTCTCTCGGCGTCGGCTTTCCTCTCTTCTCTTCTCCAATTCTACGTATTATGACTTTTCTCCAAAAAGGCTTCTTTTTCCCTTCTTTTCCTTTTTATATTTCCTTTTAATATTCCAAATAAAATAAATAATCAATATTTAGTAATTAGTAGAGTGATTTACTCGTACACCCACTGTTTACTCTGCACACCTCCAATCCTTTCTTCATTAAATCGATCCAATTAACCCAAATAAAATAAATACTTAAGACTTTAATTAAATAAATAATTAAATTCCCATTTATTTAATATTTGAATTAAATCGGGGTGTCACAACTTTCCCCCACTAAAAGAGTTTTCGTCCTCGAAAACATACCTTAGATGAAAAGTTCGGGATACGAGTCCTTCATCTGACTCTCCAGTTCCCAAGTGATATTTCCTTCAGCTGGTCCTCCCCAAGCTACTCTTATCAGTGCTATCTCTTTACCTCGCAATTGCTTCACTTTCCGATCCTCAATTCTCGCAGGTACTGCTTCAGCAGTCAAATTATCCCGCACCTGAACATCATCTACTTGAATCTCATGAGACGGATCCGCAATGTACCTCCTAAACTGAGATACATGGAAAACATCATGCAAATTCGCAAGTGACGGCGGTAAAGCAATCTGGTAAGCAACCTTCCCAACTCTCTTGGAAATCTGAAACGGACCAATAAAGCGCGGAGTCAACTTCTTTGACTTCAAAGCTCGACCAATACTAGTCATCGGAGTAACTCGCATGAACACGTGGTCTCCTTCATTAAACTCAAGATCTTTCCTTCTCTTATCATGATAACTCTTCTGACGACTCTGAGAAGTTCTCATCTTCTCTTGAATCATCTTAATCTTTTCTGAAGTTTGTTGAACGATCTCTGGTCCAATCACAGCACTTTCTCCAGATTTGTACCAACACAACGGTGTCCGACATCTCCTACCATACAATGCTTCAAACGGAGCCATACCAATGCTCGAATGAAAACTATTGTTGTAGGTAAACTCCACCAACGGCAAGTAGCTATCCCAAGCTCCACCTTTCTCTAACACGCAAGCCCTCAACAAATCTTCTAACGACTGAATCGTCCTCTCCGTCTGACCATCTGTCTGCGGATGATACACGGAACTCAACCGTAACTTAGTGCCCAAAGCTTCTTGCAATCCTGTCCAGAACTTAGAAGTAAACCTCGGATCTCTATCCGACACAATGCTAGACGGAATACCATGCAAACTTACAATCTTCTCAACATATAATTCTGTCAACCTCTCCATCGGATAATCCATTCTTATCGGAATAAAGTGAGCGGACTTCGTCAATCGGTCGACAATCACCCAAATTGAATCACAGTTCTTCGCCGTTCTAGGCAAACCAGACACAAAATCCATAGAAATGCCATCCCATTTCCATTCCGGAACAAACAACGGTTCCATCAGTCCTGACGGCTTCTGATACTCAATCTTTGATTTCTGACAAACCAAACACGCATACACAAACTCGGCAATTTCCTTTTTCATTCCAGGCCACCAAAATAACTTCTTCAAGTCATGGTACATCTTAGTAGCACCGGGATGAATACTCAATCCACTACGGTGTCCTTCCTCCAAAATACTTTTCCTAATCTCAGCAACATCCGGAACACACACCCTATCACCAAATCTCATAACACCATTCTCATCAATTCGGAACTCGCCTCCTTGACCTTGGTTGATCAATGTCAACTTATCTACCAAACCAACATCAGACTTCTGTCCATTTCGAATCTCTTCCAAAATACCACTAGTCAGCTTCAACATGCCCAACTTCACACTATGCGGAGTAGTCTCACATACCAAACTCAAGTCTCTGAATTGTTCTACTAAATCCAATTCACGAACCATCAACATCGACATATGCAAGGACTTCCTGCTCAACGCATCTGCCACGACGTTTGCCTTACCAGGATGGTAATTCAAACCAAAATCGTAATCCTTGAGAAATTCTAACCATCTCCTTTGCCTCATGTTTAACTCCTTCTGATCAAAGAGATACTTTAGGCTCTTATGATCACTGAACACTTCAAACCGTGAACCATACAGATAATGCCTCCATAATTTCAACACAAACACAACAGCCGCCAACTCTAAATCATGAGTCGGGTAATTCCTTTCATGAGTCTTCAACTGTCTTGAAGCATAAGCCACAACTTGCCTATCTTGCATCAAAACACCTCCTAAACCCATCAAGGACGCATCACAATACACCACAAAAGATTCTTCCGGATTCGACAAAATTAAAATCGGAGCACTAGTCAACCTCCTCTTCAATTCTCGGAATCCTTTTTCACAATATGCATCCCAAATAAACACTTTCCCTTTTCTTGTTAACTTAGTCAACGGTAACGCTAACTTCGAAAATCCCTCAATGAATTTCCTGTAGTAACCTGCCAGACCAAGAAAACTACGAATCTCTGAAGCATTCTTCGGCGCTTCCCACTGAGATACCGCTTCTACTTTTGTAGGGTCAACAGCAATACCATTCTTGGAAATCACATGACCAAGAAAACTCACTTCGCTTAACCAAAACTCGCACTTCGACAATTTCGCATAAAGTTTCTTTTCCTTCAACAATTCCAATACAACTCTGAGATGCTCTGCATGCTCCTCGTCATCCTTTGAATAGATCAGAATGTCGTCAATAAACACCACCACAAACTTGTCAAGATACGGATAAAATATCCTGTTCATATACTCCATAAACACACCAGGTGCATTAGTAACTCCAAATGGCATAACAGAATATTCATAGTGCCCATACCTCGTTCTAAACGCAGTCTTCTGAATATCTTCCGACTTAACACGAATCTGATGATATCCAGACCTCAGATCAATTTTGCTAAATACACAAGCTCCAACCAACTGATCCATCAAGACATCAATCCTCGGCAGTGGATACCGATTCTTGATTGTCACTTTATTCAACTGTCTGTAGTCAACACACAGTCTCATCGTACCTTCCTTCTTCTTAACCAACAACACCGGCGCACCCCACGGTGAAACACTAGGCCGAATGAACTTCTTCTCCAACAACTCTTCTAATTGTTTCTTCAGCTCAGACAACTTAGATGTCGACATGCGATAAGGCGCCATCGACACCAGACTAGTTCCAAGAATCAAATCGATAGTAAACTCCACTTCTCTCTCAGGTGGTAACTCATTAACATCTTCCGGAAACAGCTCCGGAAATTCATTCACAACAGGTAACTCACCACTCTTAGCCTTCCCTTTCACTTCCGTCGAAGAATATAACATGAACACCACAGCACCATCACTGACAGCTGAATTCATCTGCTTAACTGACATGGTCACCTCTTCAACCTTAGCTACCTCAGGAAATATAACCGTCTTCTCAAAATAATTGATATGAACCTGGTTGAAGACCAACCAGTTCATTCCAAGGATAATATCAAGTTGTTCTAAAGGTAGGCACACTAAATCCATATCGAACCCTCTATCGAAAATAACAATAGGACAATTCCTACACGCACACAAAGTAGTCACTGAACCCGACGCAGGAGTGTCAATAACCATACTTCCATCCAAATTAGAAATTTCTAGATTCAATCTCTTAGCACAATCCAAAGAAATAAAAGAATGTGTTGCTCCAGTATCAATAATTGCAATTAAAGGTATGCCATTAATAAAACATGTACCTTTAATCAACCGATCATCTGGCTTAACCTCTGATCCTAACAAAGCAAACACTTTCCCACCAGCTTGCTCTTTCTTTGGCTTAGTACACTGCGGACGAGTGTGTCCTTCTTTGCCACAGTTGTAACAAGTTATCCTTCGGGATCTACACTCAACAGCTAAATGACCAAATCTTCCACAATTGTTGCACCCGCACCGTCTTGCATTCAAGAGATCGGTGACCCAATTCACCACATCTGTAGCACCTTACGGAAGAACCAGAAGAACCAGAGTCTCCCCCACTAGGCTTCTTCCAACCTCCAGAGTTATGATTATTCCTATCATAAGGCTTACCACAATCCATCATCTCTTACCCTTACGGTCGATAATTACGAGCATTCGCCTTAGTAATCGTAAGATCTTCTTCTAGAATCCTACTACACCAACCAAATCGGGAACCTTCTAATACGATACGATACCGATTGATCTCATCATGCATCCATTCTCAAACTTGATACATTTGGAAAATTCTCCATCGCATCGTTAGGGTAATTAGCATAATACTTTGCTAACTCAGTGAACTTCGTTGCATACTCACTCACAGACTTGTTGCCTTGCTTGAGCTCCAGAAATTCAATCTCTTTCTTACCCCGAATGTCTTCAAGAAAGTACCTTCTCAGAAAAGCTCTCCTGAACACAGCCCAAGTCAATGCAATTCCATCTTCTTCCAATTCAGTCCTGGTAGCAACCCACCAGCCATCAGCTTCCTTTGCCAACATGTGAGTGCTATACCTCACCTTCAGCCCCTCAGCACAGTCAATCACTCTGAAGATCCTCTTGATCTCCTTCAACCACTTCTGAGCACCCTCGGGGTCATGTGCACCTTTGAACAACGGAGGATTATTCCTCTGAAAATTCCCCAATTGTCTGTCAGGACCAATCGCAGCCCCTTGCTGATTCCCTCCGAGCACTCCAGCTAACATTCCCAAAGCCTCAGCAATAGCATCATCATTCCTTCCGTTACCTCTTCCAGCCATTGTTCTGTAACATTACAAAACAATCTACATCAGCACACAAGTATCGACAGTGTTACTTACACTAGTCGCATACTAAAAGGGATAACGACACTAAGACAAGACCGACTATGCTCTGATACCACTATTATAACACCCCATCTAATTACCCGCGTTTTATAGAATTAATATCAGAGTTTTATCCACAATTAAGAGGCGTCACAATTTAAAATCATAAAATTTGACCAAACAGCTGTCATGCTTTCACTGAAGAACAATCATTAAATAAATCATACTTAAAATTATGTTTAACAGCGGAAATGAAAACATAATCCAAAATCCCGAATACGTCATTCAATAGCTATTCCAGGATATACAATCAAAACACAATTCAAAACTATTAAAAATATCCATTAAAGGATTTCAAACAACCGTTTCCCCAGTGTTACATCTACCAGAGCACGACACTGACACGCGGACTAATTAACTGACTCGACTCTAGAGCTATCCTCACCAACTCCAAGCAGCTAATCACTTCGGATCTGAAATCGTTAAAGTAAGGGTGAGATTTCAATTCAATATAACATGTATTATACGTTTTTAAATACAACAGAATAATCAGATACATTGATCCATTAACCAACACAAAGTCATAATCAATTCACAAAGCTGTTCACACAATGATCATGTATATATCAAACAATGGGAATTGCAACACTGGAAATCATCCTAACATATTACAATCCCATATGCAATGCAGACTCTATGCATGTGGTACCAACACGTGAACCGAGTTCACCCACTGCTCCTTTTACTCGTGGAAAGACAGTGTAATCCATGATTCTCCCACCACCATTGGGTCAAGAATCTAGCCTCACCACCTCCGACCAGGTAAGTCTATTGGCTCTGCAAGCTCACTTCCGCACAATGGGAATGAACCAATTTAACAATGTTCAATGCATGCATCATAAAGGCATGCAACATCACTTCACAGATCATAATATCAATACAATCCACATCATGCCAATTCACCAATATATCACATTCAAATCATAATGAATATCAACATATAACATGGCATGCATTAGCTCTCATCCGGTAACTCAGACCATTTGTATTAATTCCCCATTGTCCTTAAATAATCCGTACTTTTCAAAATCGGGAGCTCTACTCTTTTAAAAATAATTTTTGAGAAAATAATATTTTTCCTTTTCAAAAGATATAAATTTAAATTTAAGAAATAACGCCGAAAACGGCACTCGAATCAGAGTTACGGTTTAGAAAATATGAATTTTTGAAGTTTTAGAAGTTTTGGAAAAATACACAGTGGTAACCGGTTCCTCACTGGGAGAACCCGGTTCCCACAATTTGAAAATACACGCTTCCTGGAAAAATGTATGGGGAACCCGGTTCCTCCCCACAGGGAATCGGCTCCCACATTTTAAAAATAAGCCTCCCTGGATTCTTGTATGGGGAACCCGGTTCCTCCCCATAGGGAACCGGTTCCCATGTACAAAAATCCTCAAATTTTGAAATTTAACACCTGGAACCCGGTTCCTCCCCACAGGGAACCGGTTCCCACGACCTGTAACAGTAAAATCTGCTATTTTTGACAGCTTTATGCATCCATAACCATTTTCAAACTTCCAAACACGAATTGTGATATTAGAAACACCAATCTAAAGCCATTTTACACCATTTTAACATCAAACAACATAGTTTACTCATTCCTATTAGTTATATGACACACTAATGATCCGATTTCCATACACCGACACAAAATAGGGTTTCCTCCCATAAACCTACAATTCAATTTCCTAACAGACCTAATTACCCAGTTGATTTCCAAAACCCATAAGACATATTAACCGAAAGAAATCACCCCTAACCTCGCGATGATCTTCGATTTTCTCTCGGCGTCGGCTTTCCTCTCTTCTCTTCTCTTCTCTTCTCCAATTCTACGTATTATGACTTTTCTCCAAAAAGGCTTCTTTTTCCCTTCTTTTCCTTTTTATATTTCCTTTTAATATTCCAAATAAAATAAATAATCAATATTTAGTAATTAGTAGAGTGATTTACTCGTACACCCACTGTTTACTCTGCACACCTCCAATCCTTTCTTCATTAAATCGATCCAATTAACCCAAATAAAATAAATACTTAAGACTTTAATTAAATAAATAATTAAATTCCCATTTATTTAATATTTGAATTAAATCGGGGTGTCACAAAATGTCTCACCATTTTGTCTGACATTCCTCCAAACACTATGTCATCAACATAAATTTGAGCCACCATTATCTTTCCTCCTTCATCCTTGACAAAGAGAGTTTTATCCAAATCTCCTTTCCTGTATCCTTTATCAGTGAGGAATTTTGTCAACCTTTCATACCAAGCTCTAGGAGCTTGTTTCAGACCATATAGAGCTTTCCTCAATTTGTAAACATGATCAGGAAAGTTAGGATCCACAAATCCTTTAGGCTGTTCCACATATACTTCCTCACTTAAGTATCCATTTAGGAAGGCACTTTTCACATCCATCTGAAACACTTGAATTTCAAAATGCAAGCAACTCCTAGTAATCGATTGATTCAAGCCCGCCACGGAGCAAAAGTCTCATCAAAATCAACTCCTTCAACTTGAGTGTATCCTTGAGCAACAAGTCTTGCCTTATTCCTGGTGACAACCCCTTCTGCATCTGACTTGTTCTTGTAGATCCACTTTGTGCCAATGATGTTTGTTCCTTCTGGTCTAGGAACTAACTCCCATACTTCATCTTGTTTGAACGTTCAATTCATCTTGCATTGCTCCAATCCAATATTCATCAGTCAAAGCCTCCTTAACATTATTTGGTTCAATCTTAGACACAAAACAAGAGTTTGAGATGATTTCTCTAGATCTTGTAATGACTCCACTGTTAGGATCTCCTATGATGAGTACCTTTGGATGATCTTTATGAATTCTGATGGAAGGATCTTTATTGGCTTCCTCTGGTTCAGCCTTTGGTGAAGTAGGGATAGGCACATCATCCTTATTAGACACTTGAGGTGATGTCTCAAAGAATGTCTCAACATCATATGGGACATTTGTTTCCTCATGGTGATCATCAACTATGACATTTATGGACTCCATCATAACTTTGGTCCTGGAATTGAATACCCTATATGCTCTGCTGTTTGTAGAGTATCCCAGAAAAATTCCTTCATCACTTTTAGAGTTCATCTTTCTCCTTTGTTCACGATTTGTCAGAATATAGCATTTTCTCCCAAACACATGGAAATACTTCACAGTAGGTTTTCTTCCTTTCCATATTTCATACAGGATGGAGGATGTTCCCTTTCTCAAGGTGACCCTGTTGTGGACATAACAGGTTGTATTCATAGCTTCAGCCCAAAAATGAATAGAAAGCTTCTTAGCATGTATCATTGCTCTTAGATAGTTCATTCTTTCTTTCCACAACTCCATTTTGTTGAGAAGTTATAGGTGAGGATAACTCATGATTGATTCCTTCTGTGGAACAGAACTCATCAAACTTGCTATTCTCAAATTCCTTTCCATGATCACTTATGATTCTGACAATGCATCCTTCTTTTTCTCTTTGAAGTCTCTTGCATAATTCTTTAAAAATGTCAAAAACATCAGATTTTCCCCTGATGAAGTTTATCCAGGTAAATTTGGAAAAATCATCCACAGCAACATAAGCATATCTTTTTCCACCAAGACTTTCAACTGCATAGGGCCCATCGGATCCATGTGCAAAGTTCTAGCACCTTAGAGGTGGTCGATGTCTTGACATTGGGTGTGACATTACGTTTGCTTTCCAACGACACTCACCACAAACTCTCCCTTCATCAATGTGAAGTTTTGGAATCCGTCTAACAGCCTCCATGGATATGATCTTTTTCATCCCTCTAAGATGTAAATGACCAAGTTTTTGGTGCCACAGTTTCACTTCCTTTTCTTCTTTGCCTGTAGTGCACACAGAAGAATAGTTAGTGTCCTCAGGCTCCCATAGGTAACAATTGTCCTTTGATCTGACTCCTCTCATAACAACTTCTTGTTTTTCATTGATTACAAGACATTCAGACTTGGTGAAGTTGACCCTGAATCCCATATCACATAGTTGACTGATGCTTATGAGATTGGAAGTCAAACCATTTACCAGCAACACTCCATTTAGG
Source organism: Vicia sativa (assembly GCA_021764765.1). Classification (NCBI taxonomy): domain Eukaryota; kingdom Viridiplantae; phylum Streptophyta; class Magnoliopsida; order Fabales; family Fabaceae; genus Vicia; species Vicia sativa. Next base: position 44,927,774 of record CM038793.1, on the reverse strand, counting down.
TTTGGAACTCCAGAGCAGTCCAAGTTTCCAACACCTTTGATTTCTCGTTTAGCTCCATCTCCAAAAGTAACAAAACTAGTTGTATGGGGTTTGACATCATTCAGAAGGTTCTTGATTCTAGTCATATGCTTAGAGCATCCACTGTCAAAGTATCAGTCTTCCTTGGCAGAAACTCTAAGGGAGGTGTGAGCTATCAAGGCTGCAGTCTTCTTCTTCCACTGTTGAGTATAAGGTACCTTGTTGGTCTTAGATTTGGCATATGGGATCCGATTAGGATATCCATATTGCCTGTAGCAAAATGGCTTTATGTGCCCAAACCTTCCACAATAATGACATCTCCATCTTTGAAACTTTTTCTTCATGTTTCTCTGATCTTGATGTTGAGCCCTATGTTGTGACATCTGTTTTGACATAGGTTTATCAGGTCTGTTCTTCTTCTTGTTATCAGCAAATTTCTTTGCAGCCACATATCCTGAACGAGACACATTTCCTGCCCTAGGTTGTGACATCTGCTTTGACATTGGTTTTCCATGCATGTTCTTCTTCTTGTCACCAGTAGGTTTCTTTGCAGCCACATATCCCAGACCATGCTATTTCCTGCATTTTGTCCAATCTGAAGGATCTCCTCCAACTTATCGGTTCGGTTGTCGCATCTTGATGACTTAGTCATCGATCAAGTTTGGAATTCAACACTATAACTTCACTATTGAGATGACTTATAGTAGCGATTCGCATTCTTTTCAGCCTCCAACTTCACATTCTCAGCTTCCAAATTCACAATTAGCTTTTTCTGTTTCTCATTTTACTGACATACTTCAGCACTTCTGATACACAGCTTCTTGTAAGTGTCAGCAAGTTCTTCAAATGTCACTTCCTCATCACTGGAATCATTATCAGAGTTACAAACTCCAGAGAGAGCAGTAACTAGTTTGGCAGATTCTTCTTCAGAGTCATTTCCTGAGTTACCATCAGACCAAGTGACAACCATTGCTTTCTTCTGTTTCTTTAGAAAGGTAGGACATTCAGCTCGAATGTGCCCATATCCTTCACACCCATGGCACTGGATTCCTCTGCTTTGACTTCCCTTTTCTTCAGACTTGGATCTTCTATTGGAGTCATAAGTTCTGCTAATGTCAGATGAGATGTTCTTGACATTGGACCTTGACTTTGGGTCAATTCTCTTGATGAGTTTGTTGAACTGCCTTCCAAGCATAGCTATTGCTTCTGAGATCTTATCTTCATCATCTTCCTTGCTTTCATATTCAGTATTGGAAACAAGGGTTATGCTCTTGTTTTTCTTGTCAACATTGTCACTGATCCCCGTCTCAAATGTTTGAAGTGATCCAATAAGTTCATCCACCTTTAAGTTGCAGATATCTTGAGCTTCCTCTATAGCAGTCACCTTCATTGCAAACCTCTTAGGCAAGGATCTGAGAATCTTTCTCACTAGCTTTTCTTCTGACATATTCTCTCCCAATGCTCCTGAGGTGTTGGCAATCTCCAAGATGTTCATGTGAAACTCATGAATGGTTTCATCTTCCTTCATCTTCAGATTCTCAAATTTGGTAGTGAGCATCTGAAGTCTTGACATTTTCACCTTGGATGTACCCTCATGAGTGGTTTTGAGAGTGTCCCAAACATCCTTGGCCAGATCACACTGATGTACAAGTCTGAAAATATTTCTGCCAATTCCATTGAACAAGGCATTCAATGCTTTAGAGTTGCCCAGTGCTAGCTATTCTTCTCCTTTGCTCCATTCTTCCTCAAGTTTCAGATAGTAGTCCCATATTTCTCAAGCTTGATGGGATGTTTCCATCCTTTGTCAGTAGCTCTCCAAGCCTTGTTATCCAGTGACTTTAAAAATGCAACCATACGGGGTTTCTAGTAATCATAGTTAGATCCATCCAGAATAGGTGGTCTACTCAAAAATCCTCCTTCCTTGTCCATAACGCCAGAAAATAATATCCCTAGATCTCACCTAGAAATAACAGGCAGGGTGCCTGCTCTGATGCCACTTGAAATTCCTGGCAGCAGATACGTGATGTCACAGAGAATGTTGTGACACAGTATCTGACACTCTATTAACAATTCACACAGTTAATTGAAACAACAGTAAAGAACACAATCAATTGTTTATCCAGTTCAGTGTGTAACTACACCTACATCTGGGGGCTACCAAACCAGGGAGGAAATTCACTATTAGTAGTATTAATTCAAGAATAAACCAACCAGTTTATCTCCTTCACTTAAAGCCTACCCAATGCAACTTCAATCTAAGTCCTACTTAGACCTGAGTTCCTACTCACTCCCCCTCAATCACAGCAGTGATATAAACCTATTGTTTAATAGACTTGGGTCTTTTTAACCTAAAGACTTGGGTCTTTTTAACAAACCAATTTAGGGTTAACTAAGATTAAGCACAAAGCCACGTGAGCATGTGATCCAATTACATTAATTCATAACAAACAACTCAACAAATCGAAAATCTCGGAAAAGTGAATCACAGAACACACGAATGTCATAACATTGGTTATGACATCATCATTCTTCTGCAGATTTCCGAAATCGATTTACTCTCAATCTGAGTTGTACTTGAATTCATCTTCTTCTGCAGAATTTATCTTCAACTCTGAATGTCATGACATCAGTCAAGACATTGACATATACTAGTTTTACCAAAAATTAAGGCCAACATAAAAACACTTACAGAACATATGTAAAATATACAACGTCATTGGTGAAAATTAAACTGTATAAAATTAGTAAGGGAATCATTAGGAAATGGACCGCACAAATGAAGTATTCTAAACTATCGATTTGTTTTACTGTCCGTGAAAATATCTAGTATACTAGATTATTCCATCCAAAACTTCTCAATGATTCTCAAATATCTCGAAATATCTGATAGCAATATACTGGTTTTTTAAATATCTGATAAATACAAAATTAATTCCCAGAAATTTTTGGATTTTTTTAAAAAATTTGGTAAGACTTCAACAAAATACTAGATCTGTGTAAAAAAAACTGGTAAAAATACAATAAAATATCTAATTTTTCAAGAATAACTGATAAAAATTCATATATTTCAAAAATAATTGATAAAACTCATACTTAATTTTTAAAATTTTGATAAAATTGGATATTCTCTTTCCGAAAATTTTAGTACCAGATATTTCTAATAAACTATCATATTTTTTGTTTTTTTACGAGTTTTTCAAAGTGAAATTTTTTAACATAATGTAATTTTTTAAAAGGTAAATAAAATGAAAGATAATTTTTGTCATTACAAAAATATATGGGTTGTCAGGTTAAAACATAGAGCGTGAAAGGCATGATATTTTTCTCTCTTTTTATCACTTTAAATTCTTTCTCTCATTTGATTTTTTATTATATTTTACAAAAATACTAAAAATTGCCTAAATGATGAGGGAATGTAATGTTTTCCTCTCTTTCATGTTACGTAGGAAACATTTTAACAAGGAAATGTAATGTTAAAGGAATATATATATTCGATCAAAATCTAATATTTAGATTAAAAAAATATAGAGAATTATTAAAATAATATAAATTTATGAAATATTTTATTAGTGTTAAATTTTAAAAAAATTAAATGACACCAAAATATAAAAAAATTTGAAATTACTCTTTCGCTCTATATATATAATGCATGTTAAATTGTTTATTATTAGTTTTTTAAATTTTGTAAGAAAGTCCTCTTATTTTATAAAAATTTCAAACTCACTCCCAAAATTTTAAAGAAATTGCAAATAAGTCTAATATTTTTTTAAAATTTACAAATTGCTGCTTTCACATTTTCAAATTTACAAATTGATCCCTATTTTTTTATTTTAAATTTGACCCCAAAGACATAAAATTTATGAAAAAGACCACAAAATTTTAATATTGAATCATCTTAATAATCCATTTAGAAAAAATATTATATAAATAAATAGATTTCAATTGAAAGATTTTAATTGCTTACAATTTTAAATTCCTTAAAAATTCACATTTACATCATCCAAACACACTCTAAAGTTACCAAAGCTAAAATTACATCATCTTTTCTAGATTTATGCATACGCAGATGGGTTTGACTTACATCACAAATTCAATCATTGTCTCGTTCATTGGTATAGGTTCAAATTTGTACTGTATTTTAATTTTTAATAATCCATATTTAAATTACTGTATTAAAATTAATTTTTTAATTTATTATAAATAATTAAAAATATCTTTTTTATATTGAAATTATTTTATATTAAAATTATTTTTAAAAATGTGAGTAAAAAATTCATTTTTCAAAGATAAAACAAATTGACCATGTATTTGTACTTAATGAATACAACTTTTCTCTTATATAAACTTCAAATCCAAATAACCGAGCCATCTTTCTCCGGCCATTGAAGTTGGTTATTTCACATTTTCAATAAGATTGGACGCATTCAAAGTTAGAGAGAAAATTGTGTTACTAAAATTGGAAAATTGATGTGGTGGCATTAGGCTAAATCCAATTTTCAAGCAACAACTAACTAAAAAGTCCCTCAAATTGATGTTGATGTACAATACACATGGTTGTTTCTATTCCTAAATGATTAATTGAGGTGATTTGTTTGTGTGTTTTTAACTTCCATTCTTTAGGGTCACCCAATCAATTTGGTAGGGTTCATTAGGGACTATAGCATGATAATTTTTTTTTGTAGTAGTGATATTTCAATTTCTATATATTATCATTTATATAAAACTCATTAAATTTATGTAAAACCCACAAAATTTAGTGTCTCACAAATTTTAATTATTAGAAAAGAGTATATTTGGATGTGTATCAGAGAATATGCTTTTAGGATTATAGTTTAAAGATTTGTAGCTAAGGTCAATTTTTAGCTACGGTTTTATGTAATGTAACCACTATGTATGGTTATAGTGTCTATGTCCAAAATTGGATTATGATTTATTTTCAAATTTGCATAGTGTTAGAGGTAGCATTAGGTGCACAAGGTATGTTCATTGCTGAATTTATACTTCTTTTGAATATATATTATACTTTATTAATATCACGTCATGCTCCCCATCTCTCCCACTAAAACAGCTCACCTTTCACACAACATATTGTTAAAAATGTTCTTCATGATTGATTACTATCTCTTGAAAATGAATAATGTGAAAGAAAGTGTGTGTATACTTTGATTAGACCTATTTTATTGGATAATATGTATATTGTTGCTCATAATTCGGAGGGCGTTTGATAAGATGACTTGTGTTTTTATTCTTAATGACTCTGCCCTCATTGAATATTATAGGATGTTTTTTAAAAATTAAAATCATAATCATAAGTATTCTAATAACATTATTATTATTATTATTATTATTATTATTATTATTATTATTATTATTATTATTATTATTATTATTATTATTATTATTATTATTATTATTATTATTATTATTATTATTATTCAATATAAAAAAATTGTTTTTTAAAATTATTGAATAGTCAACTTATATGGTAACGAATGTCAATGTTAAAAAAATAGTCAAAAAATAGTTGTAAATTTGAATAGCTTCAACCCCGCCAAAAAAATTGATCTGTTGGACAAATAAATAACTACGAAAATAAATGGTCTTTGTTAAAATAACTTTCTCTACAATACGACAACAACATGGCTTAACACAAGATACATATTTATAATGTTGAAACTCCTAAGGATATTTTACCTTATTATCAAACTAATCTATAAATTGAAACAATCAAATTCGATACACAAATACTAATTAGACCAAATCCAATATCTGACGAACCTGAATTACCTTCCAAGATCCCGGCTAATTCGGACGTCTTTCAAATGACCAATTTTTGTTATCGCTTTTCAACGACAATACCCGTCGACCGCCAGCATCGCACCCTATTTCGGCCTTGCACACGCCGCCTTCGCCACCCGACTGTTATGAACTTGCTGGCTAATTTTTATATGGCTTTCTGATTTATGCAATCTTGAAATAAGTTTATTTTCTCTTCACCGCTTAAGGTTTTAAGGCATACTTTAACAATCTCCACCTTAACTTAAAACCATGGTGGTGTCAATTTACCTATCACTCACTATAGTGTTCTCTGTCAATTCAACATCTATTGAACAATTTTTATCAAGTTTAAGTCTCATTTGAACCTTAATCTTTCCACTTCCATCCACTTGCTCTCAACCATCCTTTTCTACTTTATTACTCTAACAATCTCACAAGTATGTGAAAGAAATCATAAGTAACGTGTGAGGAAAAATTGATTTGAATATCTAAAATGGTGCATTTCACCCTTATATATCAAGAGTGATGAAACTACTCGTGTATGATGTGGCGTGCTCTAAGAACAACAGTCAGATTGAATCGCACGATTATTAATGCATTAAAGGGAGAAATTATATGCTTCTGGTTAGATTGAGAGTCTACATGTTTTACGCGTTTTTTCCCCTCAAGGTTCGCTCTTGGGCTTTTCCTTACGGGCCTTGCAAGAGACCCCTAATAGTTTTCCCGTAAGCCCCTTTTCTACTCTGTAGCATTCGGGTTTTCCATGTACAACTTTAGATCGGTTGTTAATAGAAGTAAGTAAAGATTCAATATGGGACTTCATTAGCATTTGGAACAAATGTATTAAATGTATTTTCTTGATCAACGATGCTTTGCAGGGAAGTTTTGACACATGTCCCTATTTTTGATGGTAATGATGTCCCCTTTGTCATATGTATGCGGATTTGAGAAATTCTTCTCCTTATTCTTCGTTTGTGATTTCTTCCATTTTTGTAAATTTCTTGCACGGATCTTCATCCTTTACCAATTCGTGCCCCTTTTTTCAGTGCTTGAGCTCCCAAATTTTCCTCTTTTAAGTTAATGCACATATCTGCCTTTCTTTCAATCTTGCTTTTTATTAAGGTTTTTGGAGAAGAGAACCACAAGGTTAAATGAAAGAAATTGTTGTTGATTAGTGGTTTATTACGTATATACTTTAGCAGGAAAACCTCAAAAAGATTTGAACTTGCCTTGTGTTGCTATTTAAATTTACTTTTTTCACATGTTAACATGTTCCCTTATAATGGAAGATATCCAACCAGATGTTCGGATGTTCGGAAGGCCATAATGTAATGTTCATTGGGACGGTTGACCAAGAGACATTAGATATTGTCTCTTCCTTTTCTCCTGAAGCCGGCTTGGACCATACATTCACTACAATGGGACCTTATAAATATTTGGAGGGGTGATTCGCTCTGAAGAAGAAAAGAGTATATGCAATAAGTACGACATATGTGTTGTTCCTCTTCATGAATGCTTATTCTCCTTGATAGGCTTTCGCCTTTACTTCAATGATTTTGAGGTCGTCATATTAATTATTTATTAATCACCCATTCAAAATTGCATCTGTCGAGATAGGCCTAAAGCAAGGTCTTCTAGTATTGGTATAAATATAAGAAGGGAATGTCTACCATGTTTTTCTTTTTACACCTCTTTAATGCCTAACCCAATTCTTCTATTATTGGTAATTATTGGTTATTCCATTTAATAAGATGGACCATTCCAACATATGTACCATATATCCGGGCTTCCTTACCAATGTTCAGACAGGTTCTCCAAGTTCTAACATGAAAGTCATTTCTTGGCGAATCCATATTTTACGCCAATAAGAAGGGAGTTCCTACTGTGTTTCTCTAATTACACTTCTTTAAAGCCCAACACAACACTGCTAATTCAGCACGAGGACTTAGTCTGATACTTTCTTGTAAGTATACTAATATATTTGATGTCTACTCAGAGAGCGTCAAACATTTCAAATATTAGTACTTCTTGTTGACTCCCCTCAACAAAGTCGCCCATGCCAACATATGTACCATAGATTAATAAATCAAATATTTTCTTGTTGGTTTTCGAAGATTCTCAAGTTTCTAAATATGGAGACATTTTAGGAAAAAATTATTGAAGACCTATTTTCTTGAAGTTGTTTATGCAGACTTTGTGCAGCCTCATTGTTGCGATTTAGAAGCCCAATCCAGTCCAGAATGAAGATATATATAGACTGGTTTATTCCTAGTTTTACGTAGAACTTACGTGTGTGTTTTGTTAGGGTTGTAGAATCCTTATTTGTGAGCCTCTCTAATATCATCTTGATATAAGAGCGGGACTATTTTGTTGGGTGGGTGTAAATTCTCTGTCAAACACTCATAAGCTTTTAAGAATTTAGTGTTTGTGTGTCAACTCTCATAAGCTTTTAAGCATTGATTTTTGTGTGTCTTGGAAGAGTGACTTCCAGTTTGTTCTCTATTGTGTTTACAGTATTGCTTCAATCGCTGAGTGTGATTGAAGAGGGATTTGAGGAAGGCCTCATACCTAGGTGAGTCTTAGATAGAAGTTAGCAAAGGGTAGTGATTAAGTGAGTAGATTGTAAACGGGTGTGTTTACTGTGTGGTCTACAAATTGATATTATCTAGTTGATTTTATTCCTAGCTTGGTAGCCCCCAGATGTAGGAGGGTTGCCCCGAATTGGGTAAACATATATGTGTGTTATTTATCTTTAGCATTGATTGTCTAGTTTTCTTATTTTGTTGTTTCGTGTTAAAGTCAGATCCAATGTCTCGACATCTTTTAGGACATCCAGAATATGATAGTGATAATTTTCATTGGTATTAGAGAAGACATCATGCTCTAACTCTGGGTAAGATTCAGTTAAGTTACTTCATAGCGCAATGGACAAGGATGTGAGAACTGTTGTTAAAATACCAATTATGGATGGTACCAACTATGACAGGTGGAAACCTCGTATAGAGACCTTCATAAAATCTTTGGGTGACAAGGCTTAGAGAAATGTTATCAAAGGTTGGGATCCGCCAAATATTTTGGATGCATAAGGGAAGGCCACTAATATGTTGAAGGCTGAAGAGGATTAGGATGACAATGATGAGTTGCCAGCATTGAATGTTATATTCAATGGAGTTGATAAAAATGTTTTCAATCTGATAAAGAATTGCAAGCATGCTAAAGTAGCTTGGGAAACCTTGAAGAAGTTGCATGAAGGAAACTCTAAGGTTAAAATGGAAAAACTTCAACTTCTTTCCTCCAAATTTGAGAACTTGAAGATGAACCAAGATAAAAGTATTCAGGACTTTCACATGACTGTGTTAGATATTGCTAATGATTCATAAGACATGGGAGAGAAAATATCTGAGGATAAGTTGATCATGAAGATGCCCATATCACTTCCCAGGAATTTTGACATGAAAGCCATTGCCATTGAGGAATCCCATAATATAAGCACTATGACTATGGATGAACTAGTATGCTCTCTTAAAACATTTGAATCTGTGATCAATGAAAGATATGAGAAAAATAAGAGTATAGCCTTTTCTTATAGTATTAACGACTCAGAATATAGTAATGAGCTAAACTTAGAAGGAGTGTGTGAGGATCTTGTGTACTAGGAATACAATTCAACGAAGTGCTAAGGAAGTCCAGGCTGAATGCCAAGAACATGTCATTTGACATCAACAAAAATCAGGATCATGGAGAAGAGTCTAGGGTTAAAGAAAAACCAGATAAGGGATAGGGAGTTTGGTGCTATAAATGTGAAGGATATGGGAAAATAAAATTCGAGTGTGCCACTTACCTCAAGAGGCGGAAAAAAGGTTTATGTGTGTCTTGGTCAGAAGAATATTATGAAAGTGATCCAGAAGAGGATTCAGTCAAACAAGTGAGTTTCTTGACTGGATTTTTTGATTATTTTGAAGAATAAAATGATTAAGAGCTCACCTTTGAAGTACGTGCAGCTTCCTACAAGGAGTTATGTTTTAGAAGCGAAGAAATGTGTAAATAGGGAGAAGAGCATAAGAAAGTTATTGCTCAATTACATAATGAGAAGGTGCATCATTTATCCATCATCTCTAATATTGTGTTGTGATTAGTAGAGGAAGGAGGTGTAAGGTAGTAAAAGTCTTTAACTAATTTTATTTTATTATTATTAATAATAAAATAAGGAGTAAGAAGAAAAAGAGTTAGAAAATCCAAAGTGAGAAGAGAAAGAGCGTACGTGCGAAGAGAAGAGACAAAAAGGAAGAGGAAGAATCCAAAGCTCAAGGATTCAAACGATTGATCGAGGTAAGAGGTGACTTGCTATGATTATTATGCTTTTGGATTTCGGGAACGATAGGATCGATTGAGTAGTTAGAAATCCCAATTTAGGATTTTCTAGGTTTATGAGTTTTGACCCTAAAATGCCTAATTGTGTGAAATTGAGTCAATTACATGTTATAAGGTTGTTATGTGATTTTGATCCATGCTGTTTTTGCATTATTATGTTGTTTGATGAAGTATTTTGGAGTTAATTGTGGGTTGGTTCGTATTGGAATGAGTGGGGTTGTATTGGAAACCATGAATGCTGTCAAAATTTAGTTTTTTTGCTACAAACGTCGCAGGAACCAGTTACGCTCTGGGAGGAACCGGGTTCCTGGTACATTTTTCAGAAAGTTGATTTTTATAAAACGTGGGAACCGGTTATTCCCTGGGAGGAACCGGATTCTCCGTACATTTTCCAGAACGTGTTTTCACTATGATAGTGGGAATCGATTATGCTCCTGGAGGAACCGGTTACCACTATTACTTTTTAAAAAATATTAAACTTTGAAAATTCATAACTTTTGAACCGTAAATCCTTTTTAATCGCCGCTTTGGACATTATTCCTTAAATTAAACATTCTATTTTATGAAATAAAGAAAATAATCATAACTTGGTTTTATTTTGGAAAGTGTTGGTTTTCCGACTTTGTGGTTATTCGTACCTTGCATACTTGGTGGGAAGGCAATGGTGTGTGGTTTTGTGATGAAGTATGTGTGTATAATGATGAATATATGTGTATGTTGGTGATAGAATTACTAATTGATGGGTAAGTTCTTGCATGTTTATGATATTGGTGATGTTCATGATAGTTGATTGATATCATGTTTTGGTGATGATATTGCAGTAATAGCTTGTGCATGTTTATGTTGTTTGATGATGTTCATGATAAATGATGGTTATCATGTTTTGGATTTGATGGTTTATGATGTATGATGTTATCATAATCTGTGTTGAATGTTGCATGCTTGTTGATGTGCATGCATATACATTTGGTGGTAGCTAATTCCCATTGTGTGGAATTAGTGAGATGGCCAATAACCGTTGCCGAGTTGGAATGGGCGGTGAGGCGTATCTGGGTCCGAGTTGGAATGGAGAAGATGTTGATACTGGGTCCAAGTTGGAATGGAACAGTATCGTGAATTTAGTTCACTTTTGGTACCATATGCATAGAGTTTTGCATTGCATTTGTATGGATTATAACATGATAGGATGGTTTCCAGTGTTATAATCTAGTTGTGTGTGATGTATGTTTATGATTGGTGTTGTGGAATGAATGAATAAATCTGATTTTGCTGAATAGGGTGGAATAATAGCTGATGAGATTCTATTGTTTTATGAATTTATAATGCATTTTAATTATGATGTAGTCACACCCTTACTTTGATGATTTCAGATTGAAGCTTTAGCGGCTTATGAGTTGGTTAGTGTCACACCCTAAATTTCGCCCAAAGTTTTTAGCCGCATTAGTACATCATTTTTTTTCATCTACACAACGATTTCATTAGACCATTGTCATTAAACAATCATTCATTCATCGCATCTGCATCATTTAGTCGTATTTAAGTTGATCAAAAGTCAATTTAAATCGACATTTGCATCGTTTTGTAGTTGTAAAATACCTGTTATCTTGCTTCATACATTTTTATCTTTCTACCTATTTCTTGCATCGTTTTAAGTTGTTTATATGTTGATGATATCGATATTTTGATTTTATAGACAGACTGATAAAAGCAATTCGACACTGTGCGAAAAATTAGCGAGGAAAATATTTCAAGTTTTTGCCTTTTACTTAATGCTTTATGAATCTACGTGTCGTGTAGATCATAAAAATGTGTCCTCTCTAATTTTTCGATATATTTTTTAGTCTCGTTTTTAACCGTAAGTGTTTTAAAACCGGGTATTCTTTGTTATCATTTTATTTCGATTTTAAACATTTTGATAATTTTTCTTTAATCTTTGAGACCCGTAGTTTATTTTAATATATTCATTTTATTTTTTTGGATAATTTATTGTCCAAATTTATAACATTTTTTACATTTTTAGGTGTCCAATTTTCGTCTCCAAAAATCAAAAGAAAATTGTTTTCGGATAAGTTAATTTTTGCTCTTTTGGGCTTTATAGTCCAATTTATAATTAGGGGCGTTTTAGGTATTTTAAAAAATTGGAAAACCCTAATTATTTGTGTATATATATATATGATATGTCACGAACGAAAAAAAAACACAGGCGGAGATCTAAAAAATTGAAAACAAAACAAAAGTTCTTCTTCATTTATCTCCTTCCATACACAGCTCCCTCTTTGTTCCAACAACAACCATCAAACTGCACCGGCTTCACCTTCTCTCACAACTCCCTATTCGTTCCAAAAACAACAACCTCCTCCATCTTCATCCTCTCAACCTCCAACCACCAGAACAACTCCCTCGCTGTCACCTCTTCATCAACTCAACAAACCCCCACTGCTAACACCCTTGTCTTACTTCAATCCCAACCTCCAACATCCTTTTCCTTACTTCTTTGCCGCATACCCTCTCTATCTTCGTCCCTTCATACATCCTACTTCACCATACCATCTTTCTCCAAACCCCCTTTCTCCTCGACATTGCCTTTGTTCGTTGCCATCAAACCAACAACCACACAGCCTTACTCCTTCGCTTCAGCCATTCCCTGCAACCTCAATCTTATCTCCTCCATCACCATTCATCCCTCCTCCGTGACACTCTTCCGCCTCCCTTTACGTTCCATTCAACCTACCTCCAAAACCCGCCGGAACCTCGCCACCAGACACGACCCACACTCCCTCTGTATCTACCGCCTCATCTAACTACCAGCTCCTTCAACACGCCCTGTTCACCGATTCCCAGCCCTTCATCCTCACACCTCCGCAGCCCCATCACCATTAATCCCTCTGAGATTCAACTCTTCCAGCCTTTAACTCAAAACAACAATCGTTCCCGCTGCCTCCGCAACAACAATCCGCAACCACTCGGTAAGATATTGAATCTGATTACTATTAGTGTGCATTTATGCTCATTCTGTTGACTTTACTGGATTGTATAGTTAAGTTCTTTTTTTCTAAAGATTAGATGGAGTTTATTGATGTCAAGATATTTTATGTTACAATTGTGTTTTTAGTTGATATACTGCCTTGGTTTAATCCTTTTTAGGTTAATTTTTGTGCCGAAATCTGTGAAATAACTTGGTTTCTAATTGTTATGCTTCTGAAAAATCGTCATAGCAAGCAATATGTTTCTGATTCAATGTGTTATAATGTTGTTGTCCATGTGTGATATAGTTCGAATAATGCTGCAAATTATAGTTTTGTGGATAGATAGTTTCGATGATGGTTTGATATCGATGTCGCATTTATTCGCGTAAGATTTAACCAAGAAACCATTAAGATATTGTATTTTTCTCATTTTTAATTTCGATTGAAGTTTGTGAGTAAAGCTGTATTTTTATAGTTTCGATGATGGTTTATTGATTAACCACGTTGTTATACCCCAAAATTTGCCCTCCTACTTCTCAAGACAATCCACAACTCCATACTCAAGGATTTCACAAGCGTTGACCAGACAAACCTTCTCCTAAGCGATCAATCCAAACTAGGGTTTTGCTCATCTCAAGTCAAGATGGATTTCTAGTGCTCTAAGTGGTCATCATATCTCACCATATACTTCAAGGGATCATCATGTCAAGTTTCAAGCCTTACAAGTCAAAATTGCTCATCCAATTGCTCAAATGGCTGAAAATCAATTGTGTTGGAAAAAAAGTCAATTGTGGTCAACATACAGTCAAAATTCATAATTTTTGGTCAACATCAATATTTTAAAGTAATATTCATCATTTGATCAAGGGTTGATCATGATTCATCAAGAAAAGTCAAGATTTGATCAAAAGTCAAAGTTTCTAAATTAGGGTTTTTTAGACAAAAGTCAACAGAACTTTGACCAAGCATAACTTTCATATACTTTATCAAAAAAAATTCCACAAGAGCTCATTTTAAAGGGAATTTAATTCTCTACAACTTCATGTCTCACAAGTTTTGGCTAGAAATACTTCATTTGGAAGTTATAGATCAAAACATTATAGGTCCTTTTAAAAGTCAACAAAAAGTCATCTTTTTGCAAAGAAGTGTTCATGAACATGGAAACATCAATGAAGATGAAACCAAAAAGGTTGTTTAGGGGACATCTTGATCTTTCTAAAAAGTCTAAGAATACTCACAAATTTTAAAATTGAGCAAGATACAAGTTGTGCAAGTTGAGCATTTTTGAGGAGGTGCATAAAGAGAAATACTTGAGAAAATCAAAAAAATTCTAAATGGGCATAACTTTTCTTGATTCAAAATTATTTCTAATCCCAATTAGAACCTCTAAGCCCAATTCCATGCCCTTGAGCTTTTTATTTTGTTTATTTTGATTTTTATTCATTTAAAGTCAATTTAATTAAAATAAAATAGCAAAAAAGAAATCAATCAATGCAAGGCTGAATATTTGACATTCTTGAGGTCCAAGATACCCATTAAATGGCCTGAAATTCGAAATTGAGTGATTGGAAAGAGATTGGTACAAGATTGACAATATTTGATCAAGATTGAAAAGATTGACCAATCAAATATACTCTCATTGAATGGGATATATTTTCTCATCAATTCTCAACCTGAATCCATCCTCTATAAATTCAGAGGGTTTCTAAACCCTAGAGGAATTTTTTGGCAGCTTGAAGAACCCTAACCAACCTCAAAAAAACTGTGACTTGCAAGCAACTAGCAGCCCTAGTTTTGGATCAATTCAAGCCATTCCAAGCCTTGCAACACGTTCCAGGAGGTTCTGTGATCAATTCCAGCCATTCACCAAGCCTTGAGACGTATAGAATCCAGAAAACACGATCATGTTTTGCACATTTGTTTTTCAAAATCGATTTTGATCATACATGCATATTTAACCTGTTTTGATTATTTGTTCATGCTTAGAATGATATTTGCAAGCTATCTAGGTGGTTCGATTTGAGTTTTAGCACATGAATAAGAATCTACCATGGCTAGGGTTCATGAGCTCGAATTAGGGTTTTCTAAAATAGGATAAATTGGACGAAACCAATGACCCTATCACATTCAGGGGATCAAACCAAGTTGGTCCATTTTCTCATAACTAATTTATGTTGTGTATTTCTGAGTTTTGATTTCTTGTAGGGGTATAGTGACGGATGAAACTGTAGCTATAGGCTTGTTAGTTGGCAATTTTGAATAAGAGGATATTTTGATGTCAAAAAGATACATTCTACAAAGGTTTAAAAAAGGTTAAGACAAATTGGCATCAGTAACGAATATTGGATTGAAGAACGATTGGTTAAAGAAATAGAACCATTATTCTAAAAAAGCTCTTCGATTTCTAGTGAAAATGGTGGATTTCGATCTGGCATCTCCATGTTTAAATATAAAGAGCTTTTTTGTGCAAGAGTTAGAGCGGTCCAAACAGACTGTTTATAATTTGAATCGAAAGAAACAGGAAAATACTTCGTTGGCGTAAGATTCGAATTTCAAATAAGGGCGCCATTTGTAGAAGACGCGTGGAAGCCAGTAAACGAGAGAGGCGTGCATGCTTCGAACGTGGTATAATTATAGAGCAAGATCGTTAGGGTCGAAATGCTATAAATAAGTGTTTTTATGTTAGAATGGGTGTGTTCACTTGTGTACTAAAAAGTCTCAAAATACTCAAACTACCGTGATATAGGGAAACGAGTTGGAAGATAACATGTATGTATTGAACATCATGTCTTTTCATAATTTAAAGTCAAGTTCTTTTAAATTCCTTTTGTCTTTACAGTATTTTTATTCTTAAATCCTTTTGTTTCCTTTTACATTTCGTTGTACATGTCTTTACATTTCTAGAAAACTTTACATCTCATTTAAACACTTTAGCTTTTTAGAAACTTTACTTTGTTGTTTTGTTTTTT
Source organism: Vicia sativa (assembly GCA_021764765.1). Taxonomy (NCBI): domain Eukaryota; kingdom Viridiplantae; phylum Streptophyta; class Magnoliopsida; order Fabales; family Fabaceae; genus Vicia; species Vicia sativa. The sequence continues at coordinate 44,911,672 of CM038793.1, read as the reverse complement.
CATTTAAACATTTTACATTTCCAGAAACCTTTACATTTCTAGAAGCCTTCGTTCTTGCATTCAAACCTCATATTTTAAGTTTAAATTGAAACTTTCTTAACGCGTTCAGTCAATACATTTCCTTAGACAGATTTAGAGAAGTTTAAGAGTCTTACACTCCATATTAAAAGATACAACAAAAACTTATGAAAATGATGAATATGAATACGAAATTGAATTATGACACATGTGTCATAGGATCAATCTAGTTGATACTGCAAGTAACCAATAATTGGAGGACTAGCGGTTGTTTACTAGAAATCACTGTAAACAAATTGGCACGCCCAGTGGGACAGTGTCATAATAAACTTTTGTATTTAAATCTATTAGAAAAATTTTAGGATCTCCTGAGTTTGGAGTCGTTATATGAACCTGAGAAGCAGTAAAATAAAGAATAATAATCCACATATACCCTGAAGACAACGTAACAAAACAATGGTTAACACAACTAACCAAGATGGGGGACAAAATCCCCCACAGGGGGCTGCAACAATCGTTTCTAGTTCGATTGATGCATCCAATACCATCCCGTTGGTAGTTCGAATACGATCCCTGTAAGTACAATAGAGATGCCATCAAACATGTCATCAATGCAAACTATGCCACACATAGGGAATCAACAATATTTGACCCCCACTAGGCTTCAGGCTTTGAGGCCTTGAGACCCAGAAACCCTCCATATGGGATGTCAACTTCGTTTATGGCAGGGTTACATAATGCATCAACTTCATTCCCAATCCAAGGGTCTGGTTCAGGAATGAATCATTTGGGTCCAAATCCCCAGAGTCTAGGAAACTTTGCCCAATTGCCTACCCTTACAACTAATAGTCAGGCAGCGCTTAGGCAACAAATGGATGATAGCAATCATGATATGGTAGGAGTCCTAGCCCGTGAAATGAATGCTATTTTTAATCCTCTGATCCAAAATATAAATAGAACAAACCAAGAAAATGCAGCCCAGATGGCTAGAATAGCAGATTTCTTTGGTGCCCCTGATGCGCCTGCAAGACGTAGACAAAATCCAGTGGTGATTCGAAATGAAGAACCCACAATTGAACAAATTCGACCCCCTAGACAAGTGGTCGTAGAAAGAAATATAGGGGAAAGATTAAGGCAACAGGAAGTTCAGGAAATTCAGGAGGAACAACCTAGACAAATAATGATGGTAAATAGGGACCAAAATGCAGACGAAGTTGTTCATGGAAATAGAAATGACAATTTAGTGGCAGAAAATAACTTAACCACTATGATCGAAAGAATAATGGCCCAGAATGGTTTAAACTCAAGATTTAGGAGACCAAATTATACGTCTCCTATTGTAGATTATGTTGTGCAATCAGAATTACCCAGGGGTTGCAAAGTTCCTAAGCTTACAAAATTTGCTGGAGACACGAGTGAATCAACAGTGGAACATATAGTAAGATATTTAACTAAAGCAGGAGATATAGAAAATAATGAAAATCTTAGGATAAAATATTTTCCAAGTTCTCTAACAAAGAATGCTTTCACGTGGTTCACAACCCTCCCTCCTAGATCTATAGACATGTGGCCTTATTTAGAAAGGCTCTTCCATGAACAGTTTTACATCGGTCAGTCTAAAATAAGTTTGAAAGAATTAGCAAGCATTAAGAGAAAATTCATAGAACCAATAGATGATTATTTGAATAGGTTCCGTCTATTAAAACTGCTTAATAGTGGTTCCTGAACATGAATTGGTAGAAATGGCTGTTGGGGGCGTGGATTATTCCACTCGAAAGAAATTGGATACACGGTATCTATGAGATATGGCCCAACTAGCAAACAGAGTTTGACATGGCGAAAGATTAAAAGCTGAAAAGGGCTAGGGCCAGTAAAAATCACAAAAAAAGAGAATAGCCTATATAGAGGCTGAAGAGGGGAGTCTAGATGATTCTCAAGACCCTTATGAATTCGATCAGTTCGAAATAGATCTTGCAGAACTAAAAGAAGCACCCCCTTATTCTTGCAAAGTTCTGATTCCTTCTAATGGAAAGAATCCCGTTGAAAATGAAAAGAATGATAAATTCCCTAAGAAAATTTATACGTTTGATATAACTAAATGTAATGAAATATTTGATTTGCTTGTCAAAGATGGCCAATTAATAGTTCCTGCTAACCTTAAAGTTCCTCCATTGGAACAAAGGAAGAAGAGAGGCTTTTGCAAGTACCATAGCTTTTTAGGCCATAAAACTTCACAATGCTTTCTTTTCAGGGATCTGATACAGAACGCAATCAAGGAAGGCAGGCTCAAATTTTCAGACAAAGCGAGGAATCCAATAAAGGTTGACATTGATCCGTTGCTGATAGCGGAAACTAATTATGCTGAACCTTTGGACATTAATATGGTGGAAATTGCTGAGAGGAAATTTGAGTTAGAAGATGAATTCGAAGAAGATGGGGACTTTATCTTAATCAGGAACGAAATAGAGGCTATTGAGGGCCTCCCAAAGGTGCTTAAAGCAAAGATGCTGAGTGATGCAATGAAGGCTGTTTATGGCCCACTTGCTGCTGACAAAAAATTGACTGAGGCTACTGAGGGCCTCAGGGAAAAATTTGAAAAGGTCCAGGTCACTGATGGTCAAACGCTAGGAGTGAACATGGTTGACCTTGAACAACCCAACACGGAGATGGAAGAAGTTGAACGCTCCTTGGAGAGAGAGAGAGAGAGAGAGAGAGAGAGAGAGAGAGAGAGAGCAAAGAATGGAGAATTTACCTAGAAAAGACACAAACTTGCGTGAATATCTTTTTCATTGTCACAACAGAAACCAAGATAAGTTGTTGTGCCCAAGGTGCAACATCATATGTAACCCAATAATTGCTGCAGAGTTCGAGAGGGCCCATTGTGAAAGAACAGGGGTTAACTGGAGGCAAGACAACCAACTGTACAATGTTTACCCAAAAGCTAATGAAAGTTTGCTCGAATTCCTAGTTCGATGCCACAAAATCAGAACAGAGTGCTTGATATGCCCCAGATGTGTAGTTGTATATGACAGAGAAATGGCAGAGGCATTCGAGAGAATTCCTTTGCTTTTCTTTGTTAGGTAATGCCTTCAAATCCTGGTAATGTTGGCAGAACCATGCCAATAAGGCCAAATAGTCCTTATCCCAGGGGGGTGAAGAAAGTCTCTTTCAAACTACCTACGGAAATCCCCACTGACAGATGGCTGCAAGTAAAGGCTGACAAGGGGAAAGGAAAATGGCTATGACGGTGGCGAACGCAATGGCATCTGAGCGCCCGCACAAACAAGAGAGAGGAAATCAGGTTGGAAAATTACAAAGGGAAGAACCCTATGTCTTGCTCCCAATGGTGCAGACACCAAAGAAACAAAAAGGCTGAGAGGGATTCAAAGTCCATGGAGATAGGAGAATCTAGCACCAACAAACTAGCATCAGTGATCCAGACTGGGGGCAAACCCCCAGTGTCCAGAGGCTTTTCTCACCAAAGAAAGAAGCTGGAGAAGATAAAGAGCAGAAGGTGGCTGCGAATGAGGAAGAAATGATGACTGACGATTTCGAATCGGAGGGGGAATCTTTCTTCAACGTAAACTACAATGTGGTCTCAGTATTACCTTGTGAGTACAATCAAGAGACAGAAGTTTATGCTAGTGAGGAAACTGATGAGGACGAAATGGCCAAACATAGGCCAGTATGTTATTATGTGATGAATAATGGGGTAGTCGAAGAACAAAATGCCTTCTTCGAAAGACCAGATGAGGGAATGAAAAATCACCTAAAACCCGTGTTCATCAGAGTGAAAGTAGAGCAATATGGCGTGAACAAAGTTCTGGTGGATGGTGGTGTTACTGTCAACCTGATGCCACGCTTCATGTTAAAGAATATAGGCATGCATGACTCAGATATCAGACCTCACAATATGGTGCTATCGAATTATGAAGGAAAAGTTGGACAGACCTTAGGCGTAGTACAAGATAACTTAACAGTTGGTTCTATCACAAGACAAACAATGTTTATGGTCATTGCTGTGAAGGAGAACTACAACCTGTTACTTGGTAGGGAGTGGATTCATGGCGTTGGCGCAGTACCTTCCTCAATGCACCAGAGGCTAGTGTTATAGAGGGATGATGGGATTCTAGAAAACATAGAGGCAGACCAAAGTTACTACATGGCAGAAATTAATCACGTGGACAAAAGAAACTTCGATCGAAATATGGCCGACATAGGGCCATGTCACCCTCCTGAAGAATACTTCGAGCCTAATGAAAATGTTTTTTATTCTTTGACTCTCCGTCCTAATGGATTTCAGTGGGATAGGGAGATTATGTGGGACGGTCAGGAGATTGAAGAAACTAGAGAAACTTCGACCATACGGCCAACTGGCTGGGAAAACGAAGATCATTATGACTGAATCAACTTATTACAAAAAGATTTCGGCCTATTTGGTTGAGAACAAAAGGAAAACGGCTCTCGAGGCCGAAATAACAAATGTGGATGTCAAAGCCACAGATGAAAAAGAAATAACAAAAAAAGAAATAGCAAGTCCTAGGGATAATCACACATCTCCACCCTGTGATGGACACACTTCAGAACCAATAGATCTAAGGCTAGATGCCATTTATGATCAGGAGCCCCTACGGTCCAAAAGAGATCCGGAGTCAACAAGCGCTAACATGCTGGCACAGGATCCATTGGAGGAAGTTGATATTGGAGATGGCGTCGAAAGAAGACTTAGGTACATTAGTGCGAAACTCAGTCCCAGTCTAAAAAGCAAAGTGGTCGAAATGCTCAAACAAAATAGAGATTGCTTCGCGTGGGACTACGAAGAGATGCCTGGTTTAAAGAGGGAATCGGTGGAACATAGGCTTCCAATTAAGGATGGCAAGAAGCCCATCAAACAGATTCCTAGAAGGTTCGCCCCAGCAATCCTCTCGAAAATAAAGGAAGAAATCGAACGGCTCCTTCGATGCAAGTTTATAAGGACCACAAGGTATGTAGAATGGCTTGCTAACATAGTACTTGTTATTAAGAAAAATGGTTCTTTACGAGTTTTTATAGATTTTAGGGATTTAAATACTGCAACACCTAAAGATGAATATTTCATGCCTATAGCAGAAATGCTAATTGATTTTGCTGCTGGTTTCGAATACCTAAGTATGTTAGATGGGTATTCTGGGAATAACCAGATTTTCATTGCTGAAGATGATGTTCCCAAAACTTCTTTTAGATGTCCAGGAGCCCTAGGCACCTATGAATGGGTAGTTACGGCCATTGGACTAAAAAATGCAGGGAACATATCAGAGAGCAATGAATACCATTTTCCATGATTTCATTGAATCTTTTATGCAAATTTATATAGACGACATAGTAGTGAAGTATGTATCTGGTGAGGATCATTTGAATCATCTCTGTCAATCATTCGAAAGAATGAGAAAACATGGCCTAAAATTGAATCCTCTTAAGTGTGCCTTTTTTGTGCAGGCTGGGGACTTCCTAGGCTTTGTGGTCCATAAAAAGGGGATCGAAATTAACTTGAACAAGACGAAGGCCATTATGGAGACCAAACCTCCAACAACACAGAAGGAGTTGCAATCCCTCTTAGGTAAAATCAACTTTTTAAGAAGATTCATATCTAACCTGAGTGAGCAAACTCAAGCCTTCTCTCCACTCCTTCGTCTCAACCAAGGGAATTTCGAATGGAAGGTAGAACATCAAGAGGCGTTCGAGAAGATCAAGGCCTATTTGACGCATCCTCCCATACTTGCACCACCATCTAAGGATAAGCCCATGAGATTGTATATATTTTCCTCTAATGTAACTATAGGTAGTATGTTGGCCCAAGAAAACAATGATGGCGTCGAAAGAGTTGTCTATTATCTTAGTAGGGTCTTAAATAAAGAAGAAACTAGATATAGTAGTATAGAGAAACTATGTCTCTGTTTGTATTTTTCTTGTACAAAACTTATGTATTATATTAAACCAGTTGATGTTTATGTTTCAAAGTCAATCATGCACAGCAGAATTGGCAAATGGGCCTTAGCGCTCACTGAATACAATTTAGCCTTCAAGCCTTTAAAGGCCATGAAAGGTCAAGTAGTTTCAGACTTCATAGTGGATCACTCTGTGAGTGAAGACTTCGCATTAAATCATGTCGAGGCCCAACCATGGAAGTTATTCTTTGATGGCTCAACGCACAAAAAAGGAAGTGGAGTTGGGGTTCTTATAATTTCTCCTGAAGGAATTCCAACAAAATTCAAGTATAAGTTAGAAGGTCCTTCCTGTTCAAATAACGAAGCTGAGTATGAAGCATTGATTGCTAGACTTGAAGATTTGTTGGAATTGGGGGCAGCCAGAGTTGAAATTAGAGGAGACTCAGAACTGGTCATCAAACAAATAACCAAAGAATACAAGTGCATAAAAGAAAATCTGATCATGTACTTTGTCATTGCTAATAGATTACTCAAGAAATTCGAATATGTGGACATTAAACATATTCCCAGAGTTAGTAACCAAGAGGCAAATGACTTGGCTCAAATAGCCTCAGGATATAAGATATCCAAAGAAAAACTCCAATACCTCATTGAAGCGAGAGGGAGAATAATGGCTACCAAATTGTCACCATTAGACCTGGAAAATTCGAAACTTGGCTATGCCAATCAAAGAGAATTCGAAGTGCTAAGTATAGATGCTTTGGCAGATACAGATTGGCGAAGTCCAATAATAAATTACCTGAAGGAACCTTCAATAAATACAGAGAAAAAGATCAAATATAAAGCATTGTCTTATGTACTAATGGGAAATGAATTATTCAAGAAAACTCCGGAAGGAATCTTACTCAAATGTTTAGGTGAAAATGAAGCATATTTTGCATTATCCAGTGTGCACAGTGGGACATGTGGGGCATATCAAGCACGTCACAAAATGAAATGGTTGTTGTTTCGATATGGCATGTATTGGCCCACTATGCTCAAAGATTGCATATAATTTGCGAAAGGATGTGAAGAATGTGAAGTTCATGTAGGCATTCAGCATGCTCCTGCAAGTGAGCTACATTCAATTGTTAAGCCTTGGCCCTTTAGAGGATGAGCATTAGATTTAATTGGTGAAATTCGACCAACATCATCCAAAGGACAAAAATATATCCTTGTGGGTATAAATTATTTTACAAAATGGGTCGAAGCAATTCCTTTAATAAATGTTGATCAAAAGGCTATCATAGAATTTATCCAAAAACAAATAATTTATAGGTTTGGGATACCAGAAAGTATTACAACAGATCAAGGTTCAGTTTTCACAGGGTAAAAGATGCAAGAATTTGCACAAGAGATGGGTTTTAAGTTGCTTACATCAACACCCTACTATGCTCAAGAAAATGGTCAAGTAGAAGCAACCAATAAGGTGATAATAGGGTTGATAAAGAAACATGTGGGGCGAAAGCCAAAGAATTGGCACAAAACTTTGGACCAAGCTTTATGGGCATGTCGAATATCTCCTAAAGAAGTAACAAATACTACTCCGTTTCGACTCACATTTGGACATGATGCAGTGCTGCCATTCGAAATACATTTACAGTCAGTTAGAATCCAAAGACAAAATGAGATACCTACTGACCAATATTGGGAGATGATGATGAATGAATTAGTAGATGTAGATGAAGCCAGGCTACATGCTTTAGAAGTTTTGAAAGGACAAAAAGAAAGAGTAGCCAGAGCATATAACAAAAGAGTTAAAAGTAAGTTGTTCTCAACTAATTATTTGGTGTGGAAAGTTATATTACCCATGGATAAAAAGAATAAATCTTTAGGGAAATGGTCACCCCATTTGGAGGGGCCCTTTCGTGTCTTGAAAACTTTTTCAAATAATGCTTATGAAATAGAGGAATTAGCTGAAGATAGAAGAATTTTGAAGGTAAATGGGAAATACTTAAAAAAGTATAAGCCATGCTTGCAAGAGGTTCGAATTACTATAGAATAATAGAAGTAAAACAAATAATAAAAGCTAAAATGGTACCATATAACTGCCAAAATGGCTTTGTTCGAGTTACAAAAATACGTAGCAAATATCCCTAACAACAAAGGGCACTAAGAGAGTACAATAAAAGAGAAATTAAAAAGGAGCATTTCGTTTTAATTTAGCAAACTTGCTCTTACACAAGTTGATCTTCCATTGGGTAGCACTTCTGACACTTTCGAGCCCCTGAATCTCCTCGTTAATTCGTTCAGCTACCTCCATTTGCTGAAGACTTTTTGAAACAAGAGTTTCAAGCTCTTTGTCATCAACAGTCTTCAGGGCTTCTTGCTCATTTCGAGCACCCTCCATTTTCTTTTGAAGCTCTTCAATTTGGGACTCCCAGAACAAGATGGATTGAGCCAAAACGTCATGCTTGTCTTTAGTTTGGATCTGGGTTCGCTCTAACGCTTCTGCTTCTTCATAAAGCTTTGATGTTTGGTCATAAGCTTCAGATAAAGCCTCCTACTTGGTTCGAATCTTAGCATTGATGTCGTTTGCCCTAGTATATTCACTGCTAACTTCATTGAGCAAAATTTGTATATCATATATAGTTTCGATTACTTCAGAGGGGCGGATGCTGAGATCGATCTGAGTGAGAAACTTCTTCATAGAATAATAGGATGTGACATCTTCTTTCAGAATAGTGAAAATATCAGCCTCAAGGATATTTTTGTTAATTTGTTGAAGAAGTTGGTCAATAGAGGTAAGAGGAGCATTATCTTTAGTTTGGCTCGAACCCGATCGGAGGAAGAATCCATTAATTTTATGTACTTCAGCTTCTTTTCAATTCTTCTTCTCTTCAAAGATGGAAGATCTTGGGAAGTCTCTACTTCCTCTTGCATTACTTCATCTTCTTCACCCTCTCGAATTAGTGGCTCACAGTATGAGCTTCACTTTCCTCCTCTGATTGATTGGCAAAGTGCACCCTTCTAGGAGAAAAGTCACTAGGAATTTCGATCACAGGAGTTTCGAGCGCTGCATTTGGTTTGCCAGCTACGGGGACTTCTTTCGAAGAAGGCGGAGTTTCTTGGTTATCTAGGGCTTCGACAGTCCTTGCAGGAGTTGCAGCAGTAGATGAGCCCTTGTTTAGGGCAGCCTCGTTAAAGCCCTCTGGTGGAGAAGAAGTGGCAGGTTTTGAAGCTTGGTCCTGAGGGGCAGGAGGATTAGAGGGAACGAAAGGGACACTATGTATATGAATGAATGGGTAGCATAAAGGAGGTTTACATAGGCATAATCTCGAAAATATTAAGTGAATTTACCTTTTGTTCGTCAGAAGATGCATTGCTACCATTATGCTCCGAAATCACGTTTTTTGAAGGCTGAGACTTCGAAGGTACTTTAGACTTAAGTTTAAGAGCAGTTGCATTTGTTTTGCTACCAGATAGATTGGTAGGTTAGGAACCTTCACCATACTTCTTGGCTTTCTTATTTTTCTTTAGTTTGAGTGGAGAGATGTCTTCACTCTTTTCTGATTCATTATCAGAATGGTCACCATCACGTCTTCGCTTCTTAGGAGACTTGGGAGGTAATACACTCATCTGGAAAAATGGAAGGAAATGATTATTCAATTAGAAGAGTAACTTCGACAAGGGAAAAGGAGGGAATGAAGTATTACCTTTTTCTTTTTCTTTTTTGGGGAGTCATTTTCTTGCTCGGGTGGAGGATGTTCAATTGTGGCCGTTGGTGGTTTTGAAGTAGAGGTTGAGCTTGTCTTAAGGACAACTTTGTCCTTCTTCAACATTTTCAGATCAACGGCTGAAAGGAATATGAAACAGTCAAGGTTAAAACGAAGTATAAAAAAGGATAAAGGAACTTCGAATTTCTTGAGTTCCGCACCTTTGCGGTTTTGAGACGTAAGAGACATTGCTGACAAGTCATAGCAAAGGTGCCCCCTAAAATTTTCTAAATCACACTTAGCCTACACTACCCTTTGGGAAGGTTTTTTGGCATCATTTTCATATCTATGAAAAGTGTTTCCACAAACAAACCACCAAGGATATGGGGGAAAAAAGGCCAAAGCCAACTCTGAAGTAGGTAGGTTAGGAAATTTTGGTGGTTGATTATTAAAAGCCCACCAATACCTATCTTCAGGTTTTACAAAAGGAGCTAATCGAATTTTCGAAAGTTGTTTTTTAAATTTTTCCTCCAAAGTTTGTGCTGCTTCGAAAACGGCTCGATGCATGTTCATGGGATTATAGACAGTTTCGAAATATTTTTGGAAGGCTCGAATTTCCTTGACATGAGTAAATCTACCTTTTTTGACATGCTCCTACACAAGGGAAAAAGTTGCCTTCAGATGCTGTTGGATTTGGAGGGTGATGAACATATTATTCGAATAATAAGCCGTCCACCAATTATAAAAGTCTTTCGTCATGTAAAAAGAAGGTTTAAAAAAGATCAATGAAAAATCAGCGAAACCAGCATAGTGTTGCTGTCGAGTTTCGACTTCCTTGAAGAAGTAAGGTACTCCTGCTATACATATCTCCCTTTTATTATTAAAGAGAGGTTCAGGCAGAATTTGGCATAGTCCAAATTGACGGGCTACGAAATTAGGCTGGTAAGCAACGATGCACACTTGACTCTTCATAGGTGTAATCCTAGAGATGATAAGTCTAGGGTTCAAAAAGGCACACCAGATATCCCTAATTACTTCTTCCTCTATAGCTCGTTCGAGGGGCATAGTGAACCAAGTTGGACCACAGCTTCGAGTGGCAAAAGGGGCCATGGAAGGATCGAACCTATGCCTTTTGGAGAAAATTATCATATAATTAACGAAACACGTCTTGAAGTTTTCTCTTTCGTCATGATGCTCTTCGTTGATTACCCCATAAGTCGAAAGAGATGGTTCGAATGTAGCGTTCAACCAGAGTTTAAGTAGCCAAAAGGGGCCAGCAAGAAGTAGATTAGTGCCAGCTTCGTAGGTTTTCAAGTTTGAAACTCCAGCACCTATACTTTCGTATAGACTTGTTAGCAATAGTTCACTGATGCACACCCTTCGACCGTGGTGAAGCTGATTCACAAGGGTAATGAATCTGCTAGCAACTTGTACGGACTTGCTACAGAAGACATATTTTGATAACCAGAAATCTAGGAAATCTATGTGTTCAACATCAGAGACTTCCTCTTCAGCAGAGTGGTACAGATTGATGTATTTTGAAAAACTGGCATTCTTGACATCAAAATTTATGAGGTTATCTGCATCCTCATTTGGATCAAATGTTTCCCCAATAGGAGAGAGTCCGGTGATAACATCAATGTCAAAGAATGTAGGTGTTAACATCCCACAGGGAAGGTGGAAAGTGTTATAGGTACTATCCCAAAAATACAAAGAGGCTAGCAAGAAAGGTTGGCTATAGCTAAATCCTAATTTTGACATTCGAATAAGATTCAAAATGCCTATACTTTCCCATTCCTGGGATTTCTTATTTTCAACCTTAGATAACCAATCTTGATACAGTTGGTCTGATGAAGGACGCGAACGAAAGGGTTTAAAGTTCCCTGTAACATAGTCCATATTGAAGGCTTCCCTCATGGGTTTTGACGTTTCTGTTTCACAGGGTTTTCCTTTAAGGGTTTTTGAAAGTTTAACCACTGATTCATCTTCTTTAGATTTTAAAGGGACATATTTGTTAACAATGGGTTTGGTTTCGGAATAAACGGGAAAAAAACCCCTTTGTCTTTTCCAAACGTTCAATAGAGATTAAAGGACCTATAACCCCTAGGGTTTTATCAAGAACAGTGGTGGGAATAATTACCTGGGAAGCATAGATAGCCTTCTGTTCTTGAGAGAGTTTGGGAGTTGTTATGAACTCCTGATTATCGAGATTGATGATCTTGCTTACTGGTTTGTGACTAGAGGAAGGAGCATGCTTGGATTTTCCAGACTTCTTGGATGAAGGTGATGGCGCTGAAGGAGAAGACATTTTGGGAGATCAAAGGTTTTTTCTGGAAAAGAGAAAAATGGGTTGCTTGAAGATTGAAAGGGTTTGGAAAAGTTTGGACTCTAGAAGATGAAGTGCTTTTATAGAGCTCTTTAGCGGTTGTAGAAGTTTTTGACCTTTGGAAAAAGGTGGAATACGTGTAGCTTTCTCATTGGAAAGAAAAAAGGTGGCTTTTTGGAGTTCCTAGGGAAGTGACGTTTTTTCTGCTAATTATTAGCTATAACTGCTATCTTGCACGTTTAGGGATGGTGATTGGATCTTTGGCAGAAAGTTGGCTGCTAATTATGACATCGTGTATAGTGTGGTCATCATGAGGTTGACATCATCGAAATTGCATGAGTAATTCAAAGAATGAGTATTCCTTCATGTTTGTCGAAATACACATTCTTGAGGGGCAATTTGTTAGCTGGCAATTTCGAATAAGAGGATATTTTGATGTCAAAGAGATACATTCTACAAAGGTCTAAAAAAGGTTAAGACAAATTGGCATCAGTAACGAATATTGGATTGAAGAACGATTGGTTAAAGAAATAGAACCATTATTCTAAAAAAGCTCTTCGATTTCTAGTGAAATTGGTGGATTTTGATCTGGCATCTCCATGTTTAAATATAAAGAGATTTTTTGTGCAAGAGTTGGAGCGGTCCAAACGAACTGTTTATAATTCGAATCGAAAGAAACAGGAAAATACTTCGTTGGCGTCATATTCGAATTTCAAATAAGGGTTCCATTTGTAGAAGACGCATTGAAGCCAGTAACCGAGAGAGGCGTGCATGCTTCGAACGTGGCATAATTATAGAGCAAGACTGTTAGGGTCGAAATGCTATAAATAGGTGTTTTTATGTTAGAATGGGTGTGTTCACTTGTGTACTAAAAAGTCTCAAAATACTCAAACTACCGTGATATAGGGAAACGAGTTGGAAGATAACATGTACGTATTGAACATCATGTATTTTCATAATTTAAAATCAAGTTCTTTTATATTCCTTTTGTCTTTACAATATTTTTATTCTTAAATCCTTTTGTTTCCTTTTATATTTCGTTGTACATGTCTTTACATTTCCAGAAAACTTTACATCTCATTTAAACACTTTATCTTTTCAGAAACTTTACTTTGTTGTTTTGTTCTTTCATTTAAACATTTTATATTTCCAGAAACCTTTACATTTCTAAAAGCCTTCGTTCTTGCATTCAAACGTCATATTTTAAGTTTAAATCGAAACTTTCTTAACGCATTCAGTCAATACATTTCCTTAGACAGATTTAGAGAAGTTTAAGAGTCTTACACTCCATATTAAAAGATACAACATAAAATTATGAAAATGATGAATATGAATACGAAATTGAATTATGACACATGTGTCCTAGGATCAATCTAGTCGATCCTGCAAGTAATCAATAATTGGAGGACTAGTAGTTATTTACTAGAAATCACTGTAAACAAGGCTGTAGCAACGAACCGTGTCCGTGGGTAAAAGTTAAAAAATTCAAACGAAGAAGATGACTCTTTCGCACATGTTTCGTTTTAACTATTCCCAGAAAATTAATTCACTTATATTTATTTCATTTCATTTTACTAACGCCATCAGCAGGTTGGCTCAGTGGTAAGGTAGCGCGCGTTTGACCTATGGGGCAGGGGTTCGATCCCTGGCTACCCCATTCTTTTTACTACTTTTTCAAACTAACCAATTTTTCATATTTTCTTATTATTTTCTTTTCCAATTTAATTTTTTTTCAAATATTTTTCTAACACATTAAAAATCACCAAAAAAATTCTTTTTTTCATAATTAGGTCAGAAAAATACTTATTTAATTTTTGACATTAAAAAATATTATTTTTCATCTTTATTTTATATGATTGTTAATTAATCAGAAATTAACTTTTAATTTCTTTTTCTATACTAAAATTAATCCAAAAAATTTCCAAAAAATATTTTTTACATCTAATTAGGTTTATTAACCTTAAAAAAAAAATTATAACTCAAAACTTTTTTTACTAACATTATTTTCTCTTATTTACAATTCGATCCTTCTCGTAATATGTTCCGATTATTGTAACTGTTTCCAGGTTGTAATAGTTAGGTTTATTTTCTCGCACATTTTTCAATATTATGTATCTGCTCATGGGATGTAATAGTTTAATTAGGGTTTTACTTTCTGCACTCCTTATTATGTATCTGCCCCAAAGCCATGTAATAGCGTAGGACTTTTACTTCCCCGCACTTTACATTTCCGCAATTTAATTTCCGCACCTATTAACTACTAGTAACTAGGTGTGTATGGCAAGATTAAATCAATCAAACGTAGCTAACCATAATAACAAGATAAATATCTGAATACAATAAACTCTTCACACATGCACCTCCTTAGGGTATCCTCTCTCGTTGCCCTACGAATAATGGTCATGTCCCTCGAACGTAGGGATATCTTAGCTAAGACGCTTACAAACATATCATCATAGTCCCTTCGATACAAAGATCATAGTCCCTCGATGACCCTCGATGTTGCCTACAAATACATGATCTAGTCCCTCGGTTGTTGCCTACAAAAAGTGATGACCGTCCCTACGAATATGCTAAGATATCCTTACATGTTTCCTTCTATGACCATCCGATGTCCCTTCGAATGTCCCTTTTACATCCAACGAATAAGGTTACTTATCAACCAATGGTAAGGATAACCTTATTCTAAAGGAAAGCAAAATAACATGGAAACAATCATTCTGAGTAGGTAAATAAGTCTCTTTTGCTTGCTCCAATCAATTCAAAACACTTTTTTACACCTCACACTTCTTTAAAAAAAAACTTTTCAAAACACTTTGTATACATTCCAGCATGAATCATTACAAAGTCCTTTTCCAAAAAAAAAACATTTCCAAACACTTCGTATACATTCCAGCGTGAATCATTACGAAGTCAAAGCGAAATGACTTTTCAAACATTTTCAAACACACACACAAAAAGCAATTTATAAAGTGAGCTAAGCAATTAAGAGCCCGTAGATAACTACAGATGGAAAGGATGCTAATACCTTCCCTTTTCATAACTGCCTCCCTTACTCAGAATCTAAAGAAGGTCTTTTCCCGTTCTTTTCGCCTTCCCTTAATTGGATAAAATAAAAGTCGGTGGTGACTCTTGCTATCCGTAACATTTGCGATCAAACGCAAAACAAACAAGTCAGTTCTCCCCCCGTGTTACAGAACTGGCGACTCTGCTGGGGAAACCCTAAATAGAGGCTACCTTAGGGTCTAGATCACTTTAATTAATTGACTTGTATGCTTTACTTTTAAGGGTTGCTTGGGTATTATACTTGTGGGGGATCCTACACTCGGATCCAGGTTTCTGTAGGTAAGTAGCAATAAATCGTCGCGACCGTTAGGCGTATACTGAAACGGTTAACATGATGGCTACGTTAGTGCAACACTTTGGATGTCTCGATGCTCCTCATGTTCGGTTGAGGAAAGTATTTGGCATCTGCGTGGTGTCATAAGCACTAACTTAACTTTTAGAACCCTAATTGACCCATCTTGGCCATTAGAAGGTAGTGAGATGGCCAGCTTCGGTGTAGACTGAGGTTTTTTTGATACTCGATGCTACGCTAATTAAGATTCGAGTTTTGGGATGTTTCGGTCGACCACTAGGTAGTCGTATTGAAATAAAGCCTACGAGAAAGATCAATGATATGAGATTCCTAGAACCCGGTTACTATTATAGGATAGGTTGAACCCACTTAAACTCTGGTAGGGTAGACATCATAGCTAAGATATCATAAGCACTAACTTGTCTTAAACATGACATCATGAAATCATAACATCATAACATCATAACATCATATCATTTCTAACTATTTTAAGGTCCTAGTGATTTATCTTTGCTCTATTTTGTAGGAATTATGGCTTCCAGAAAGACTATCTGAATCAACTTTATGGGTATACCTTCTCAACTCAACGAATTGGTTTTAGAAATTCCCGATCATGCTCAGTTCATCAAAAGACATGGTTATTTGCTTGACTTGGTTATCTCCGGCTTTGAAGAAGATATGATGCACGTCGTATTCCAGTTCTTCGATCCGAAACATCACTGCTTTACATTCCCAGATTATCAGTTGGTTCCCACATTGGAAGAGTTTTCTAAGATATTTGGGATACCTATTTTTAATCAGATACCGTTCACCGGTTCAGAAAAAGCTCAGAAATACGAAGACATCGCATTAGCGTTACATCTAAAGCGATCAGACATTGAAGCTAATTGGGAAACAAGAAGCAGAGTTACGGGTTTACTTGTTAAATTTCTGATAAAGAAAGCTCGAGATTTCCTAAAGGATATGAGTTTCCATGCATTCGAAGACATTTTGGCCTTGCTAATCTATGGCTTGGTGCTATTTCCTAATCCAGATCATTTCATAGACGTGAACGCCATCAAGATATTCCTCACTCGTAATCCTGTGCCTACCCTACTTGGGGACATTTTGCATTCTCTCCACACTCGTACTGTCAAAAAACAAGGAAATCTCATGTGTTACATACCGTTACTTTCCAGGTGGTTTATTTCGCACCTTCCTCAATCAATAATGAAGAACGAGCAAAGATTGAAGTGGTTTCAAAGGCTGATGTCACTCTCTCATTCAGATATCTGTTGGTGTATTTTTTCTCAAAAGGACTTCACTCTCTCATGATATGCTTCTCTAAGACATTGTGTTTGACTACAACAACGATCTCCAAAACTACCGTAGAAGATTTGTGCACGCTTGGGGCATGGTGAAGAAGAATAATACCAAGAGTTTGGGACACAAAAATTCCATTCCTTGGGAACCTTACCTCAACTGGGTGCGAGATCGAGCTCAAAACCTCATGATGCCGTTTACAACAGTTCTACTAGTGCTTATGGAACCTGTTGCTATAGGTGATGAATCCTATACCATTCTCCATCCAGACATGCCTACCAATTTCGAAGACCTGAAGAGATCCTAGATCCAACTTAAAGAAGAAAGGGATACCTTCGAAACTCAGTGCTATGCAAGAGAGAAGAAGGTATTAGAGTTGACGAAGCTACTTCACGAGGAGCGAAACATCAATACCTTCTTCAATACAAAGAGGAAGCGTCCATGGTAGACTTAACCTTTATGAATTTCTTTTATTTGTTTAAACTTTCTTTTGTACTTGCTAAAAGTAAACTAATAAAAAGTTTGTTCGTGCTTGTTTAACAAATTTAAATTTCTAAGGTCCTTGAAAACATTGCATTGCATAAACATCGCATATCATGGCATAACATCTCATAACAGATACACTGAAGACCGGTTTTCTTATTCTCTCGTTGTTTATTTCAGCAGAAATGGCTCTTGAGCAGAGTGTCAAAGATCTCCAGGCTCAAAATGCCCAATTCCAGGAGATGTTCACCAACTTGGTCCAAGGCCAGAAAGATCTGAAGAAGCTCATCACCAGAAAGAAGAAGACCATTGGTATTCTCAACATGGGAAGAAATCACAAGGGTCCAACTAGGGTGGTCAAACATTTCGAATTCTCAGACAAGAGTGGTGAAACTGAAGGACGTATCAAGACCAACGAAGGAAGCCATCATGCGTCTGAAAACGAAGATGAAGACTATGTGAGCGAGCAGTATCCTCCTAACAATGAAAAGTACAAGCAACTTGAAGACCGTCTGAATGCTATGGAAAATCTAAAAATGTCAGGGCTTAACTTTGATGATCTGAGTCTTGTTCCCGATGTGGTAATTCCCCGCAAGTTCAAAGTTCCTACCTTTGCCAAGTATGATGGAATCTCCTACCCGAAGCTGCATTTGAAGTCCTATGTTCAAAAGATCCACCCTCATACTGAAGACAGGAAATTATGGATCCATTTCTTTCAAGAGAGTTTATCCGAAACTCAGTTGGAGTGGTATTATCCAGATCACCTACTTCCAGACTACTATCAGCGTTCCAGGTTCAAATGGCGAAAATCAATCCGCTCACTTTCTACTGACAGCAAGGAGATGAGATAGTTGAAATATATGAGTACTAGCATAGTTGGAACTTAACGAGATTGTTTTTGCATAGCTTTTTACCTTTCTTGTGTATAAACTACTTGGCCATACGCCACATTTCAAATAAATACGAGTTCTTTCTCTTTACAATTTTTGTTATTTGCATAAGGTCCAACGTTTACTTTGAATGATTATATGCATTTGACAATAAAAATCTGTTTACAAACATGCGAAAAGTAAGCATACAAGGGTAATTACTACAGGCTCTAGGGATTGAGATGACGACGAAAGTCACCAATACATTCCCCTGCAAAGTACAACCCCCGCAGAGATGTCACTCATCGCAAAAACTTCCCCAACTGATTTCCAAGCAGTAACGATTCATCACCAGCAGAGGTATCCCCAGCAAAATATCTCTTGACAATCATCACCTCCCCTGCAGCAGTAGTATCTAGGCTTGAAACTTGGTCAGATAGTGCATCGGAGGAAACCTACATCTTTTATTCCCCAGCCAGAGGTTTGAATAGGCTCCAGATCCTCCCAGGCCTATCTCCCAGCGACAATTGATTACTCCTCAGTAGGGAATACGCACAAGATTCCCAGCAGAACGCATCCCGATTTTTCCCCGGCAGGGTCTATGCACAAGATCCTCAACATCGCGTCTTTCAATCTCTACCATCCTCAACAATATCTAGACTCAAGACTCGGTCAGATAGTGCATCGGAGGAATCAAGGTTATCTTTCTTCTCAGGGTTTCCAATCCATTTCATCTCCAAATAGAAGTCAGAAATCTCCAAGCAGAGCATCCACCTCTTCTTCAAGATGGATATGTTTTGAAATACCACAACATCTATCATTCATACATTACCCATAAAAGTCATAACTTGTGCATATGTCATTCATACACATTGGCATGCATCATAATTCGCATAAGACTAACAATACTCTATCAAAGTTTCTTTTGTTTTTCCCAAAGTAGGTGAAAATCACTTCTAAAAAAAACAGGTCCAGGATTAATGCCCGAAGCCAGACGGGAAAACTATCTGAACGACCGCCCTAGTTTTCCTCCGACAACTGGTCCAAGATTAATGCCCGAAGCCAGACGGGAAAACTATCTGAACGACCGCCCTAGTTGTCCTTCGACAACTGGTCCAGGATTAATGCCCGAAGCCTGACGGGAAAACTATCTGAACGACCGCCCTAGTTTTCCTCCGACAACAGATCCAGGATTAATACCCGAAGCCAGATGGGAAACCCTATCCGAACGATCACACAAGTTATCCTCCGATAACAAGCATTGGGTCAATACCTGAAGCACAACAGGGAAGATATCCACATTTTGCCAACAATTATCCCCTCAGAGCAATTAAGACGAAGATTTTTTCTAACGCTCTCTAATTATCAACAGCAACTATAGAGTCTAGCGTACGACTTAGTTGCCTTGGATGGCATCTTAAGCCCATCTCCGACTACTTATCAACATTTCTCCACTTTCAAAATGCTGCATATTTGGTTAAAAAGCAATACAAACCAATAACTTCATTCAAAGATGAGCACAAAGTCTAACGTACGACCCTCTCCGGATGGCATCTTAAGCCCATCTCCTTGCCCCCTTTCATCTACAGAGCCTAGCGTACGGCTCACTCCCCGGTATCAATCTTTTCATATGGCATCTTAAGCCCATCTCCGACAGTTCTCCTATCCTGACAACGATCTCGAGTCTAGCGTACGACTCATTCCCCAGCGAAGTCTCCACCTTCTCCAAATGGCATCTGTAAGCCCATTCCTGCATCAATCAAATAGCGAGTGCAAATTTTCAGGTGTACTCGAGTGTTCAATCATCTCCTACCTCCAGGTCGCGAAAGGCAAGCACGTCAATCTAACCCTTCCAGTACAAGAAGATTGAACAGGGGCAGCTGTCATATCCCAAAATTTTCCCTCCTACTTCTCAAACCATTTCATACATCCATACTCAAGGGTTCCTCAAGGGTTGATCAGACAAACCCTCTCCTAGACAATCAACCCAAACTAGGGTTTAGCTATTCTCAGATCCAGATGGAGTTCCAACATCTCCAATGGTCATCATGCCTCCTCATATGCTTCAAATATTCTCCATGACAAGTTTCAAGCCTCACAAGTCAAATTTCCTCAAACAATTGCTCAGATGGTTGAAAATCAGTTGTATTGGACAAAAGTCAACTGTGGTCAACATACAGTCAAACTTTCTGATTTTTGGTCAACATCCTCATTTTGAAGTTACATTCATCATTTGATCAAGGGTTGATCATGATTCATCAAGAAAACTCAAGATTTGCACATAAGTCAAACTTTCCAAATTAGGGTTTTTCAGTGAAAAGTCAACTGAACTTTGACTGAGCATAACTTTTTCATACTTTCTCAGAAATTTTTCCACCACCTCTCATTTTGAAGGAAATTCAATTCTCTACAACTTCATGACTCACAAGAATGTTCAAATAATGCTTCATTTGGAAGGTATGGATCAAAACATTACAGGTCCTTTTCAAAGTCAACAAAAAGTCAACTTTTTGTTTTGAAGATTTATTGAGCATGGAAACTCCAATTGAGATGAAACCAAAGAGGTTGTTTAGAGAACACTTAGAGCTTTCTAAAAAGTTCAAGAACACTCAAAAATGTGGAAAATTGAGCAAAATACACCTTGTACAAGTTAGGCATTTTTGAACAATTGCACAAAAGGAGATATTTGTCAAAATCCAATTTTTTCCAAATGGGCCTATAATTTTATGATCCAAACTTGATCATCATATTATTTGTGACCTATTGATGCCTTGCCATGACCACATTCTATTTTATTGATTTATTTTTGAAATTAAAACCATTTAATTCAAATTTAAATTATATAAAATATGAAAACAAGATATATTTTCAAATGGATTGGATTTTTATCAAACTTGAGGTCCAAGATAGCCCACACAACTTGCCAAATTCGTGCTAGCTTGAATATGGAAGAGAAAATCAAATTTTCTCAAAATTTGATTTTATTTGAAAGGAATTAATTTTACATTGAATACCATATCTTTTTTCACTCTCTTTGCACTCACCCCTCACTCTATAAATACTCAGCCTATTGCACATCACAAAGGACGAAACCCTAGCTCCTACAACAACCCTTACTTTGCTCAAAATTTTCACAAAGTTGTGAAAATCGAATTCCATTCTCCAGCCAGTTTCAAGGAGTTTTAAGCACTCAAACGTGTTCTTTGATATCCCAGCAATCATTCCCAGCCTTTACTTGAAACCAAGACTGCCCAGAACTCGATATATAGCTTGCTCCAATTTGGTATTTTTCATAATTTCGATTCTCTTATTTCATGCATTGTTAACTGCTTTTGTGTGTTTGTTTGAACTCAGGGCACCCATTAGAACATGAATGATGCATCTCATGCAAGCTTAGACGTAGGAAACTTGATTTGCCATTGTTAGGGCATTTGGAACTGTTTGATTCGAACTCATCGATACAGGCGTTCTCAATCGAAACTGATGCCACCATTGGATTCGCAGACCCCGATTTAGGGGGGGTAGCTTTAACCTCAACCCTTGATCTTTCGTATTTTTGCAGGTTCAATTTCTGCCTCACCGGAGAAGACGACCGGAGTTAGGGCTCCGACGTCGTTGAATGTGTTGACTCCGGTTTGGCTCGCGTGGCAAATCTGCATCCTCTGATTCGTCCATTTGTAAGTGACTGGGACCCGCGCACTGACTGTGCTTTGAATTCCAAATTCATGACACGTATTCGTTTATAAACAATCCTTTATATTTTCCAAACATGAAGTACACGTTGGCTCAGTGGTTAAGGCGTGTAGATGTGAAGATGCTCTCAATGGTCACAGGTTCGGGCCTGGTCAGGACCATATTTTTTCTCTTTTACAAAACTAACTTACTTTTCATATTTTTCTATTTTCTTTTAATATTTTCCATCCAATTTATTTTATCTTCAAATAATTTTCTCATGCATTTAAAAAACACCAAAAATATTTATTTCTTGCATAATCATCAGAAAAATGTTTATTTAATTTTTAATATAAAAATTATTATTTTTGCATGCATATTTAATTTAATTGCTAATTAATCGTTTAAATGACTTTTAATTGTTTTTAAATTATCAAATCAACTCCAAAAATTACCAAAAATTTATCTTATCATATTTATGTCATTATTAACACAAATACTTTTTCTCATTCAAAAATACTTATTTTTACTAACAATTTTCTTCTTATACAATTTTCTCGTATTTTCGGATTTTGTATCTGTTCACAGGTTATACCGTTTCGGACGATTTTTATCGCTTTTCTTTTTTCAATTATGTAATTGCCTATGGGATGTAATAGTTTAATTAGGGCTTTTATTTTCCGCACTCATATTATGCATCTGCCCCAAAGCCATGTAATAGCGTAGGACATTTACTTTCCGCACGTTACATTTCTGCAATTTACTTTCCGCACCCTATAAACTGCTAGTAATTAGGCGTGTATGGCAAGATAAAATTGGACATAGATCACTCATAACTCCAAGATAAAACTACCTGAAATCAACACACTTTCACACATGAACCCCTTAGGGTAATTCTCTCTCGTTGCCTTTACGAATTCAAATGGTCAAGTCCCTCGAACGTAGAGGTATCCTAGCACTGTTGCCTTCAAAACAAATCATCATAGTCCCTTCGATACAAAGATCATAGACCCACGATGTCGCCTACGAATACATGATCTTGACCCTCGATTGTCGCCTACGAAAAATGATGATAGTCCCTTCGAATGTGCTAGGATACTCCTACAAGTTTCCTTCTATGACCATCTGATGTCCCTTCGAATGTCCCGCTTACATCCAACGAATAGGGTTACCTACCAACTAATGGTATGGATAGCACTATTCTAAAGGAATGTAAAATAACACGAAAATGACCAATTCTGAGTAGGTAATAAGACTTTTAGTTGGTTGCTCTATCAAAACACTTTTTTACACCTCACACTTTTGTCAAAGTTCAAACTCTTTTCAAAAAGGAAACATTTCCAAACACTTTGTATACATTCCTACATGAATCATTACAAAGTCAAAGCGAAATGCCTTTTCAAAAAATTTTTTGTCAAACACACAGAAAGCACTTTTTGAAAATGATCTAAGAGCAACTAAGAGCCGTGAGATAACTACGAATGGAAAGGGTGCTAATACCTTCCTTTTCATAACCTTCTCCCTTACTCGTAATCTAACGAAGGTCTTTTTGTACTTTTACCTTCCTTAATTGGATAAAAGAAAAGTCGGTGGCGACTCTTGCTATCCGCACATTTGCGATACAAAAATCTCAAAGTCAGTTCACCGACATGTAACTAGCGACTCACCGGAGACACCCTAAAGAGAGAATACCTTAGGGATTTATAGATCACCTTTATTGATTTCTTGACTTGCTTGCTTTATCTTTAAGGGTTGCTTGGGTATTATATTTGTGGGGATCCTACACCGGATCCGGTTTCCTTTTAGGTAAGTAGCAATAAATTGTCGCGACTGCTGACGATGTCGAAATGGTCAACATGATGGCTACGTTAGTGTGACACTTTGGATGTCCTAATACTCTTCATTTCAAGTTGAGGATAGTATTTGGCTTCGGTGTCATCAGCACTAACTAAACTTTTAGAACCTTAATTGACCCATCTTGGCCATTAGAAAGTAGTGAGATGGCGGCTTTGGTGCAGACTAAGGTTGGCGATACTCGATGCTACGCCATTAAGATCGACTTTTGGGATATTTTGGTCGACCACTTGGTAGTCGTATTGAAATAAACGCCACGAGAAAGATCAATGATATGAGATTCCTAGAACCCTTACATTATTATAGACGGATGAACCAACTCAAACTTTTGGTGGGGTAATCACCTATACCTCATGCAAGCCTTAAACCTAGGCTCATTGTGTGAATTGTTTGTGTGTGCTAAACATGACATCATGACATCATTGCATTGCATATCATTTCTAACTTTTTCAAGGACCTAGGATTTATCTTTGCTCTGTTTTGTAGGGAATTATGGCTTCTAGAAAGACTATCCGAATCAACTTCATGGGTATACCTTTCCAGCTCAAAGAATTGGTTTCAGAGATTCCCAATCATGCTCAGTTCATCAAAAGACATGGTTATCTACTTGACTTGGTTACCTCCTGTTTTGAAGAAGATATGATGCATGTCCTATTCTAGTTCTTCGATCCGAAACACCATTGCTTTACATTCCCAAATTATCAGTTGGTTCCTACCTTGGAAGAGTTCTCTAAGCTACTTGGGATACCTATTCTTGATCAAATGCCACTCACCGGTTTAGAAAAGGTTCCTAGGTATGAAGACATTGCATCAGCATTACACCTAAAGCGCTCAGCCATTGAAGCTAATTGGGAAACAAGAAGTGGAGTTAAGGGTTTACTTGCCAAGTTTCTGATTAAGAAAGCCCGAGAATTCCTCAAAGTTATGAGTTTCCATGCATTTGAAGATATTGTGGCCTTGCTAATCTATGGTTTGGTTCTATTCCCTAACTCGGATCAATTCATAGATGTCAACACCATCAAATTGTTTCTTACCCGCAATCCTGTGCCTACTTTACTTGGAGACATCCTACATTCTCTCCACACTCGTACTACTAAGAGACAAGGAACTCTCATGTGTTGTATACCGTTACTTTCCAGGTGGTTTATTTTGCACCTTCCTCCATCAGTTTTGAAGAAGGAACAAAGGTTGAAGTGGTCTCAAAGACTAATGTCACTCTCTCATTCAAATATCCGTTGGAATCTTTTCTCTCAAAAGGACTTCACATTCATTGAGCGTTGTGGAGAATTCCCTAATGTACCACTACTTGGTATAAGGGGAGGTATTACTTACAATCCTTCTCTAGCTCTACGTCAGTTTGGTTTTGCTCGAAGAGATGGTCCTCACGATATGCTTCTCCAAGATGTTGTGTTCGACTACAACCATGATCTCCAGAACTACCGGAAGGTACATACGCATGGTAAAGAAGACTGATACCAAGACTTTGGGGCACCAGAAATCCATTCCTTGGGAACCTTACCTCAAGTGGGTGCGAGCTCGAGCTCAAAACCTCATGATGCTATTCACGCCTGTTCTGCTAGTAATTATGGAACCTGTTGCTATAGATAACGAATCCTATACTGTTCTCCATCCCGACATGCCTACTGATTTTGAAGACCTGAAGAGATCCTGGATTCAACTTAAAGAAGAAAGGGATACCTTTGAAGCTCAGTGCTATGCAAGTGAGAAGAAAGTGCTAGAGTTGACCAAGCTACTTCACGAGGAGCGGAACATCAACGCCTACCTCGGCACCAAGAGGAAGCGCCCATGGGAGACTTAGAGCTTTAGGATTTTTATGCTTTCCTTTTATTGTTTTTGAACTATCTTTTGTACTTAAAAAGAAAGAGAATAAAAAGAGGACTAATAAATGTTTGTTCATGCTTGTTTAACAAATTTAAATCTCTAAGGTCCTTGAAAACATTGCATTGCATCTGCATAAACATCGCATATCATGGCATAACATCTCATAACAGGTACATTGAAGATTGGTTTTCATTTCTCGCTATTTATTTTAGCGTAAATGGCTCTTGAACAGATCACAAAGATCTCCGTGCTCGTAATGCTCGGGCCTGTGGGATGTTCACTAGCTTGGTCCAAGGCCAAGAAGATCTGAAGAAGCTCATCAACAAAAAGAAGAGGGTCGTTGGTGTTCTCAACATGGGCAGACGTTACAAAGGTGGTCCTAAAGTAGTCAGCCGGATAGAGCTCTCAGAAGGAAGTGTCAAGACCGAGGGTGTCAAGGGCAATGAAGAAGGCAACAACGTGAGCACGAGAAGGACAGAAGATCACTATGATCATGACCAAGATCGATGAAGATGACAAATACAAGCAACTTGAAGACCGTTTGAATGCGGTGGAAAACCTGAAGATGTCAGGGCTGAATTTTGATGATCTGAGTCTTGTTCCTGGTGTGGTGATTCCTCCCAAGTTCAAAGTTCCTACATTTGCCAAGTATGATGGCATTTCTTGTCCAAAGCTGCATTTGAAGTCCTATGTTCAGAAGATCAACCCCACACTGATGACAGAAAACTGTGGATGCATTATTTTCAAGAGAGTTTGTCCGGAACTCAATTGGAGTGGTATTATCAGCTAGAAAATGATTGTATCCGTACTTGGAGCAATTTGGCAGACGCTTTCTACAGACAGTATGAGTACAATGCTGAATTGACACCCACTCGCATGCAACTACAGAGCATGTCTATGGGTCGTGATGAGAAGTTCAAGGAATATGCTCAGAAATGGAGAGATCTAGCAGGCAGAGTTCAACCACCCTTGTCCAATAGGGAATTGGTTGATATGTTTATGGGGACATTGGCAGGCCCATACTTTAATCATCTGATTGGAAACTCTTCACCGGATTCACCGAAATGATATTAACAAAGAGCGATTGAGGTATCAAGAGTGGAAGATTCATGTAGAGTCATCATCAAATGTCGCGAAGAGATCTTTGGTGGTAAGAAAGAAGCCAATGCTGTGTATGGTCGAAAAGCCGAGCCAAGACCGACCGTGCTCAATCTGGGGCAGTTGTAATCTCCAATCTTACATCAAGACAACCTCGGTGAGACAACGCGGCACAACGCCACGAAGACAGCTTTAAGATCAACATGCCATTGTCGCAAGCCTTGCAACACATGTTGAAAGCAGAGCGATTACTTTGAAGGATCCTCCTCGAGTGTCAACACTTCCTCCGAGATACAATCCTAATGCTAAGTGTGCTTACCACTCCAATAGCCTGTGGCACGACAACGACAACCTGGGCTCAAGAACAAGATTCAAGATATGATTGAAGCTAAGTAGAATGAGTTCGACCTCCCGCTGAGGTCCGAATGTGATCAACGCCATGCCTAACCATGACAAGAGTTCCAATGTCAGAGGTGAGGATACTTACGTTTTCAACATAGATGACTTGACCATTCCTCCGATGACTATTAAGAAGAATTTGCAAGCCTGTCAATCCGTGATGCCTAGAGAATTGTCGTTGGTGCCCATCCGCACCGATGGTTGTGCTTGGGAGACGTGTTCGAGGCATGATGGATAACCGTGAAATACTCTTCCCGAAACCACCGTGGAGAGTCCGTGAAGACATGTCTAAGAAATCAAGATCAAGATGTGAATGAAGTTGCACTGCCTCGGGATACCTTGGGGCAGCCAAGTGGAAAGTTTGATTACATGGTGAAGTACACTGCTCCCAAAAGCTACAAGATTCCTATTGAAGATGTTAAGGCGACCGGATGGGGTGATGATTTCCCATAAGACTATGCCGATGTTAATACTATAAGGATTTCCTCACGATTCTTGCCTAGAGTGACACCTCTCATCATTACTTCTTCCGCACCGGCCCATATTCCTCCGACAAAGCTATCCCTTGGAATTATGGAGTCGATGTTTACTATCATGGCGTCAAGCAAGACCCTCTGACCATTGAAGATCTTACAGTTGAAGCTACCATTCCTAACATCGACAACATCACTGGATCAAGCAAGGTGACCAAAATCGGAAGGGTTTTCTCTCCAAATATCTCTCCTCCAAAGACATCGACTCCAACGATTCCATATTCAACCGCCTCCCGAGACTAGAGGAAAGAGCCAAGAACTCATCCCGCCAGTAAGTACCAAAGGAAGTTGTCAAGACACCTCCAAACGAGAAATGGAGGAAATTCTGAAGATCATCAAGAAGAGTGACTACAATGTTGTGGAACAGTTGGGACAGACTCCGTCCAAGATCTCCATGTTGGCTCTGCTCTTGTGCTCTGAGGCTCATGCTAAAGCCTTAGTGAAGTTTCTGAAGAATGCTCACGTGCCGCAAGACACTACTACTGATCAATTTGAAGTTTGTATTGCTAGCCTAGCTGCCAACAACGACCTAGGCTTCTCTGATGCTGATTTGACTCCTGCCGGAAGGAAACACAACAAAGCCTTGCACATCTCTGTTGAATGCAAGGGCACTACATTGTCTCATGTTTTGGTGGATACCGGTTCTGCTCTGAATATCCTTCCGAAGACTGCTTTTGACCGACTTGATGTTGAAGGGTTGGTTCTGAAACCCAGTGACATAATTGTGAGAGCTTTTGATGGTTCTAAGCGAACAATACTTGGAGAGCTCACTCATGCTAAAGTCGGTTCCCGCACTTTCGACCCACTTTGTCATGGACATCCGTCCACTTACTCTTGCCTACTTGGACGCCCTTGATACATGGGGCGCATTATTACTTCTACATCGTGTCAAGTACCGTGAAGGGAAGGTTGTTACGGTCTGTGGTGAAGAAGAATATATGGTCAGCCATCTACAGCCATTCCGATACCTCGAGGTGGAGGGTGAATTCTTTGAGACTCACTGTCAAGATTTTGAAACAATACCCAGAGTCATGCATGTTGACTCTCCTGTCACTCCTGAAGTTACACAAGCTCCGCCTAGGATGACCTCGCTAAAGGATGCTCAAGCTGCTGATGAAGGAGGAGGTAGTACTATTTGGGGTCAGCTCCCCGATCTCCCTTTCAAATCTGACAAGACTGGTTTAGGCTTCACCATCAAAGGTCAGAAGATGATACACCGCGAACGTGCCGGCCAACTTCCTTTCCGCATCGGTCAAAGTGGAATCCATGCTATAGAAGACGACGACAACAACTTCGACATCAGCAAGTGGATCTTCCCAACTCCGGACAACGGACTCAGCAATTGGAAGACTGAAGACGTCATACCTATCTCCTTTAGACAGGAGTAATTGCTCTTGTTTTTGTTTTACTTTTCGTGTTTTCTATGTTTTGAACAATAAACTCTAAAGCCTAGTGCCTTGCCCGGGGCATCATGGCTCGTTGTGAGGGTTATTATCATCATTTGCATATTTTCATTCAATAAAATCGTTGGACTTTTGCATTATTCGCTTTCTTTCTTTACTTTATCACCCCTTCAAAAGCTATGTGTTTCTTACACACACCCACGTGATACACCGCAATCACTCCGAATCTCGCTGATAACAGCTATGCTATTGCTAAATATGACTTCGATAATCCGATCTACCAAGCCGAAGATGAAGGTGAGGAAGGTTTTGAAGTGCCAGGAGAACTTGTCAGACTGCTACCGCAAGAAGATCGAGTTATACAGCCACACAAAGAGCAAGTTGAGGTTGTGAATTGGGTAATCGATGAAGATGAAAAGAGATCAAGATAGGAGCGGGTCTTGAGAGCAGTGTTAAGGAAAGATTGGTTCAGATGCTACGAGATTACATTGAGGTTTTTGCTTGGTCATACGAAGACATGCCAGGTTTAGACATTGATATTGTGCTACACCGATTGCGGACAAAGGAAGGTTTTCTCCCTGTGAAATAGAAGGTTCCGACGCCCCGAGATGCCGAGAAAATCAAAGCCGGTTATGAAGCGCTCAACACCGGTTTTTAGTCATATTTCCTATCCACAAGGTGGCTAATGTGGTATGTGCCCAAGAAGGATGGCAAGGTACGAATGTGTGTGGATTACAGAGATCTGAACAAAGCTAGTCCGAAAGACGATTTTCCACTTCCTCATATTGATGTTCTGGTTGACAACACCGCTCAACATAAAGTTTTCTCCTTCATGGATGGTTTCTCCTTACAATCGATCAAAATGGCTCCCAAGACATGGAGAAGACTACTTTGTTACACATGGGCACGCTCACACAAGGTTATGCTGCTCGGATCAAGAACGCGGGTGCCACTTATCAGCGCGCTATGGTGACGTTATTTCATGACATGATTCATCACGAGATAGAGGTCTACTTCAACGATATGATAGCTCGATCATATACTAAAGAAGAACATCTTGATCATTTGCGGAAATTGTTTGACAGGTTGAAGAAGTACAGACTGAGACTTAATCCTAACAAGTGCACCTTTGGAGTCAGATCCGGTAAACTCCTAGGGTTTGTTGTCAGTAGAAAAGGTATTGAAGTTGACCCCGCCAAGGTTAAAGCTATTCAAGAGATGCTACCTCCCCGCACCGAGAAGGAAGTTAGAGGTTTCTTGGGCCGATTGAATTACATTGCCAGATTCATTGCACACCTAACTGCTACTTGTGAGCCAATCTTCAAGTTACTAAAGAAAGATCAAGTGGTAGAATGGAATGACGATTGCCAGATCGCTTTTGACAAAATCAAGGAGTACCTACAGAATCCTCCTATCCCGATGCCAAGGAAGACCTCTTATAATGTACTTGACAGTGTTAGAGAACTCAATGGGGTGTGTGTTGGGGAAACATGACGAGTCTGGTCGAAAAGAGTATGCAATATACTACCTTAGCTAAAAGTTTACCGACTGTGAAACAAGATACTCAGAGCTCGATAAAACTTGCGCTTGGGCTCAATGTCACGACTAAGACAGTATATGTTGACTCACACTACCTTGTTGATTTCTAAGATGGATCCGATAAAATACATATTTGAGAAACCAGCTCTCTCCGGAAGAATAACAAGATGATCACCGAACTCTGCACTTAGTTCAAGATCAAGCATCACAATTCTTCTCCTTATCGGCCTAAGATGAATGGCGTTGTTGAAGCCGCCAACAAGTACATTAAGAAGATTATACAGAAGATGACAGTGACTTACAAAGATTGGCATGAGATGTTCCCATTCGCTCTTTATGGTTATCGCACTACAGTACTAACATCAACAGGGGAAACCCCTTCTCTCTTGTATACGGTATGGAAGCGGTCATACTCGTCGAGGTTCAGATACCCTCAACCAGAGTCCTCCAGGACGCAGAGTTAGGCGAAGACGATTGGATCTAGACTCGCCTTGACCAGATTAATTTGATTGATGAGAAACGACTCGCGTCCATTTGCCATGGACAGATCTATCAGAAGCGAATGATCAAAGCATTTAACAAGAAAGTCAAGCACCGAGTCTACCAAGTCGGTGATCTAGCTGTCAAGCGATCATTCTTCCACAAGGTGATCCTGTGGGCAAATGGACTCCCACCCACGAGGGACCATTTGTAGTCAAGACAAGATTTTCCACAGAGCTATGATACTTAGCACCATGGATGGTGAAGACTTCCCACACCGTGAATGCGGACATAGTCAAAAATACTACGATAAAGAGACCCACTAGGTCGATCGACCTAGGCAAAAATATATCCCGCGAACCAAAAGGGTTCGCAAAAGTTAAGGATATATATATACAAAACATGTACACCGCAAGTCGAAAACCCAAAAGGCGGCTTGGGCAAAAAGGGTATCCCAGAGACCTAAAACCCGAAGGGCGGTCTAGGAAAAATTTAGGATTTAAGCGCATTTACTATGTCTCGTCCAGATCACCTACTTCCAAACTACTATCAGCGTTCGAGGTTCAAATGGCGAAAATCAATCCGCTCACTTTCTACTGACAGCAAGGAGATGAGATAGTTGAAATATATGAGTACTAGCATAGTTGGAACTTAACGAGATTGTTTTCGCATAGCTTTTACCTTTCTTGTGTATAAACTACTTGGCCATACGCCACATTTCAAATAAATACGAGTTCTTTCTCTTTACAATTTTTGTTATTTGCATAAGGTCCAACGTTTACTTTGAATGATTATATGCATTTGACAATAAAAATCTATTTACAAACATGCGAAAAGTAAGCATACAAGGGTAATTACTACAGGCTCTAGGGATTGAGATGACGACGAAAGTCACCAATACATTCCCCTGCAAAGTACAACCCCCGCAGAGATGTCACTCGTCGCAAAAACTTCCCCAACAGATTTCCAAGCAGTAACGATTCATCACCAGCAGAGGTATCCCCAGCAAAATATCTCTTGACAATCATGACCTCCCCTGCAGCAGCAGTATCCAGGCTTGAAACTTGGTCAGATAGTGCATTGGAGGAAACCTACATCTTTTATTCCCCAACCAGAGGTTTGAACAGGCTCCAGATCCTCCCAGCCCTATCTCCCAGCGACAATTGATTACTCCTCAGTAGGGACTACGCACAAGATTCCCAGCAGAACGCATCCCGATTTTTCCCCGGCAGGGTCTATGCACAAGATCCTCAACAGCGCGTCTTTCAATCTCTACCATCCTCAACAATATCTAGGCTCAAGACTCGGTCAGATAGTGCATCGGAGGAATCAAGGTTATCTTTCTTCTCAGGGTTTCCAATCTATTTCATCTCCAAACAGAAGTCAAAAATCTCCAAGCAGAGAATCCACCTCTTCTTCAAGATGGATATGTTTTGAAATACCACAACATCTATCATTCATACATTACTCATAAAAGTCATAACTTGTGCATATGTCATTCATACACATTGTCATGCATCATAATTCGCATAAGACTAACAATACTCTATCAAAGTTTCTTTTGTTTTTCCTAAAGTAGGTGAAAATCACTTCTAAAAAAAACAGGTACAGGATTAATGCCCGAAGCCAGACGGGAAAACTATCTGAACGACCGCCCTAGTTGTCCTCCGACAACTGGTCCAAGATTAATGCCCGCCGACGGAAAACTATCTCGAACGATCGCCTAGTTGTCCTCCGACAACCGGTCCAGATTAATGCCCGCCGACGGAAAACTATCTCGAACGACGCCCGCTTGTCCTCCGACAATGATCCGTGATTAATACCCGAAACCAGACGGGAAACCCTATCCGAACGATCACACAAGTTATCCTCCGATAACAGGCATTGGGTCAATACCTGAAGCACAAAAGGGAAGATATCCACATTTTGCCAACAATTATCCCCTCAGAGCAATCAAGACGAAGATTTTTTCTAACGCTCTCTTATTATCATCATTTGATCAAGGTTTGATCATGATTCATTAAGAAAAGTCAAGATTTGATCAAAAGTCAAAGTTTCTAAATTAGGGTTTTTCAGGCAAACGTCAACAGAACTTTGACCAAGCATAACTTTCACATACTTTATCAGAAATTTTTCCACCAAAGCTCATTCTAAAGGAAATTTAATTCTCTACAACTTCATGTCTCACAAGCTTTGGCTAGAAATGCTTCATTTGGAAGTTATGGATCAAAACATTATAGGTCCTTTTAAAAGTCAACAAAAAGTCATATTTTTGCAAAGAAGTGTTCATGAACATGGAAACTTCAATGAAGATGAAACAAAAAATTCTATTTAGAGGACATCTTGATCTTTCTCAAAAGCCTAAGAACACTCAAAAATGTTAAAATTTGAGCAAGATACAAGTTGTGCAATTTGAGCATTTTTGAGGAGGTGCATAAAGAGAAATACTTGAAAAAATCAAAACATTTCCAAATGGGCCTAACTTTTCTTGCTTCAAACTTGTTTCTAATCCCAATTAGAACCTCCAAGCCCAATTCCACGCCCTTGAGCTTTTTATTTTATTTATTTTGATTTTTATTCATTTAAATTCAATTTAATTAAAATAAAATAGCAAAAAATAAATCAATCAATGCAAGGCTGAATATTTGACATTCTTGAGGTCCAAGATACCTATTAAATAGCCTAAAATTCGAAATTGAGTGATTGGCAAGAGATTGGTACAAGATTGGCAATATTTGATCAAGATTGAAAAGATTGGCAAATCAAATATACTCTCATTGAATGGGATATATTTTCTCATCAATTCTCAACCCGAATCCATCCTCTATAAATTCAGAGAGTTTCTAAACCGTAGAGGAAGTTTTTTGGCAACTTGAAGAACCCTAACCAACCTCAAAAAAACCGTGACTTGCAAGCAACTAGCAGCCTTAGGTTTGGATCAATTCTAGCCGTTCCAAGCATTGCAACACGTTCCAGAAGGTTCTCTGATCAATTTCAGCCATTCACCAAGCCTTGCACATTTGTTTTTCAAAATCGATTTTGATCATACATGCATATTTAACCTGTTTCGATTGTTTGTTCATGCCTAGAATGATGTTTGCAAGCTATATGGGTGGTCCGATTTGAGTTTTAGCAAAGGAATAAGAATCTGCCATGGCTAGGGTTCATGAGCTCGAATTAGGGTTTTCCAAAATAGGATAAATTGGACGAAACCAATGACCATATCACATTCAGGGGATCAAACCGAGTTGATCCATGTTCTCATAACTAATTTATGTTGTGTATTTCTTAGTTTTGATTTCTTGCAGGGGTATAGTGACGGATGAAACTGTGGCTATAGGCTGTAGCAACTAACTGTGTCCGTGGGTAAAAGTTCAAAAATTCAAACGAAGAAGATGACTCCTTCGCACGTGTTTCGTTTTAACTATTCCCAGAAAATTAATTCGCTTATATTTATTTTGTTTCATTGTACTAACACCATCAGCAGGTAGGCTCAGTGGTAAGGCAGTGCGCGTTTGACCTATGGGGCAGGGGCTCGATCCCTGGCTACCCCATTCTTTTTACTACTTTTCCAAACTAACCAATTTTTCATATTTTCTTATTATTTTCTTTTCCAATTTAATTTCTTTTCAAATATGTTTCTAACACATTAACAATCACCAAAAAAATTATTTTTTCATAATTAGGTCAGAAAAATACTTATTTAATTTTTGACATTAAAAAATATTATTTTTCATCTTTATTTTATTTAATTGTTAATTAATCAGAAATTAACTTTTAATTGCTTTTTCTATGCTAAAATTAGTCCAGAAAATTCTCAAAAAAATATTTTTTACATCTAATTAGGTTTACTAACCTTAAAACTTTTTTTTCTAACTCAAAACATTTTTTACTAACATTATTTTCTCTTATTTAAAATTCGATCCTTCTCGTAATATGTTCTGATTATTGTAACTGTTTCCAGGTTGTAATAGTTAGGTTTATTTTCTCGCATATTTTTTAATATTATGCATCTGCTCATGGGATGTAATAGTTTAATTAGGGTTTTACTTTCCGCACTCCTTATTATGTATCTGCCCCAAAGCCATGTAATAGCATATGACTTTTACTTTCCCACACTTTACATTTCCGCAATTTATTTTCTGCACCTATTAACTGCTAGTAACTAGGTGTGTATGGTAAGATTAAATCAATCAAACGTAGCTAACCCTAATCACAAGATAAATATCTGAATACAACACACTCTTCACACATGCACCTCCTTAGGGTATCCTCTCTCGTTGCCTTACTAATAATGGTCATGTCCCTCGAACGTAGGGATATCTTAGCTAAGACGCTTACAAACATATCATCATAGTCCCTTCGATACAAAGATCATAGTCCCTTGATGACCCTCGATGTTTCCCACGAATACATGATCTAGTCCCTCGGTTGTTGCCTATAAAAAGTGATGATCGTACCTACGAATATGCTAAGATATCCTTACATGTTGCCTTCTATGACCATCCGATGTCCCTTCGAATGTCTCTTTTACATCCAACGAATAAGGCTACTTATCAACCAATGGTATGGATAACCTTATTCTAAAGAAAAGCAAAATAACATGGAAACGACCATTCTGAGTAGGTAAATAAGTCTCTTTTGCTTGCTCCAATCAATTCAAAACACTTTTTTACACCTCACATTTCTTCAAAAAAAAATATTTCAAAACACTTCGTATACATTCCAGCGTGAATCATTACGAAGTCAAAGCGAAATGACTTTTCAAACATTTTCAAACACACACACAAAATGCATTTTATAAAGTGAGCTAAGCAATTAAGAGCCTGTCGATAACTACGGATGGAAAGGGTGTTAATACCTTCCCTTTTCATAACTGCCTCCCTTACTCATAATCTAACGAAGGTCTTTCCCTGTTCTTTTCGGCTACCCATAATTGGTTAAAGAAAAGTCGGTGGCGAATCTTGCAATCCGCAACATTTGCGATCAAACGCAAAACAAACAAGTCAGTTCTCCCACTGTATTACACGCATTTAATCGCGTGTAAATATAATCGAGAAACTATGTAGCAACATATTATTTATTTAGTATATGAATTTGATGAAAAAATCGTTTTACCTTGATCTATAAGTGTTTGTTTAGTGGCTGCCCAATTTCATTCTTTTGATCGTTATTTAGATTTTCATAAGTTGTTATCCGATTTTTTTATTAATTGCTTTATGACTTTATTCTAAACTTGGTTCATGCTTAGAAATTTGATTTGGATCGTGATATGAGCATATGCTATCTAGTTCTATTTCTAATGAATTGAAATGTGTTTTGAGTTTGTTTTGAGACTTTGAATTCATGAAGCTTGTGGTTGCACTTTACATCTTTACGACTTCCATGCCAATTTATAAGTTGTGATTCAATTCATGTCTATGCATGTATGATTAGTTTTCTAATTGTGAAATTAGTTTGATAATACATGTGATTTCATACAAGTTTGATTTCGATTCTATATCTTGCCTACTAACCATGTTTATTTTATATTGCAATTGCATTTCATTTATTTTTATTTCACACTCATGCTACTAACATATTTGTTATTTGTGAATATATACAAGAATTGTCCAAGAACACATTTTGTACTGTTGCATCTATATACATTTTTTATATATACTGTTATTTGTATTTATGCTACTATTTAATATTTAGTAATGGGTATCTAAAATACTTAGTATTTTATTTTTATACTGTAAATGTGATTATACATAGTATTTTATTATTATACTTAGTATTGTAATATATATATATATATATATATATATATATATATATATATATATATATACATATATATTTCATTACTTTTAATTTTATACTTTGCTATATTCATTTATAAATAAAATTATATTGTAGTATATCGGTTGCACCTCTTAGAACTAATCTCTACAATCTCTTCTAGTTAAGCTAATAAAAATACAAATGGTCGATAATCGATACTAATTTTTCCACATTCAGTTTTTGTTTGTATTTCGTTAATATAATTAATTTATCATTTGCTCTTTAATTTATTTTTATCCCCATTCGGAAAAATGTATCCCAATCTCATTGTTGCGTTGTAAATAATTTATCGCTTTTTATTTTATTTTATCGTTTAAATCCTCATTTGTAATTGATGTATCCCCCTCCCCAAAAACTTGTAATAATAATTTATTTTTATTTTATTTTATTTTAATTTAATCATCACTTAAACAAAACCAAAAAATTATTTTTAAACTAATAATTGTGAATCATTTTAAACCCTTGAGTTGACAAAGCTTTGAAGCGTCACAACGGTCACACATTTGTGCACACACCATGCTTGCTCTTGGGCTTACAATGAGGCTTTGATTTCTTAGTTAAACATTATTTAATTATCTAATTAGGTTATTTAAAATTTATTAGCCCATCTAATTAATTTTATTAAACTAATTACTTGATTAAATTTTGTTTAATTAGTCGATTAAATTTATTTCGTGCATGCACCTACACAATATAAATTGTCTTGTTATTTGTGTGACCCACCTTGTATGGGTTTTTAATTTATTTACTCTCTTTATTTCATGCTTGTATACAATTAATCACTCATTTCCATTATCGCACCTTGGTCCATATACCAAGTTTCATCCAAAGGGCCTCATGGTAGGGAGTAGACATTTGTCTATTCTTCCGAGATTAATCAAGCTTTCTTGGTTAATCATAGCCTAAATCTCCTCTTCTCATCATTCAAGACCTTTTATAATAAATTCTCAAACCTCGATCCAACATCGAGTTATTTTCAAAAATATTTTCATAAGAAAACTTGGATGAGGTTTGTCTAAATTGTTAGATGATAGCCTAATGGTTTAAACAAACTTGAGGTTTTTAGATTGTTAGATGATAGCCTAATAAGCTAAAAACTTCTATCTATGACAAAAAATAGTTAGCGTGACATTCGATTAAATTGTTGGATGATAGCCCAACGCTTTAATTAAATTTAAAGTATTTGGGTAGATGATAGCCTAATTACTTAAAGACTTTTTAGTCACACCTAATAACGTGAACCCCATTTCACTTCACCGTTTTCATAATAAAGATTTTGGGATGAGAGATGATTGGTCGAGCTCACTCACCAGTTTAGAGTACTTGAATCATTAGATGATAGCCTAATGTTTCGGTACTTGTCATTACCACTTAAATTAAATTCAAACTCATCAAACCTTTCCAACGTGCAAGTCATTTTTCAAACTTCGCTCACATGCGACTTTCATCGATCACACGTGATCTTTCTTCGCTCACACGCGATCTTCTTTCGCTCACACGTGAATTGCATTAGTGATGTCTTATCGTCCATGTACGATTAAGCTCTTGTTTTCATAAATAAAATCAACCAACCAACCAAATGTTCTCGCAACCGAGAACTACATAAGCTCTGACTTTTCCATCGCACTTGGGGAATATGTAGGCACGAGATTCTAACATTTTTGCAAGCACACTTTCAAAAAAATTAAAACATGTTTTTCTTTTCACTCTTTTCACATAATAATTAGAAGATATCAAATTAACACACTAAACACACAAACACTCAGAACTAAGTGGGTCCCATCGAGTACGATGGATGTGAGGGGTGCTAATACCTTCCCCTTGCATAACCGACTCCCGCACCCGCATCTCTTGGTCTCAAAAACCATTCCATTTCATTTTCACTTCTCGGGTTTTATCTATATTTTCCCATTCCTCATTAGGAATAAATAAAGTTAGGTGGTGACTTCATTATTTCATTGTAATCGAAATTTTTTCGACTAGCGTCGACAATTTGGCGACTTCACTAGGGATGATTTTCTCAAGCGAGTCAACCCTAGTTTAGTTTTTTTTATGTTCGTGTGTTTATTATTTTACTTTTCGTTCTTTCTTATATTTATGTTTCTGTCATTTATTTCCTTATGCTTTGCTTATTATCCTATTGGTTTATTTATTGTGTGGGAGTTCTGAATGGGATCATTAATACATAGATAAGCCCAGTACCCAGGCTTTTAGGTAACCTTTTAGGAATAAAGGGGTTGCGTAGTCTAGGTCCCCCTTGTAATACGGTGAACTGACTTTGAGATTTTTGTATCGCGAATGTGCGGATAACAAGAGTCGCCACCGACTTTTCTTTTATCCAATTAAGGGAAGGTGAAAAGAACAGGAAAAGACCTTCGTTAAATTCTGAGTAAGGGAGAAGGTTATGAAAAGGGAAGGTATTAGCACCCATTTCCATCCGTAGTTATCTACGGGCTCTTAGTTGCTCTTAGATCATTTTCAAAATTGTGTTTTCTGTGTGTTTGACAAAAATGTTTTTGAAAAGGCATTTCGCTTTGACTTTGTAATGATTCATGTAGGAATGTATACAAAGTGTTCGGAAATGTTTCCTTTTGAAAAGAGTTTGAACTTTGACAAAAGTGTGAGGTGTGAAAATTATTTGATTGAGCAAGCAACTAAAAGTCTTATTACCTACTCAGAATGGTCGTTTTTGTGTTGTTTTCGTTCCTTTAGAATAGTGCTATCCATACCATTAGTTGGTAGGTAACCCTATTCGTTGGATGTAGAAGAGACATTCGAAGGGACATCGGATGGTTATAGAAGGCAACTTGTAGGAAGTATCCTAGCACATTCGAAGGGACTATCATCATTTTTCGTAGGCGACAATCGAGGGTCAAGATCATGTATTCGTAGGCGACATCGTGGGTCTATGATCTTTGCATCGAAGGGACTATGATGATGTGTTTGTAGGCAACGGTGCTAGGATACCTCTACGTTCGAGGGACTTGACCATTTGTATTCGTAAGGCAATGAGAGAGAATTACCCTAAGGGGTGCATGTGTGAAGAGAGTGTGTCAAATTCAGATATGTGTTATCTTGAAATTATGAGTGACCTATGTCCAATTTTATCTTTCCATACACGCCTAATTACTACCAGTTTATAGGGTGCGGAAAGTAAATTGCGGAAAAGTAAAGTGCGGAAAGATAAAGTCCTACGCTATTACATGGCTTTGGGGCAATTACATAATAAGAGTGTGGAAAATAAAAGTCCTAATTAAAATATTACATCCCATAGGCAGTTACATAATTGAAAAAGAAAAGCAAGAAAAATCGTCCGAAACGTTACAACCTGTGAACAGATACATAATCGGAAAACGAGAAAATTACATAAGAGAAAAATGTTAGCAAAAAGAAATATTTTTGAATGAAGAAAAAGGTTTTATGTTAGTAATGACATTAATATGATGAGATAAATTTTTGGTAACTTTCTGGATCGTTTTGGTAATTTAAAAACAATTAAAAAGTCAAATTAATGATTAATTAGTAATTAAATTAAATATGCATGCAAAAATAATAATTTTAATGCTAAAAATTAAATAAGTATTTTTATGATAATAATGCAAAAAAGAAATATTTTGGAGTTTTTTAGATGCATGATAAAAATATTTGAAGATAAATTAAAATAACATGAAAATATTAAAGAAAATAGAAAAATATAAGTTAGTTTTGCAAACTTGTAAAAAATATTTGGTCCTGCCCAGGCTCGAACGGGAGACCTTTCCTTCATACATACGCGCCTTGACCAACTAAACTAGAGTGTCCACGTGTTTAAGAATTGAAACGAATTCGTTTTAAATGAAACTGCGCCCTGGACATTCAAATCACGCGCGAAGAACACCTTCTTCTTCGTTTGAATTTTTGAAAAGTTAGCGTCGGCTGAGTTCGACGCTATGGCCCCTGCAAATATCAAAAATCCAATACAAGAAATATAAATGAAATTCAAAGCCATGGTTCAATTCGTTTTTGCCCACTAATCATCCTGGTATCCTTGGTTTGGTCTAATTTTTCGTATTTAGAGAAACC
Organism: Vicia sativa; assembly: GCA_021764765.1. NCBI lineage: Eukaryota > Viridiplantae > Streptophyta > Magnoliopsida > Fabales > Fabaceae > Vicia > Vicia sativa. Next base: position 44,870,989 of record CM038793.1, on the reverse strand, counting down.
CTAAAACGCAACAGGAAACCCTAACCATGGCATCTTGTGATTCTTGCACTGAAACTCAAATCAAACTATGCAGAAAGCTCAAATCACAAGTTTTTTTGAAAATTTTTAGGGTTCTTGGAGGCAATTTTTCTGTCCTTTCTCATGTTGTATGCATTGTATATTTATAATGGATGGATTTTGGGTTGAATTGAAGAACAAATATTGATCAATCAATGCAAAAATTATTTGATTTTGTACAAAATCAAATCTTCCTTTTTTGATCCAATTTCAATCAAATTCTTCCCAAATCAATGCAAATTTCGAAATTTGCCAGCTTGTATGAGTTGCTTGGATCTCAAGAATGAGAGAAAAATCAACTTTGCATTTAATTTGGATTTTATACCTTATTTTTTAATTTAATTTGTTTTTAAATGAATAAAATCCAAATTAAATAGAAAAATAAAGACAAAATTCGTGGCATTGGGCTTGAAGGTTCCAAATAAGATAAGGAACAAGTTTAAACCAAGAAAAACTAGGCCCATTTGCAAAATTTTGGATTTTGACAAGTATTTCTCTTTGTGCACCTCTTCAAAAATGCCCAACTTGTGCAAGGTGTATTTTGCTCAATTTTCCACATTTTTGAGTGCTCGTGGACATTTTAGAAAGCTCTAGGTGTCCTCTAAACAACCTCTTTAGTTTCATCTTAATTGGAGTTTCTATGCTTAATAAATCTTCAAAACAAAAAGTTGACTTTTTGTTGACTTTGAAAATGACCTGTAATGTTTTGATCCATACTTTCCAAATGAAGCATTTTTTGAACATTCTTGTGAGACATGAAGTTGTAGAGAATTGAATTTTCTTCAAAATGAGAGGTGGTGGAAATTTTTTTGAGAAAGTATGAAGAAGTTATGCTCAGTCAAAGTTCAGTTGACTTTTCATTGGAAAACCCTAATTTGGAAAGTTTGACTTTTGACCAAATCTTGAGTTTTCTTGATGAATCATGATCAACCCTTGATCAAATGATGAATGTGACTTCAAAATATGGATGTTGACCAAAAATCCGGAAGTTTGACTGTATGTTGACCACATTTGACTTTTGTCCAATACAACTGATTTTCAACCATTGTTGTAGGTTTTTTCCGCGAACAAGTATTTTCAATTATCGACTCCACAGGGATTGGTGCATATTGTAGTCTTTCAATAGAAAAGTGTATTTTAAGATGAAAGTAACCAAATGGTTTGTTTCCTAATCTACTAGTAACATGAATTTCCAATCAAGTAACTAAATTAATCTTTTTCAAAAGAGAGTTATGGTTTGGATTCAAGAGAGTTTGAGATTGTTTTCAAATTATGGAAGCATGTCAAGATTAGTTTCATTTACCTAATTTCATATGCATTCAATTAATCAAGTGATGAACATAGTAGATGATTTCTATAAATACATATCCTCTCAATCTTGTAGATTTCCCACCAAGATTGTGAATGTTATCATGTTAATCTTTGCATGATCCCTCACTACAACTATTGACATGATAAGCATTAAGTTCAATATTTGTAAACACTAACACACAAATCTATCCCTAGCATTTGTTAATTAGTGGATGAATATCCTAGGTCTACATTGAAGTATTCTTTTCCACGCAAGACTCAAAGCATAAAGATGAAGAACAAAGATATTCAACTATATTAATCATCAACCATGTTCATACACAAATGGATTAAAAGAAATACATACTAGTTAGATCAACTACCTCTAATCTTGACACAAAAAGAACATAGCCACTCATTTCCATGGTTGCTTTGCTCTCAAGATTGTTGGTAGAGATGATGAACACGAAGAATCAATATGAAAAACTATGGTTTTTCTTACAAATCCAATGCCCTAATTTTTACAAAGATGAAAGATAATTATGATGAAGTGAAGTTCCACACTTTTAAAAGCCAAAAGTCAGCTGGAAGTGATGGGTTAGGTGGCCAAAAGGTGAAAGCATGGGTCTGTCCTTTTTCTGTTTTTCGTAGACCGCGCTAAGCCCGGTTAAGCGCGCTGAGCGCGCTCATGCTGCAACCACACTGAGCGCGACCTGTAGCATGCTCCTTCATCCAAAAATATCTTCAAAAAGAATCATCCCTAAAGCTCTTCAAGTGTCCTTGAATCCAAGCATGGGAGAATTAATCAATAAAAACCTACAATTAAAAGTAAAATAAGTTAAATAATATATTATAAACAAAAACTAAATAAAGACCTAATTAAACCAAAATACTAGAATAAATACTACTAATTATATAAAAAGGCATTGTTAAGGACCACAAAATCATGTACAAAATAACTACAATTTGGTCCTTAACAACTCTCCCCAACTTACTTCTTTGTTTGTCCCCAAACAAAAGTCAATAATCTCATAAAGCTAGAAGAAACAAAATGCAAGCATGCAACTCACACAAGAATGATGGTTCAAACTCGACATACCCGGCAAAAGCACTCATCGATCGCTTCTTCGAAACACAACATGGCTATGAATTAAGTTCTAAACACAATATATCAACACATGTAACAAAATAAAAGATATGTTCACACTTGAATCACCTAATCATTTCTTCAAAATTCATGAAGAACAAAATGCATATTTACAAAGGACTAAACACTCTCACTAATAATTATGCACATCCAGAATAATTCATGCATTCATCGAAACAAGTTAAATGACAAAATGGAAACAAAGATCACTAAGGACTTTCAAGGTTGTAACTTGGCTTAGGTTAGAAACAAGGGATATTTAAGTACAAAGCCATTGAAACAAATTGGGTAAAATAAAATGAAGAGAATTTCACAAACTAATTCCTACTTCCTTCTTATTATTCACAACTCTTTCCTTTTTCACACAATGATCCTCTTTTTCTTTTGTTTTCTTTTCATATACAAATTTTTCTTCTTTTGTATTTTTCTTTTCTCTATTCTCTCTTTTTTTTCTTCTTTCTTTAGGATCATTGTCCCATCAATTCTATGTTCTTTTTGATCCACCTCCCCAACTTCATTTATATCAATCCTTTTTTATTCAAGAACATGTTTTTCAAGGGTTAATTAACAAAAAGGGTTGGTATTCACAAACAAGAAACATTTATAGAATGAATTATCATTGAATTTTCAAAGATCATCAACAATTATTAAGTGGCCTACTTAACAATTAGTTGATTTGATAAATTCATCCTACAAATACTATTTAAGCTCAAAAGGGTTCACAAGGATTCACTCACTCACGGTTAGTTGAAGCCCATTTGGAATTGATGGTTTTTCTCATAATGCACAAAAATTGCCTTGATCATCTCTAAGTTTCCAAATTATCACAAACAAGTAAAGATTAAGCATGAATCAAACGAGTTAACAAAACTATTAGACACTCTATATTTGGTAAAAAGTGGAAGCTTCTCACCTATGTGGTTTGAGTCCTAATGATTCGAATGTGAACACAAATTTTTTTGTACATGCCAAGATATTTTGCATAAAGCACAAATTTCATAGACATGTTATCATTCTATAAAACGATTAAATATGTACCTTATTTGTGGATTGAGTCGAGAATTTTATCATCACCATCACTTTGGTGAAACACACTTACTTGCTTTGGAGAACCGTTGAAAAATCGGACAAACCAAAAGAAGTACAATTCAAACTAAATAAACTATAATCTAAAAATAAAAAATAAAATAGAACAAAATAAAATAAAACAAACTAAAACAAAATAAAATAAAATAAAAGACACCCCAAAATGGTGTTTAAAACTAAAAAGTACTTAGGCTCCATGCCTACAAAATATCAATTGGAATTACAAGCCTATCCCAAAAATTGGATGGCAACCAACAAAATCCAGAAGTTTAAACTAAAATGCGAAAATGAAAACTAAAAACTAAAAAGGTGCTGAAAGTAATATAAAAACAAGAAAAGATAAAATATCAGTCTGAAGCCTCGAGGATAGAATCTCCAGGAGACCCAGAATCAGAACCAGAACCAGAACTGCCCTCTCCATCATCCTCACTCTGATAATCAGAATCGCCCACCTCCTCCTCTACATTTGGCCCGTCCCCGGGCCAACCAAAGATAAGCACTAAGCCGCCGCCTGCGCGAGTGAAGTGGTTCACCCCGCTCTCTGATCTGCATAGCAAGGTGCTCCATGCTCTCGTGCATAAACATGAATGCTCTCTGATGAGCGAGATGCATCTGCCGGTTCCATTCTTCAGATGGACTGGCCTGAGGAAGTGCCGCAAGAATCGTACACCCGGCGTAGAGTTATCATCCAGGCCCTACAAGATCGATCACGAGTGATCATCAATGACTCCATCAATAAGGTGCCCCACGAAAGACAACCTTCGCCTTTTAGAAGGCCCATAATCAACCAGATAAGTTAGGCACACTTTATACGCTCCCCCCTAGAGGTATAACTCACTGTGACCCTCTTCAGCTTATTTGCAATAAGCCGACCAAAATCAATTTGCTCCTCATCGAGCATATAAGCAATCAGGCCGGTCGTCTCCATGGGAATCGAAGATGTGTGGCTCCGAGGTCTCAAATTATACAGAGCCACACACATCTGCACTCGGGCACTAGTCTTCAGGCTGGACCTGTTGAATTTTAAAGGTTGCCCAGCCCTGTTCAATTCATATGAGTGCCCGGACAAACAAAGTTTCCTCCGCAGCATGATCCCAATTCCCACGAGCTAGGTGGTCGTGGTAGATGTTCAACTGATCCTCTGGGGATGTCCAGTTTATGCCCAGGTAGCTATTGATGGTCGTGCGAGAGAATGAAACCAACATCCCCCTCATAATTGAAGTGAAAGGAAAGTCACGCCCCTCGGTCAGAATGGCGTTTGCATAGAACTCCCTCACAAGCTCGACATTCACCTTGGTTTGAGGCTCACAAAGAACACCCAAACCGTAGTTAGAAAGAATAGCATCGGGCGTTGCATAGTGGCCCTGCTCTCGGAGCCGGATAATTCTCTTCGTCCAAATATTCCGCTCCTCGAGCTCTTTGTACCTCGCCTCCTGAGCAGGCCCCAAGAAATGATCACCATCAAAGGGTACGGACCTAGATGACCCAGCCCCGGCGGAAGAAACTCTTTGTCGCTTTGGAGCCATCTGAAACAACACCAAAAATCAACGAAAATCGACACCGAAATGTCCGTTAGTGAAAATTTAGGCAAACAACAATAGAAACCATCAAACCAAAGCATCTAGACACAAATTTATCTAAACACGGAGAAGAATTTTTCAGACTGCATCACACCTGCCGATGCACTCATTTCAAAAATTCTTCCAAATGTAAATTTCTCCACAACAACAAGCCTACTAGTAGCGAAATGCCTATTCTAAGCCTTCTCTATCATCTAAACAACCTAATCCTAAGATAAAATTCAAAAATTCTTAAACCTAGGTTTTCAAAATCTACCCTAAACAGCGAAATTTAACGAAATTGAAAGAAGAACAACCTAGAGACACTTACTTAGATGCTTTGGGAGATGATTGGACAAAGAAATTTGCAAGAACTTGTTGATTTTCGGTTGAGGATTTTTGGGTTTTTTAGAGAGTGAAAAATGGAGAGGAAATAGTGAAAAAGGGTTTGAAATGAACCCTAACCTTTTTAAAACGAACCAGGCCACCCAATGGGCCTCAAAAATCTGGTTTTGGAAAAATATATTTTTTTAAAATCTCCCAGACCGCGCTAAGCGCGACCCATACCGCGCTGAGCGTGAAAGTTTCTGCCAGATGAGCCAAAATGCGCGCTAAGCGCGATCTGTAGAATTCTGCATTCTTCTGAAAAACATCAAATTTATAACTTGGACATGTCAAAATGAGTGCAATGAAGAATACTTACAATGTTGGGGTGCCTCCCAACAAGAGCTTTGTTTAACGTCGGTAGAGCTCGACGGTTCGGAATGATCAAGGATCATTCAAGAAGATGGATTCGGCTATGTCGCGGCTCACCTCTCCGCCAACATACCGTTTCAACCGCTGCCCATTCATAGTCCATTCTTTCGTCCCTTCTAGATCTTGCAAGACAATGGCACCATACTCTTTCACTTCTTTGATTAGAAAAGGACCGGACCACTTTGTTTTGAGTTTTCCCGGAAAAAGCCTCATCCGAGAATTAAACAAGAGAACACTTTGCCCCGGTCGAAATTCCTTGTGCTTTATCTTCTTATCATGAGAAACTTTAACTTTTTCCTTGTACCTCCGGTTGGAATGGTATGCTCCTTCTCGCATTTCATCCAATTGAACGAGTTGTACTTTTCTCTTTTCACCCGCCAAAGATGGATCGAAATTCAAGAACCGGAGGGCCCATAATGCTTTGTGTTCCATCTCTATCGGGAGGTGACAAGTTTTGCCATAAACAACTCAAACGGGTTAGTCGATAGAGCTTTATAGGCGGTTCGACACGCCCATAAAGCTTCATCCAATTTTTGTGACCAATCTTTTCGAGAACCCGAAACAGTTTTTTCCAAGATCTTTTTAATTTCCCTGTTTGACACTTCGGCTTGACCATTCGCTTGCGGTTGATAGGGAGTTGTCACCTTATGCTTTACACCATATTGTTTCAAAAGTTTTTGTAACAATGTATTGCAAAAGTGCGACCCGCCATCACTAATTAGCACCCTAGGCACACCAAACCGAGAAAAAATGTTTTTCTTTAAAAATTTGATAACGGTTTTGGCGTCAGCCTTAGGTGAAGCAATGGCCTCCACCCACTTAGACACGTAATCAACAGCCACACAGATATATTCATTTGAAAACGACGAAGGAAATGGACCGACAAAATCAATCCCCCAACAATCAAATACCTCTACTTCCAACATGTTGTTCAAAGGAATTTCATCTCTTTTTCCTATACCTCCACTTCTTTGGCATTTATCACAAGACTTAGCATGAGCATAAGCATCTTTGAATAGCGAAGGCAAATAAAATCCCGATTGTAGGATTTTGATGGCCGTTCGCAATCCATTATAGTGTCCCCCACTAGGGGAATTGTGACAATGCCAAAGAATGTTTTTGGCTTCCTCATCACACACGCACCTTCTTAGCAACCCATCGCTACTCAACCTAAAAATGTAAGGTTCGTCCCACACATAATACTTAGCATCGGCTAAGAATTTTCGCTTCTCATTCCATGTCAAATCCTCCGGCATTAATCCCGCGACCTTGTAATTTTCCATGTCGGCAAACCATGGTCGCTCCTGGATTGCAAATAACTTCTCATCCGGGAACTCTTCCTTCACTTCCTTTTCTTTGTCCGTAATTTTCACGTTCACTAAGCGAGACAAATGATCAGCTACCAAATTCTCCGAACCCTTTTTATCTCGGACCTCTAAATCAAATTCTTGGAAAAGAAGAATCCATCGGATTAACCTTTGTTTAGAGTCCGGTTTGGTAAGCAGATATTTTATCGCGGAATGATCCGTGAAAACCACAACCTTTGAACCAATAAGGTAAGGACGAAACTTTTCCAATGCATATACAATTGTGAGCAAATCTTTTTCGGTTGTTGCGTAATTAATTTGAGCATCGTTCAAAACTTTGCTCGCATAATGAATAGCATGGAAAATTTTGTTCTTCCTTTGGCCAAGCACGGCTCCCACCGCATAATCACTTGCGTCACACATCAATTCGAAATCAAGTTTCCAATTAGGCGCGGTGATTATGGGTGCATTTAACAAATTTTCTTTCAATTTTTCAAAAGCCAATAAACAATCTTTATCAAACAAGAAGGACTTATCTTTGTTGAGCAAGTTGCTCAAAGGCTTTGCTATCTTTGAGAAGTCTTTGATGAATCTTCGATAGAATCCCGCATGTCCTAGAAAGCTCCGAATTCCTTTGACATTGGTAGGTGGGGGAAGCGTCTCGATCACATCAATCTTTGCTTTATCGACCTCAATTCCTCTTGAAGATATCTTGTGGCCAAGGACAATTCCCTCGGTCACCATGAAATTGCATTTTTCCCAATTCAAGACCAAATTGGTATCCACACACCTCTTCAAGACGATGTTCAAATTTTCCAAGCACAAATCAAATGACGCTCCAAAGATGGAAAAGTCATCCATAAAAACTTCAATTGTTTTCTCAATTAAATCGGCAAATATAGCTTGCATGCATCTTTGAAATGTTGTTGGCGCATTGCATAAGCCGAAAGGCATACGCCTATACGCGAATATTCCAAAAGGACATGTGAAAGCCGTTTTCTCGTGATCTTCCGGATTCACCGATATTTGATTGTACCCCGAATATCCATCCAAAAAGAAATAGTATTGTTGTCCCGCGAGCCTTTCCAACATTTGGTCCATGAATGGAAGAGGAAAGTGATCCTTCCTCGTTGCTTTGTTAAGCCTTCGGTAGTCGATGCACATTCTCCATCCCGTCATTTTTCTTGTTGGCACTAATTCGTCCTTAGACACAACCGTCAAACCTCTTTTTTTCGGAACCACATGCACCAGGCTCACCCAAGTACTATCCGAAATCGGATAAATCATTCCCGCTTCTAACATCTTCACTACTTCTTTTCGAACTACTTCCTTCATCACTGGATTCAAACGCCTCTGAGGTTGGGCTACCGGCTTGTAATCTTCCTCCATCATGATGTTATGCATACAATAGGCCGGGCTTATGCCTTTCAAATTGGCTAAAACCCAACCAATCGCATTTTTGTTAGATTTCAAAACTTGAATTAAGCTTCCCTCCTCCTTCTCCGACAATGTATTATTAATGATTATGGGCTTTTTACCTCCCTCCTCAAGAAACACATACTTCAAATGAGATGCTAGATCTTTCAACTCAAGTCTTGGCTCTTCATCTTTAGGATCATTTTTCAAAATTTCCAATTCTTTCTCCCATGGGTGCATTTCCTTGGAAATCTCAATTCCTTCCAAACATTCCTCAAGATCTCGACTATCATTATCATCATTCACTTCTTGGGTTGCTTCCTCAATAACATCAATATTAAAGCAATCTTTCTTATCAATTGGATGCTTCATTGCTTCAAAAAGATTAAAACAAATCTCTTCATCTTGAACCCTCACCTTCATTAAGCCATCATCAATGTCAATCATCATTCTAGCCGTCTTCATGAATGGTCTTCCATAAAATTAGAGGTGCATCCACGTCTTCCTCCATATCTATCACAACAAAATCAACCGGGAAAAAGAATTTGTCCACTTTTACCAACAAGTCTAAAGCTACACCGTACGGGCGAGTAATAGACTTGTCCGCCAATTGCAACGTCATTTTTGTAGACTTTAATTCAATCTCCCCCAACCTCTTTACAATGGATAATGGAATAAAATTAATGCTTGATCCCAAATCAATTAATCCTTTGCCGACATAGACATCCCCAATGGTAACGGGCAAAGTTACACGCCCCGGATCACTTTCTTTTTTTGGAATAGTGCGTTGAATGATCGCACTACAACTTGCATCAACCATTATAGTTTCTTGATCCGTGTACCGCTTCTTTTTTGAAAGTATATCCTTCATGAATTTTGCATATTTCGGCATTTGCTCTAATGCCTCGGTGAATGGAATATTAATTTGCAATTGCTTAAAAATATCCATAAACCGAGCATAGTGCTTTGCATCATCCTTTTTAGAAGGAAGGTGAGGATATGGTAAATTTCTTAATGGAAAAGTGACTTCCTTCTCCTTTCCCTTTCTCATTTTATTCTTCTTTTCCTCCACTTTCTCCTTTTCAACTACACCATTCTTCTTTTCATTTTCAACTAACACCTCATTTTCAACTAAATCATCCTCCACATCAACATCATCATTTTTTTCAACTACAACCTCATCATCTTTTCCAACTACCTCTTCCTCCACCACTACTTCTTCATTCTTCTCCACAACTTTCTTTTTCCTTTCAACCACTTTCCTTTTCTCATCACAAACTTTACCACTTCTAGTTGTAATAGCTTTGCAATGCTCCTTAGGATTTGCTTGAGTAGTTGGGGAAAATAAGGTCGAAGTACTTTGTTCGGAAAGTTGCTTGGCTAGTTGCCCCATTTGAGTTTCGAAATTCTTGATAGATGCCTCCGTGCTCTTTTGATTTTCCATAGAAGCTTGCATAAATTGAGCTAGAGTGTCTTGAATGTTGGAAGACCTCACTTGATTTTGAGGTTGATTTTGTGGTTGAGCTTGATTTTGATTTTGAGTTTGATATGGATTTTGCCTTCCTTGATTGTTGTTGTCTTGTCTCCACCCGCCTTGATAACCTTGGTTACCCCTTTGTTGGTAACCTTGGCCTTGATTTTGATAAGGGTAAGGAGCTCGTTGTTGGTATGCTTGCCCTTGGTTGGCCATATAGTTTGCTTCTTCATTTTCCGGAGGACAAAATCCAGTTTTATGATCCCCTTTACACAATTCACAACAAGATATTTGGTGAGCTTGCTTGCTTGATGTTCCTTGCAACTCCATGATTTGTTGAGGGAGTCTTGCCATTTGTTTTGTCAATTCTTCAACTTGTTTCACAAACAATTTGTTTTGCGCCACAAGTGCTTCATGACTCGAGCCAATTTCAAGAACTCCCGTTTTTACTTGTGCACCTCCTTGATCATGTTGAGTTTGGTGATCATTCCTCCCCATCTTCTCAATTATTTGGATTGCTTCATATGGTGTTTTTGCCATCAAAGAACCTCCCGCCGTAGCATCCAACAATAATTTGTGTTGAGGTTGGAGACCATTTCGGAAAATATGAATTTTGGTAAGCTCGTCAAAACCATGGCTAGGACACTTCCGAAGCATAGACTTGTACCTTTCCCAAGCCCTATTCAAAGGCTCGTTTACTCCTTGTGAAAATACCGAGATTGCGGTCTTTGCCTCCATGAAACGTGATTGAGGGAAAAATCTTTCAAGGAATTTTTCCTCCAAAACATTCCAATTTGTCATTGTTTCTTGCAATTGGTCTAGATACCAATCTTTTGCCTTCCCCACTAGAGAATGAGGGAAGAGCCTTTGGAAGTATTGCTTCTCTTGGTCTTCCGGAGCCCCGGCCGCTCCCGCGATCTCATAGAACTTTGTAAGGTGGGTGTAAGGATCTTCATGGTCATGACCATGAAATAGACTTGCATAAAGAAGTTGAAGCAAGCCCGTCTTCATCTCCGCGACCCTTGCATTTGCTTGTCGAGCAAATTGAGCGGTGTGACGAGGGCTATTGACACAAGGCCCCCGTGGTGGTGGTGGTGGTGGTGGTTGATTCTCCGCCATAGTGATGACTTCTCCTAACACGGGTGGTGTTGAAGAAGTAGATGTTTCTTCTCTTTCTCCTCTTTCTTGCCTTTGCCTAGCTCGTCATTTCCTTCTTTTAGCACTACTATTAAGTCTTCTAGCCGTCCTTTCAATTTAGGGACCGAAAAGGAGTTGATCGGCCGTAATACTTCCTCGCATAAACTAATTCCTGAAAAAGTCTAGCCACACAAAAGAAACAAAGGGAGATTAGTAGAAAAATGTCTTAAAACACACAACTATTGCTATACTAGCAATATCAAACGCCAATCCCTGGCAACGGCGCCATTTTGTTGTAGGTTTTTTCCGCGAACAAGTATTTTCAATTATCGATTCCACAGGGATTGGTGCATATTGTAGTCTTTCAATAGAAAAGTGTATTTTAAGATGAAAGTAACCAAAGGGTTTGTTTCCTAATCTACTAGTAACATGAATTTCCAAACAAGTAACTAAATTAATCTTTTTCAAAAGAGAGTTATGGTTTGGATTCAAGAGATTTTGAGATTGTTTTCAAATTATGGAAGCATGTCAAGATTAGTTTCATTGACCTAATTTCATATGCATTCAATTAATCAAGTGATGAACATAGTAGATGATTTCTATAAATACATATCCTCTCAATCTTGTAGATTTCCCACCAAGATTGTGAATGTTATCATGTTAATCTTTGCATGATCCCTCACTACAACTATTGACATGATAAGCATTAAGTTCAATATTTGTAAACACTAACACACAAATCTATCCCTAGCATTTGTTAATTAGTGGATGAATATCCTAGGTCTACATTGAAGTATTCTTTTCCACGCAAGACTCAAAGCATAAAGATGAAGAACAAAGATATTCAACTATATTAATCATCAACCATGTTCATACACAAATGGATTAAAAGAAATACATACTAGTTAGATCAACTACCTCTAATCTTGACACAAAAAGAACATAGCCACTCATTTCCATGGTTGCTTTGCTCTCAAGATTGTTGGTAGAGATGATGAACACGAAGAATCAATATGAAAAACTATGGTTTTTCTTACAAATCCAATGCCCTAATTTTTACAAAGATGAAAGATAATTATGATGAAGTGAAGTTCCACACTTTTACAAGCCAAAAGTCAGCTGGAAGTGATGGGTTAAGTGGCCAAAAGGTGAAAGCATGGGTCTGTCCTTTTTTTGTTTTTCGCAGACCGCGCTAAGCCCGGTTAAGCGCGCTGAGCGTGCTCATGCTGCAACCGCGCTGAGCGCGACCTGTAGCATGCTCCTTCATCCAAAAATATATTCAAAAAGAATCATCCCTAAAGCTCTTCAAGTGTCCTTGAATCCAAGCTTGGGAGAATTAATCAATAAAAACCTACAATTAAAAGTAAAATAAGTTAAATAATATATTATAAACAAAAACTAAATAAAGACCTAATTAAACCAAAATACTAGAATAAATACTACTAATTATATCAAAAGGCATTGTTAAGGACCACAAAATCATGTACAAAATAACTACTATTTGGTCCTTAACAACCATCTGAGCAATTGTCTGAGGAAACTTGACTTGTGAGGCTTGAAACTTGACATGGAGAATCTTTGAAGCATATGAGGAGGCATGATGACCATTGGAGATGTTGGGAGTCCATCTGAACCTGAGAATTGCCAAACCCTAGCTTGGGTTGATTATCTAGGAGAGGGTTTGTCTGATCAACCCTTGAGGAATCCTTGAGTATAGATGTATGAAATGTCTTGAGGAATAGGAGGGAAAATTTTGGGGTATGACACCCCTGACTCCAATGTCTTGTGGATCAAAGAAAAGACTTCGGCTTAAAGTTGGTTGTTTTAAGGAGGTTGTTGCCCCGCATGATAGTGCAAGACATCAATTTCTAGATAAATGGCCTATAAATCTAAGTTTTTCTTTAAGATATCCAAACTTGGACCGACCGCTGAAATGCAATATTTTGAGTATCCCGATTAAGAGCCGTTTCTTGGAGTATACTTTTGGAAATGTTATCACCACGTAGGTCCCTCGCGCGATGATAATGTTTGTCAAAAGGGGATCTGAGACTCTAAGAAACATAGTAAAAACCTAGTACGATCTTGTGTATGAGGTTATGGGGTAGAAAACTTAGAGCCATCCGATCTTAGGAAACCTACCTAATTAGGTTGTCCAGTTACCCATTTACCTGTACCATTCTTGTTTCACATATGTGTGAACCTGTTATTATCGTTATGTTGCATTTCATTGTATATGTGACATCTCATCTCATAAATATCATTCTTGTACTCATGCTTTTTCTATTACATCATCATACATGCATTTTACCATCCAGATACTCATTTCCCTGTTTCCATTCATTCAGTTAACAAAGCAAGCTGATTCCCCGACACCGCTACAAAACCAAAGCTGCTGTCAAGTTGAGAATGGAGAATCTAGAACAACGCAATGCTGAATTTAGGTTGGAGATTGATGACTTGAATTCTAGAATGACCGAGCTCACAGAAATGACGCAAGTGATTATGGCTAAAACTGATCCACTTCAAAGGACTGTCATCTCTGAAGTCAATACTACTGTTGTGGAACCACCACAAACTTAGAATGTGGCTACCACCTGGCCAGAATTTGGCTTACCGCGCAACTACTCTCCATAATACGAAATTAATCATGAAGTAGGAAAATCCGCTCAACAGACTGTTCAGATGCCTATGGTCACCGAACAACGACCAATAATCCACACCATACCTCAAGTTCCCTTTGGAAATCACTTCACATACCAGGTTGATGGCTCCCAAAATGACGATCAAGTACAAAATGATGAAGTTGAAGAAGTGAAAGAGAAGTACAATACTATTGAGAAGAGGTTGAAGGTTGTGGAAGGAAATGACATTTTTGGCTTTGACACCTCAAATCTCTGTTTGGTTTCTTACTTGACTATGCTTGCAAAGTTCAAAGTCCCTGAATTCGAGAAGTACAGGGACTCACTTGTCCAAAAGATCATGTGACCATGTACTTTCGCAAAGTGGCTGCTCATGAAAAGAATGACAAACTGCTTATTATTGCTTCCAGGATAGTCTGACTGGAGCTTCTCTAAAGTGGTATATGAGCCTAAAGAGAGAATACATCAACTCTACAAGGGACTTGGTCGAAGCATTCTTGAAACAATACAAGTTCAACTTGGATATGGCACCTGACCGTAGACAGTTGCAAACTATGACCATGAAAGACAATCAAACATTTAGGGAGTATGCTCAATGTTGGAGAGAGCTAGCATCTCAAGTCAACCCTTCTTTAGGCGAAAAGGAACTCACGGGCATGTTCATGGATACTACATAGCCAATCTTTTATGAGAAAATGGTTGGAAGCATATCTTATGGCTTTGCTGATTTGGTTACCATTGGTGAGAGAATTGAACAAGGTTTGAAGAATGGCAAAATTGTCAATACTGCTGGATCATCTAACAACAACAATGCTAAGAAGTTCCCTGGAATCTTCCAAAAGAAAAAAGAAGGTGAAACCAATGCAGTCAGTGGATCTCAGACACCACAACCTTACCAACCTACAATTGCTCAGCAACCACCATTCATGACATGTTATCCATACTCGTATATTGATACTTCTCAATACCAGCAACCCAACTTTTCTATGCCTCCATAGCAACAGCCATGGGGGGATCCTCCTCAGAATGCTTCTCGGATTGCACAACAAAATGCTAGGCCAAGTTATCCATAAAATGCTCAGCGAAATGCTCCTCAGAATCAAAATCAACAACAAAATTAGAATAGAGTCCCCCGTTACCAGCAGAATAAGGCTCGTCGTATTGATCCACTTCCAATGACCTACTCTCAATTGTGGCCATACTTGGTCAGTTCAAAGGCAATAGAACCCATACCTACTCATCCTAAGACATCAAATTTTCCTGCAGGGTATAACCCAAATGTCAAGTGTGATTTTCACAATGGTGTAGCAGGTCATTCAATTGAAGACTGCAAGGTTTTGAAGGAAAAAGTTCAAGATCTGATTGATAAGAAAGTACTCACTTTTGCGGACTCCCCTCAAGTGATCGCAATCCCTTTCCATAAGCAGCGCCAAGATACAAGGGACTCTCCTAAATCCAGTTATCAGACGGGAAAACTCATCCTTGCTGCTGATAGTTACTAGGCCCTTTTTATTATTTCATGTTGCAATTTTATTGTTTTTAATTTGTTAGTTTGCATTTGAACTTTGTTATCTTTTATCATAATTTTAATGAAATGAGCATTGCATCTTTTGAATTAATGATATTATTTTCTTGCTTTTACTATCTTGCTATCACTCAAAAAAATTAAAAAAAAAAACACAACAATATTTCTTCCACCTCACTTTTTCTTGTTTAAGCAAACATTAGAGGGAGGATGATGATGAACAAATACCCAATTTGCAAAAGTATGCTTTCAAATAAGACTTTTCTGATGATACACAGACATTGCTTCAAATCCCCATACAGTGGAGATATAAGGAAGATAATCCCTCGTTAACCCCTTCGAGCCTAGAAGTAGGAGTTTCTTTATGCATACAGTCAAAACCCTCAATCTTAACTCGGGACAGGGTAGAAGTTCAGTTAACGCAATCGACGCATTCGATTTCCAAGAGAATCATGTTATCATGGATCATTCTAGATACCTTCATAAAGGTTCAACAATATTCTCTTCCATACACAATGTCGAAGAAATATTGCAGAATTCAAAGCTTACAACGTTTGTTTCTCAAGAACCATCATTATGGCAGTCACATGTATCTAATTCTTATATCAAGCAAACAAGTGTCACACGAGTTGTTCAAGCACAAAAGTGAAGAAAGATCACCAAAGATCTCAACAAACAAGCAAGCTTGTGTTACTTCCAAAGAAGAGTAGGTGATTTCCACCTCAAAGGGCATTGGTTCTCAAGACACCATGTTGTCATTTGCAATTCCTCTTAGAAGTTGAAATTGTCGGTTAACTGAACGTAGGAATTGGAGGACGTCACGAAGATTGGGTTGGGTACAAATCAAAATTTGAGCCTTCCATCCTTTGTTTCATAAACCGTGAACCATACCACGTTACAACCTTCAAAAGACCTAATTGAAGCAAGGTCTCTTTTGAAAGCATACTAAAGCAAGGTTGCACTAACCTGACTCCTCATTGTTTGCTAAATTAATTGGTGTTGATACCACGTTATCACATCATTCTTTTCACATCTTGAATTTCAAATTATTATTGCATCCTTGTCAGGATTTATCTTTTGTTTATAGCAATTTCATTTCAATAAATAATTTACTCTCAAAAGTTTTGCATAATCATCGCATTAAAATTACCATTGTAAGAAGACAATTTCACCTGCAAGTTTAGCACCTCACATCAAGAGAATTTCAGCAGTTGAAGAATTTCATCGTCATCTTCGAGTTATCCCACCAGGGACAAGCCATATCTTCAAGAGCTGATCACAATCAGAGGTATTCCATTTTCACAGTTCCAAACATTGGGGCATGTCATCTTCAAAGATCAACAATCCTTGTCGACCCAAACATCTTCGAGAACTCAGCATTCTGGGGCACTCAAGGCCAAGACCTATCCATCTTCAAAGATGCTCACAAGTATATCAATTCAAATCATCAGCAATTTCTGATCTCACAAGAATTGTCGGGAAGTCATGCTTGCAATATCCTGCCAAAGGACCACCTTCAAAATTCTTTCTCATTTCAATTGCCTGTGACCATCAATTAGGGAACTCATCCAAACATTCAAATCAAATTTCTCAATCATACACGCATGCATTCATTAATCATGCATTAAACCATGCATACCCTTCATGGGGCATTCACTCATTACATAAACATTCAAAAAGCTTAAAACCTTGCTCGGCATTTTCCACTGAAAACCAAGCTCTATCATACAAAAATCCAATTCATTTTGGCCACGTCCAAAAAACCATTCCATGCATTGATCACTCATCATAAGCATCATTTCACATGTGTCAATCCCTAGATTGAAGTTGTTATCATATCACCCCTTGGTCAACCCACTGGTTGGATTTTATCATTATTTCCTTGTCAATTTGAATTAACCCACTAGTTGAGGATAACCTTTTCATTTCTTATCAACCCACTGGTTGAAGTTAATCATTTATTTTTCAGTTAATTCAGAGCAACCTACTGGTTGAGATTAGTTTTCCAGTTCAACTTCACCAACCCACTGGTCAATGTTGGCTTTCTTTCTTGCTTTTCGAGCTCAATCCACTGGTTGAGATGTCGTGTCAACTTTCACTAACCAACGTGTTGATGTTAATTTCTTGTTGTCTGCTTTCATTAACCCACGCGTTGATGTTAGTTCTTACCGATTGACTCTCATTAATCCACGCATTGATGTCAGTCTTTATTTTTGTCAATCCACTAATTGAAAGTTTTGTTTCGACTTTCGTCAATCCACGCATTGATGTCAGTCTTTATTTATGTCAATCCACTAATTGAAAGTTTTTGTTTAGACTTTCATTAATCCACGTATTGGTGTTAGTATTTATTTTGTCAATCCAATGATTCAAAATTTTTATTTTGACTTTAGTCAATCCACATATTGATGTTAGTCTTTATTTTTGTCAATCCACTGATTGTAATTTTTTTTGTCGACTTTCATTGACCCACGTGTTGATGTTAGTTCATGTTGTTTTGCTTTCATTAACCCACGTGTTAATGTTAGGACTTGTTGGTTGACTTTCATTGATCCACGCATTGGTGTCAGTCTTTATTTTTGTCAATCCACTGATTAAAAGTCTTTGTGTACTTTCATTAACCCACATGTTGATGATTATTCTTGTTGTCTACTTTCATTAGCCCACGTGTTGATGATAGTTCTTTTTGTTTCAACTTTCACTAATCCATGCATTAGTGTCAATCATTATTTTTGTCAATCCATTGATTGAAAGCTTTGTGTCGAATTTCATTAACCCACACGTTGATGTCAGTTCTCAGTTGTTTACCTTCACTGATCCACTGGTTAATGTCAGTTTTATTTCTTGTTCTTTTCGAATTGATCGATTGATCAAGGACGTCATATTGTTTTCATTAACCCATGCGTTGATGATAGTTCTTTCGAAATTTATCTTATTTAGTCCTAGCAGAGTTTATTTTTAGTTTTCATTTCCCCGGTAAAATCCATACATTCATGGCACGGAATTTCATCGCATTGCATCAAGGACGAAATTCAAGTTTTGTTTGTATTTAATTACTTTCAGCCATTGATCCATGTTATCAAGCTAAAAGGTAATTAAATAGGGGCAGCTGTCACACCCTAAATTTCACCCTAAGTTTTTAGCCGCATTAGCACATCATACTTTTTCATCTATACACGATTTCATTAGACCATTGTCATTAAACAATCATTCATTCATCGCATCAGAATAATTCAGTCGTATTTAAGTTGACCAAAAGTCAATTTAAATCGACATTTGCATCGTTTCGTAGTTGTAAAATACTTGTTATCTTACTTCATACATTTTTATCTTACTACTTATTTCTTGCATCGTTTTTGTTTATATGTTGATGATATCGATATTTTGGTTTTATAGACAGACTTTTAAAAGCAATTCGACACTGTGCAAAAAATTAGTGGGGAAAATATTTCAAGTTTTCGCGTTTTACTCACTGCTTTATGAATCTACGTGTCGTGTAGATCATATAAATGTTCCCTCTCTAATTTTTTGATACATTTTTTAGTCTCGTTTTTAACCGTGAGTGTTTTAAAACCGAGTATTCTTTGTTATCATTTTATTTCGATTTTAAACATTTTGATAATTTTTATTTAATCTTTCAGACCCGTAGTTTATTTTAATGTGCTCATTTTATTTTTTTGGATAATTTATTGTACGAATTTATATCATTTTTGAAATTTTTAGATGTCCAATTTTCGTCTCCAACAATCAAAAGGAAATTGTTTTCGGATAAGTTAATTTTTGCTCTTTTGGGCTTTATAGCTCAATTTATAATTAGGGGCGTTTTAGGTATTTTGAAAAATTGTAAAACCCGAATTATTTGTATATATATATATATATGATATGTCACGAAAGAAAAAAAAACACAGAGGCGGAGATCTAAAAAATTGAAAACAAAACAAAAGTTCCTCTTCATCATTCTCCTTCCATACACAGCTCCCTCTTTGTTCCAACAACAACCATCAAACTGCACCGGCTTCATCTTCTCTCACAGCTCCCTATTTGTTCCAAAAACAACCACCTCCGCTATCGTCATCCTCTCAACCTCCAACCACCAGAACAACTCCCTCGCCGTCACCTCTTCATCCACTCAACAAACCCTCACTGCTAACACCCTTATCGTACTTCAATCTAAGCCTCCGACATCCCTTTCCTTACTTCCTTTCCGCATACCCTCTCCGTCTTCGTCCCTTCATACTTCCTACTTAACCATACCATCTTTCTCCAAACCCCCTTTCTCCTCGACACTGCCTTTGTTTGCTGCCATCAAACCAACAACCACACTACCTTACTCCTTCACTTCAGTCATTCCCTACAACCTCACTCTTATCTCCTCCATCACCATTCATCCCTCCGTCGTGACACCTTTCCGCCTCTCTGTACATTCCCTTCAACCTACCTCTAAAACCCGCCAAAACCTCTCCATCAGCCACGACCCACACTCCCTCCATATCTGCCGCTTCATCTAACTACCAGCTCCTTCAACACGCCCTATTCACTGATTCCCAGCCCTTCATCCTCACACCTCTGCAGCCCCATCACCATTCATCCCTCCGCGATTCAACTCTTCCAGCCTTCAACTCAGAACAACAATTGTTCTCGCTGCCTCCACAACAATAATCCGCAACCACTCGGTAAGATATCGAATCTAATTACTATTAGTGTGCATTTATGCTCATTCTGTTGACTTTACTGGATTGCATAGTTAAGTTCTTTTTTTATCAAGATTAGATGGAGTTTATTGATGTCAAGATATTTTATGTTACAATTGTGTTGTTAGTTGATATACTACCTTGGTTTAATCCTTTTTGGGTTGATTTTTGTGCTGAAATCTGTGAAATAACTTGGATTCTAATTGTTATGCTTCTGAAAAATCGTCATAACAAGCACTATGTTTCTGATTCAATGCGTTATAATGTTGTTGTCCATGTGTGATATAGCTTGAATAATGCTGCAAATTATAGTTTCGTGAATAGATAGTTTCGATGATGGTTTGATATCGATGTCGTGTTTATTCACGTGAAATTTAACCGAAAAACCATTAAGATATTGTTTTTTTCTCATTTTTGATTTCGATTGAAGTTTGTGAGTAAAGCTGTATTTTTATAGTTTCGATGATGGTTTATTGATTAACCGAGTTTAATCGCGTGTAAATATAATCGAGAAACTATGGGGCGACATATTATTTATTTAGTATATGAATTTGATGAAAAATCGTTTTACCTTGATCTAAAAGTGTTTGTTTAGTGGCTGCCCGATTTCATTCTTTTGATCGTTATTTAGATTTTCATAAGTTGCTGTCCGATTTTCTATTAATTGCTTTAAGACTTCATTCTAAACTTGGTTCATACTTAGAAATTTGTTTCGTGATATGAGCATATGCTATCTAGTTCCGTTTCTAATGAATTGAAATGTCTTTTGAGTTTGTTTCGAGACTTTGAATTCATGAAGCTTGTGGTTGCACTTTACATCTTTACGACTTCCTTGCCAATTCATAAGTTGTGATTCAATTCATGTCTATGTATGTATGATTAGTTTTCTAATTGTGAAATTAGTTTGATAATACATGTGATTTCATACAAGTTTGATTTCTATTCTATACCTTGCCTACTAACCATGTTTATTTTATATTGCAATTGCATTTCATTTATTTTTATTTCACACTCATGCTACTAACATATTTGTTATTTGTGAAGATATACAAGAATTGTCCAAGAATACATTTTGTACTGTTGCATCTATATACATTTTTTATATATACTGTTATTTGTATTTATGCTACTATTTAATATTTAGTAATGTGTATCTAAAATACTTAGTATTTTATTTTTATACTGTAAATGTGATTATACATAGTATTTTATTATTATACTTAGTATTGTAAAAATATATATATATATATATATATATATATATATATATATAATTATACTTCATTACTTTTAATTTTATACTTTGCTATATTCATTTATAAATAAAATTATACTATAGTATATCGGTTGCACCTCTTAGAACTAATCTCTACAATATCTTCTAGTTAAGCTAATAAAAATACAAATGGTCCATAATCGATACTAACTTTTCCATATTTGGTTTTTGTTTGTATTTCGTTAATATAATTAATTTATCATTTGCTCTTTAATTTATTTTTATCCCCATTCAGAAAAATGTATCTCAATCCCATTGTTGCGTTGTAAATAATTTATCTCTTTTTATTTTATTTTATCATTTAAATCCTCATTTGTAATTGATGTATCCTCCTCCCCAAAAACTTGTAATAATAATTTAGTTCGCATTTATTTTATTTTAATTTAATCATCACTTACACAAAACCAAAAAATCATTTTTAAACTAATAATTGTGAATCATTTTAAACCCTTGAGTTGACAAAGCTTTGAAGCATCACAACGGCCACACATTTGTGCGCAAACCATGCTTGCTCTTGGGCTTACAATGAGACTTTGATTGATTAGTTAAATATTATTTAATTATCTAATTAGGTTATTTAAAATTGATTAGTCCATCTAATTAATTTTATTAAACTATTTACTTGATTATATTTTGTTTAATTAGTCGATTAAATTTATTTCGTGCATGCACCTACACAATATAAATTTCCTTGTTATTTATGTGAGCCACCTTGTATGGGTTTTTAATTTATTTACTCGCTTTATTTCATGCTTGTATACAATTAATCACTCATTTCCATTATCGCACCTTGGTTCATATACCAAGTTTCATCCAAAGGGCCTCATGGTAGGGAGTATATATTTGTCTATTCTCTCGAGATTAATCAAGCTTTCTTGGTTAATCATAGCCCAAATCTCCTCTTCTCATCATTCAAGACCTTTCATAATAAATTCTCAAACCTCGATCCAACGTCGAGTTATTTTCAAAAATGTTTTCATAAGAAAACTTGGATGAGGTTTGTCTAAATTGTTAGATGATAGCCTAATGGTTTAAACAAAACTTGAGGTTTTTAGATTGTTAGATGATATCCTAATAAGCTAAAAACTTCTATCTATGACAAAAAATAGTTAGAGTGACATTCGATTAAATTGTTGGATGATAGCCCAACAGTTTAATTGAATTTAAAGTATTTGGATCGTTAGATGATAGCCTAATGACTTAAATACTTTTATTCACACCTAATAACGTGAACCCCGTTTCACGTCACCGTTTTCATAATAAAGATTTTGGGATGAGAGATGATTGTTCGAGCTCGCCCATCAGTTTTGAGAACTTGAATCATTAGTGTTCGCGTTAAAAAGTGTCGTGCTAGAGAATTGAATCAGAATTCAGATTTTCTGGCTCGAAACGATTTACTCTTTTGATTTGTTTATAAAGATGTCGCGAGCATCAAGCTTTATTATTTTCAACACAAGAAAAGATGATTTAATGATTATGAAAAAGGGGAAGCTGTTAATACCCTCAATTGATTTGATATGCGTAACGACTAGCGCAAACTAGACGCAACGCATTGGGGAGATTATGAGTAAGGGGGTTTGTTATATAAAGGGAATAGATGGAGCACCCTAAATATATATGGTTATCCATAGCTTTATATATGAATATGTTTGATATGTTTGTGTATTTTAATTGCTATTTCTATGATTGGGAAAGTTTCTCCTTTGGGATTGTAAGAAGGATAGATTATGAAGGATCCTAGTGTTTTGTTATTATTGTGCTCAAAGATCTTTGGATCTTCTGCATACATATCCCTTAGTGGGAATTAGAGTATTTGTAGCTCGGATCTAAAGGGATCTATGGTTTGTTTGGTTTGAGAGAGAAAGAAATTTGCTCGCCAAGGATGAGACCTTGTGCCTACGTATTCTCAAAGGGAGGTTGAGAAAGTCAGAGCAATCGTAGTTCCCACTTATGCTAGTGGAAGCAACGGGATGTTAGTAAGAGACACAGACGAATGTCATCTTAATGAAAAATGTATCTAATCTATTTCATCACATACATTTTGGAAAGTTTAACTGATTAAAATCTTTCATCGTAAGTTACAGGTGTTTTGCTTGAGTGTACAAGCATTACCACTTACATGTTTAAGAAAGATGTTTGAAAAAGGTGATTGAATCTTTTAACTGTAAGCATTGGGTGTTTTGCTTGAGTGTACAAGCGTTACCACTTACGATTAAGAGATGTTTTTGTTTGAAAAGAGTTTGACAAGTTTTTGATTGTATGTGATGTGATAGATGAGATACTTCTTCCATAGAGATGATAGATGTCTAAATCTCGAGGAGAAATTGATTGGATTAGGGCGGTGCTTTTAAGAAGCCCATGGGTCCTTGTATTGTAAGCCCAAGAGGAGGCATTCCGAGGGTCATAGAGGGTCATCGAGGGTCCTTTAGGGTCCTTGTACGAAGCTCAAGAGGAAGCTATAGGGTATGGCTGGCTTTGTCTTTAAAAGGGATTTCACCGGGAAACCATCCTTTTGGAATTAAGAGCAATTTCACCGGGAAATTATACTCTCAGGGTTCAATCCTAACGCGGGTGATTCTTTGTATTGGAAGCCCAATAGGAGGCTGTTAAGAGATTTTATGGTCTCTTTCATTGTATGATGCCCAAGAGAAAGCTAAACTCAATGAGGAGTTCTTTTTGAACGAAGCCCAAGAGGAGGCTGACTCAACAGGGGAGTGTTGTCTTATATGAAGCCTAAGCGGAGGCTAAACTCAGATGAATGAGTTTTCTTATATGAAGCCTAAGAGGAGGCTGAACTCAGATGAATGAGTTATCTTGTACAAAGCCCAAGAGAAGGCTAACTCTGCAGGGATGAGTTATCTTGTATAAAGCCCAAGAGGAGGCTATAACTGTGGGGAACCTATTGGTTAGACTAGTTGTCATGTTATAACTCGACAGTTATATAAACAAGTGTGTGTGTGTGTGTGTGTGTGTTATGTATTCACAGGAGTTTATGAAGGAAATATAAACAATGCATGTAAAGTTTATTTACAAGAGTTTATGAAGGAAATATAAACAAGTGTCTGTGAAACGAACGTTTGAAACGAACGTAACTTGATTATTTACAAGTTTGAATTGTGTACAAGGAAGTAAGTATGTACATGAACGAGTATTTATGTACAGGAGGATGTGGATGTACATAGGAGGGTTGGGACTTACACCATAAGGGTGGCCCATTGGTTTAAAAGCAGTTTCACCGGGAATAATGTTCCTTTCAATACCAATGGTATTTAGTGTATATACAGACGAAGTGAAAACAAACGATCGAAGATTATCTTGTACTTGAGTATTTACAAAAAAGTATCTGTATTATGTACAGGTAAAAATTTGTATGTACATGAAAGGAATTTGATATGTACAAAGAAAATATGCATGTACATAAAGAATGTTGAGACTTACACCGTAAGGGAGGCCCATGATCGGTTAAGAAAAACGAGAGAAAACGAATTCGGTTTTATCGTTTAATCAGATCGATCATGGAAAAAATGTAAGTTTTGATGAAAAGTTTTGAAGAATGTTATTTGAAAGTGTTTTTGAAAAGTGAAGTTTACTTATGAGAAGTTTTGAAAAGAATCGGGCTTCGAAAGTTTGAAAAAAAATCACCTTTAAAGGTGTTTTGAAAAGTACCTAAAGTACCGTTTTCGACTCGATCAAAATATAATCGGATGAAAGTTTTTTCTGAAAATTTTTGCACTATCATAAAATAGATACATTAGTTGACAAGTGTACAAAAAATCACCTCAAAATGAGGAGTTTTGATTTGCAAAGAGAGTTTTAAGAGTGAACAAACTGGGGCGGTGATACATCCATTAACTTATGCCAATTCAGTTAAATATATTATAAACTCTTATTTTAAATTTGAAAACACGCGCGAACTCCATCTTCGTCTTCCTCAATCCTTCAACCAGCCATAGATTTCTTGTTTCTCAATGAAAATGAATGATGTAAACATCAAACTTGCACGAATTTTAACAAGGAACATGATGGTAGTGGTTAATTTCGTTTATTTTTGGTTTAACATGATTGATTTTCCAGAAAATGTGAAGAACCCTAAAACTGAAAATCTTAATTGAAATCATGTATGGTTGATGAATTGTTCAATTGATTGAGGGTTAATGGTCGTGGATAGTGCAGAAAACAAATGGCCAAGAGTTTTTTTCAATTGAATCAAAGAATCATGGAGTTCGAAGTTGGTGTTCTTACCTGTTGAAGCTGGAATCGAATTCGATGAAGGAGTGTTTCCAGTTGTGATTTTGTGATTGCTTGAGCACCAACGGACCTTATGGAAGGTGTGAGGATGGTCTGCACATCATGAATTCATCTGGATCATTCTACCCAAGTCGACCTGCATATGGTTCAAAATGAAACTCGAATTTGATGTTAGAGTTGTTACAGTTTGTTGTTAATGGTCTGCATCATGCCTATGATGTATGTTGATGATGTTTGGATGAAGAAATCTCAAGTTGCTCGAGCCAAAGATGGAATTCGATAGTTTAGGCAGTTTTGAGCAAGCTTGTGATCATGGCATGTAATTCTGATTTCTAGCTTGGCCATTGTTGATTTTAGGTTTCAAACAAGTTTCATGTTGATGTTAAAACATATTAGACACCAATTTACTCAAAGTTTTTCATTAGTTTTCAAAAATGCACAATTTCTCAAAGTTCACTATGTTTCTTGATTTTTAAGAGAGAAGAGAGAAAGCATGTCCTTGCATTACTTTGGTGTGGTTTGAATTGGCAAATAAGACCTCTATTTATAGGCCATGAGTTCTGAATGGTAAGTACAAAGCATTGGCTTTGGTAAATTCAACTTGCCTTAGAGGGCAAGGAAGTCATTTTTGCATTAAATGCAAAAGGAAACTTCCTTTTAAACATGGTTAGTTCTTACCTTGATCTTATCTTATTACAATTACTCTCCCTCTGATATTTATCAGTTCTAATCCTCAATTGGCAAGGTGGCATGCTTCTAGAAAGGAAGAAACTCAAAATGACCTATAATTTCAAAGTTTGTACTTGAAAATTATGGATTTTGGAGCTTTAAGTTTCAAATTCAAAAGTATGGCTAGACTCCATGGATTTGAGAGTTCTTGGACATTTTAGAAAGCTTGTTTCAAATGCTACAACTTTCATGTTTTGAGTTTTTTCCAATTCAAAGTGGAACTATGTGAAAAAATGCCATGAAGTTTGGAAAAAGTACAAAATTTTAACACTTGAAAATTTTTCTAAGTGTTAGAAATGTTGACTTTTTGTTGACTTTTCCAAATTTCTTGATTTTTTATGATCATGATGGATCATTTGAAGTATTTTGATGATTGAAAAAGTTTTGTTTTGAAAAAGTTGACCAAAAGTCAAAGTTTGACTTCTCAGTGTAGATGAAATTTCATCAGATGATTCAGAAATTGACTGATGAATCCTGTGCACTTCTGTGATGTTTTGAATCCAGAAATTAGGTCAACATGTTGTATCTAAGATGGAAAGATCAATCTCCAATCAAAAAAGTCATTCATTGATCAGAAAATCAGAGATTGCTCATCCTCGATGAAAACCCTAATTGGTCGATCCTCGATAGATCATGAGGAAACATTTGATATTTGAAGATCAGAGGTTGATGGTTTGATCAAGATAGATCAAATGAGTAGGATAGAACTCAAACCCCAATTTATTGCCACTTGAATCAGATGAAAATTTGATGAAACCCTAATTTTGACCTGTGAAAGCTACACCCGATCAATTCTGTTCTGAACTGTTAATGATGCAATGATGCAAATGTAAGGTGGTATATTAGGTCAAAAATTGGGGTATGACAATTAGATGATAGCCTAATGTTTCAGTACTTGTCATTCCCACTTAAAATCAATTCAAACTCATCACACCTTTCCCACGTGCAAGTCATTTTTCAAACTTCGCTCACATGCGACTTCCATCGCTCACACGTGATCTATCTTCGCTCACACACGATCTTCTTTCGCTCACACGCAAATTGCACTAGTAATATCTTATCGTCCACGTACGATTAAGTTCATATTTTCATAAATAAATCAACCAACCAACCAAATGTTCTCGCAACCGAGAACTACATAAGCTCTGACTTTTCCATCGCACTTGGGGAATACTTAGGCACGAGATTCTAACATCTTGGCGAGCACACTTTCAAAAAATTAAAACATGTTTTTCTTTTCACTCTTTTCGCATAATAATTAGAAGATAGAAAATTAACACACTAAACACACAAACACTTAGAACTAAATGGGTTCCATCGAGTATGATGAATGTGAGGGGTGATAATATCTTCCCTTTGCATAACCGACTCCCGAACCCGCATTTCTTGATCTCAAAGACCACTCCAATCGATTGTTGGAGTTGTCGGGAGAATTTATCGACATGGTTGTGGAGATTTATGTCTGAAAAAGATGCAATTTAGAAGGCATTCTTCAAGCTATGAAACAGTTTCAACATTCATAATCCCAATCCAAGTAATGCCACTCACGCACCAATCACGTCAGCTAGATCCAACATTGTGTAACGTACCACTCCCCACAATGCCAAGGCATGTAGGCAAATGGAAGCATAAACCAACGCCGATTCTGCTGCGCTAGGCATGAAAATTCATAACTTTGAGTTGCATGCCCAAAACTGCCTCCGTGCTTGCCCAAGCATGCAATGCCTGCCCAAGCGTGCACGCCGGCGTGCCGCTTAGCATGCTCGCCTACACGTGCAAGCATGCCCAGCGTGCTCGCCGCATGCATGCATGCCTGCGTGCCGCTCGCCCAAGCATTTATGCCCAAGCATGCCTGCCTGCCCAAGCATTTCTGCCCAAGTCTTCCTGCTGTTGTAGGATTTTTCCGTGAACAAAGTATTTTAATTATCGATTCCACAGGGATTGGTGCATGTTATAGTCTTTCAATAGAAAAGTATGTTTTAAGATGATGTAACCAAAGGGTTTGTTATCTACTCTACTAGAATCATGAGTTTCTAAACAACAACTAAATTAATTCTTTCAAAGAGAGTTATGGTTTGGATTAGAGAGAGTTTGAGATTGTTTTCAAGTTAAGAAGGCATGTCAAGATTAGTTTCATTGATCTAGTTTCATACATATTCATTTTAATCAAGTGATGAACATAATAGATGATTTCTACAAATACATATCCTCTCAATCTTGTAGATTTCCCACCAAGATTGTGAATGTTATCATGTTAATCTTTGCATGATCCCTCACTACAACTATTGACATGATAAGCATTAAGTTCAATATTTGTAAACACTAACACACAAATCTATCCCTAGCATTTGTTAATTAGTGGATGAATATCCTAGGTCTACATTGAAGTATTCTTTTCCACGCAAGACTCAAAGCATAAAGATGAAGAACAAAGATATTCAACTATATTAATCATCAACCATGTTCATACACAAATGGATTAAAAGAAATACATACTAGTTAGATCAACTACCTCTAATCTTGACACAAAAAGAACTTAGCCACTCATTTCCATGGTTACTTTGCTCTCAAGATTGTTGGTAGAGATGATGAACATGAAGAATCAATATGAAAAACTATGGTTTTTCTTACAAATCCAATGCCCTAATTTTTACAAAGATGAAAGATAATTATGATGAAGTGAAGTTCCACACTTTTAAAAGCCAAAAGTCAGCTGGAAGTGATGGGTTAGGTGGCCAAAAGGTGAAAGCATGGGTCTGTCCTTTTTCTGTTTTTCGTAGACCGCGCTAAGCCCGGTTAAGCGCGCTGAGCGCGCTCATGCTGCAACCACACTGAGCGCGACCTGTAGCATGCTCCTTCATCCAAAAATATCTTCAAAAAGAATCATCCCTAAAGCTCTTCAAGTGTCCTTGAATCCAAGCATGGGAGAATTAATCAATAAAAACCTACAATTAAAAGTAAAATAAGTTAAATAATATATTATAAACAAAAACTAAATAAAGACCTAATTAAACCAAAATACTAGAATAAATACTACTAATTATATAAAAAGGCATTGTTAAGGACCACAAAATCATGTACAAAATAACTACAATTTGGTCCTTAACAACTCTCCCCAACTTACTTCTTTGTTTGTCCCCAAACAAAAGTCAATAATCTCATAAAGCTAGAAGAAACAAAATGCAAGCATGCAACTCACACAAGAATGATGGTTCAAACTCGACATACCCGGCAAAAGCACTCATCGATCGCTTCTTCGAAACACAACATGGCTATGAATTAAGTTCTAAACACAATATATCAACACATGTAACAAAATAAAAGATATGTTCACACTTGAATCACCTAATCATTTCTTCAAAATTCATGAAGAACAAAATGCATATTTACAAAGGACTAAACACTCTCACTAATAATTATGCACATCCAGAATAATTCATGTGTTCATCGAAACAAGTTAAATGATAAAATTGAAACAAAGATCGCTAAGGACTTTCAAGGTTGTAACTTGGCTTAGGTTAGAAACAAGGGATATTTAAGTACAAAGCCATTGAAACAAATTGGGTAAAATAAAATGAAGAGAATTTCACAAACTAATTCCTACTTCCTTCTTATTATTCACAACTCTTTCCTTTTTCACACAATGATCCTCTTTTTCTTTTGTTTTCTTTTCATATACAAATTTTTCTTCTTTTGTATTTTTCTTTTCTCTATTCTCTCTTTTTTTTCTTCTTTCTTTAGGATCATTGTCCCATCAATTCTATGTTCTTTTTGATCCACCTCCCCAACTTCATTTATATCAATCCTTTTTTATTCAAGAACATGTTTTTCAAGGGTTAATTAACAAAAAGGGTTGGTATTCACAAACAAGAAACATTTATAGAATGAATTATCATTGAATTTTCAAAGATCATCAACAATTATTAAGTGGCCTACTTAACAATTAGTTGATTTGATAAATTCATCCTACAAATACTATTTAAGCTCAAAAGGGTTCACAAGGATTCACTCACTCACGGTTAGTTGAAGCCCATTTGGAATTGATGGTTTTTCTCATAATGCACAAAAATTGCCTTGATCATCTCTAAGTTTCCAAATTATCACAAACAAGTAAAGATTAAGCATGAATCAAACGAGTTAACAAAACTATTAGACACTCTATATTTGGTAAAAAGTGGAAGCTTCTCACCTATGTGGTTTGAGTCCTAATGATTCGAATGTGAACACAAATTTTTTTGTACATGCCAAGATATTTTGCATAAAGCACAAATTTCATAGACATGTTATCATTCTATAAAACGATTAAATATGTACCTTATTTGTGGATTGAGTCGAGAATTTTATCATCACCATCACTTTGGTGAAACACACTTACTTGCTTTGGAGAACCGTTGAAAAATCGGACAAACCAAAAGAAGTACAATTCAAACTAAATAAACTATAATCTAAAAATAAAAAATAAAATAGAACAAAATAAAATAAAACAAACTAAAACAAAATAAAATAAAATAAAAGACACCCCAAAATGGTGTTTAAAACTAAAAAGTACTTAGGCTCCATGCCTACAAAATATCAATTGGAATTACAAGCCTATCCCAAAAATTGGATGGCAACCAACAAAATCCAGAAGTTTAAACTAAAATGCGAAAATGAAAACTAAAAACTAAAAAGGTGCTGAAAGTAATATAAAAACAAGAAAAGATAAAATATCAGTCTGAAGCCTCGAGGATAGAATCTCCAGGAGACCCAGAATCAGAACCAGAACCAGAACTGCCCTCTCCATCATCCTCACTCTGATAATCAGAATCGCCCACCTCCTCCTCTACATTTGGCCCGTCCCCGGGCCAACCAGCATAAGCACTAAGCTGCTCGCCCGTGCGAGTGAAGTGGTTCACCCCCGGCTCTCTGATCTGCATAGCAAGGTGCTCCATGCTCTCGTGCATAAACATGAATGCTCTCTGATGAGCGAGATGCATCTGCCGGTTCCATTCTTCAGATGGACTGGCCTGAGGAAGTGCCGCAGCAACTGGTACAGCCTGGGCAGTAGAGTTATCATCCAGGGCCCTACAGTATCGATCACAGTAGTGATCATCAATGACTCCATCAACAGTAAGGTGCCCCACAGCAGGAAAGACAACCTTCGCCCTTTTTAGAAGGCCCATAATCAACCCAGGATAAGTTAGGGCACACTTTATACGCTCCCCCCTAGAGGTATAACTCACTGTGACCCTCTTCAGCTTATTTGCAATAAGCCGACCAAAATCAATTTGCTCCTCATCGAGCATATAAGCAATCAGGCCGGTCGTCTCCATGGGAATCGAAGATGTGTGGCTCCGAGGTCTCAAATTATACAGAGCCACACACATCTGCACTCGGGCACTAGTCTTCAGGCTGGACCTGTTGAATTTTAAAGGTTGCCCAGCCCTGTTCAATTCATATGAGTGCCCGGACAAACAAAGTTTCCTCCGCAGCATGATCCCAATTCCCACGAGCTAGGTGGTCGTGGTAGATGTTCAACTGATCCTCTGGGGATGTCCAGTTTATGCCCAGGTAGCTATTGATGGTCGTGCGAGAGAATGAAACCAACATCCCCCTCATAATTGAAGTGAAAGGAAAGTCACGCCCCTCGGTCAGAATGGCGTTTGCATAGAACTCCCTCACAAGCTCGACATTCACCTTGGTTTGAGGCTCACAAAGAACACCCAAACCGTAGTTAGAAAGAATAGCATCGGGCGTTGCATAGTGGCCCTGCTCTCGGAGCCGGATAATTCTCTTCGTCCAAATATTCCGCTCCTCGAGCTCTTTGTACCTCGCCTCCTGAGCAGGCCCCAAGAAATGATCACCATCAAAGGGTACGGACCTAGATGACCCAGCCCCGGCGGAAGAAACTCTTTGTCGCTTTGGAGCCATCTGAAACAACACCAAAAATCAACGAAAATCGACACCGAAATGTCCGTTAGTGAAAATTTAGGCAAACAACAATAGAAACCATCAAACCAAAGCATCTAGACACAACAGACGATTCAAAAACACAGTAGAAGAATTTTTCAGAATTCTGCAGACCGCGCTAAGCGCGCTGACCGCGCTGAGCGCACTCTGCGATTTCCAGAAAAATTCTTCTGTAAAAACAGAAATTTCTCCACAACAACAAGCCTACTAGTAGCGAAATGCCTATTCTAAGCCTTCTCTATCATCTAAACAACCTAATCCTAAGATAAAATTCAAAAATTCTTAAACCTAGGTTTTCAAAATCTACCCTAAACAGCGAAATTTAACGAAATTGAAAGAAGAACAACCTAGAGACACTTACTTAGATGCTTTGGGAGATGATTGGACAAAGAAATTTGCAAGAACTTGTTGATTTTCGGTTGAGGATTTTTGGGTTTTTTAGAGAGTGAAAAATGGAGAGGAAATAGTGAAAAAGGGTTTGAAATGAACCCTAACCTTTTTAAAACGAACCAGGCCACCCAATGGGCCTCAAAAATCTGGTTTTGGAAAAATATATTTTTTTAAAATCTCCCAGACCGCGCTAAGCGCGACCCATACCGCGCTGAGCGTGAAAGTTTCTGCCAGATGAGCCAAAATGCGCGCTAAGCGCGATCTGTAGAATTCTGCATTCTTCTGAAAAACATCAAATTTATAACTTGGACATGTCAAAATGAGTGCAATGAAGAATACTTACAATGTTGGGGTGCCTCCCAACAAGAGCTTTGTTTAACGTCGGTAGAGCTCGACGGTTCGGAATGATCAAGGATCATTCAAGAAGATGGATTCGGCTATGTCGCGGCTCACCTCTCCGCCAACATACCGTTTCAACCGCTGCCCATTCATAGTCCATTCTTTCGTCCCTTCTAGATCTTGCAAGACAATGGCACCATACTCTTTCACTTCTTTGATTAGAAAAGGACCGGACCACTTTGTTTTGAGTTTTCCCGGAAAAAGCCTCATCCGAGAATTAAACAAGAGAACACTTTGCCCCGGTCGAAATTCCTTGTGCTTTATCTTCTTATCATGAGAAACTTTAACTTTTTCCTTGTACCTCCGGTTGGAATGGTATGCTCCTTCTCGCATTTCATCCAATTGAACGAGTTGTACTTTTCTCTTTTCACCCGCCAAAGATGGATCGAAATTCAAGAACCGGAGGGCCCATAATGCTTTGTGTTCCATCTCTATCGGGAGGTGACAAGTTTTGCCATAAACAACCTGAAACGGGGTTAGTCCGATAGGAGCTTTATAGGCGGTTCGATACGCCCATAAAGCTTCATCCAATTTTTGTGACCAATCTTTTCGAGAACCCGAAACAGTTTTTTCCAAGATCTTTTTAATTTCCCTGTTTGACACTTCGGCTTGACCATTCGCTTGCGGTTGATAGGGAGTTGTCACCTTATGCTTTACACCATATTGTTTCAAAAGTTTTTGTAACAATGTATTGCAAAAGTGCGACCCGCCATCACTAATTAGCACCCTAGGCACACCAAACCGAGAAAAAATGTTTTTCTTTAAAAATTTGATAACGGTTTTGGCGTCAGCCTTAGGTGAAGCAATGGCCTCCACCCACTTAGACACGTAATCAACAGCCACACAGATATATTCATTTGAAAACGACGAAGGAAATGGACCGACAAAATCAATCCCCCAACAATCAAATACCTCTACTTCCAACATGTTGTTCAAAGGAATTTCATCTCTTTTTCCTATACCTCCACTTCTTTGGCATTTATCACAAGACTTAGCATGAGCATAAGCATCTTTGAATAGCGAAGGCAAATAAAATCCCGATTGTAGGATTTTGATGGCCGTTCGCAATCCATTATAGTGTCCCCCACTAGGGGAATTGTGACAATGCCAAAGAATGTTTTTGGCTTCCTCATCACACACGCACCTTCTTAGCAACCCATCGCTACTCAACCTAAAAATGTAAGGTTCGTCCCACACATAATACTTAGCATCGGCTAAGAATTTTCGCTTCTCATTCCATGTCAAATCCTCCGGCATTAATCCCGCGACCTTGTAATTTTCCATGTCGGCAAACCATGGTCGCTCCTGGATTGCAAATAACTTCTCATCCGGGAACTCTTCCTTCACTTCCTTTTCTTTGTCCGTAATTTTCACGTTCACTAAGCGAGACAAATGATCAGCTACCAAATTCTCCGAACCCTTTTTATCTCGGACCTCTAAATCAAATTCTTGGAAAAGAAGAATCCATCGGATTAACCTTTGTTTAGAGTCCGGTTTGGTAAGCAGATATTTTATCGCGGAATGATCCGTGAAAACCACAACCTTTGAACCAATAAGGTAAGGACGAAACTTTTCCAATGCATATACAATTGTGAGCAAATCTTTTTCGGTTGTTGCGTAATTAATTTGAGCATCGTTCAAAACTTTGCTCGCATAATGAATAGCATGGAAAATTTTGTTCTTCCTTTGGCCAAGCACGGCTCCCACCGCATAATCACTTGCGTCACACATCAATTCGAAATCAAGTTTCCAATTAGGCGCGGTGATTATGGGTGCATTTAACAAATTTTCTTTCAATTTTTCAAAAGCCAATAAACAATCTTTATCAAACAAGAAGGACTTATCTTTGTTGAGCAAGTTGCTCAAAGGCTTTGCTATCTTTGAGAAGTCTTTGATGAATCTTCGATAGAATCCCGCATGTCCTAGAAAGCTCCGAATTCCTTTGACATTGGTAGGTGGGGGAAGCGTCTCGATCACATCAATCTTTGCTTTATCGACCTCAATTCCTCTTGAAGATATCTTGTGGCCAAGGACAATTCCCTCGGTCACCATGAAATTGCATTTTTCCCAATTCAAGACCAAATTGGTATCCACACACCTCTTCAAGACGATGTTCAAATTTTCCAAGCACAAATCAAATGACGCTCCAAAGATGGAAAAGTCATCCATAAAAACTTCAATTGTTTTCTCAATTAAATCGGCAAATATAGCTTGCATGCATCTTTGAAATGTTGTTGGCGCATTGCATAAGCCGAAAGGCATACGCCTATACGCGAATATTCCAAAAGGACATGTGAAAGCCGTTTTCTCGTGATCTTCCGGATTCACCGATATTTGATTGTACCCCGAATATCCATCCAAAAAGAAATAGTATTGTTGTCCCGCGAGCCTTTCCAACATTTGGTCCATGAATGGAAGAGGAAAGTGATCCTTCCTCGTTGCTTTGTTAAGCCTTCGGTAGTCGATGCACATTCTCCATCCCGTCATTTTTCTTGTTGGCACTAATTCGTCCTTAGACACAACCGTCAAACCTCTTTTTTTCGGAACCACATGCACCAGGCTCACCCAAGTACTATCCGAAATCGGATAAATCATTCCCGCTTCTAACATCTTCACTACTTCTTTTCGAACTACTTCCTTCATCACTGGATTCAAACGCCTCTGAGGTTGGGCTACCGGCTTGTAATCTTCCTCCATCATGATGTTATGCATACAATAGGCCGGGCTTATGCCTTTCAAATTGGCTAAAACCCAACCAATCGCATTTTTGTTAGATTTCAAAACTTGAATTAAGCTTCCCTCCTCCTTCTCCGACAATGTATTATTAATGATTATGGGCTTTTTACCTCCCTCCTCAAGAAACACATACTTCAAATGAGATGCTAGATCTTTCAACTCAAGTCTTGGCTCTTCATCTTTAGGATCATTTTTCAAAATTTCCAATTCTTTCTCCCATGGGTGCATTTCCTTGGAAATCTCAATTCCTTCCAAACATTCCTCAAGATCTCGACTATCATTATCATCATTCACTTCTTGGGTTGCTTCCTCAATAACATCAATATTAAAGCAATCTTTCTTATCAATTGGATGCTTCATTGCTTCAAAAAGATTAAAACAAATCTCTTCATCTTGAACCCTCACCTTCATTAAGCCATCATCAATGTCAATCATCATTCTAGCCGTCTTCATGAATGGTCTTCCATAAAATTAGAGGTGCATCCACGTCTTCCTCCATATCTATCACAACAAAATCAACCGGGAAAAAGAATTTGTCCACTTTTACCAACAAGTCTAAAGCTACACCGTACGGGCGAGTAATAGACTTGTCCGCCAATTGCAACGTCATTTTTGTAGACTTTAATTCAATCTCCCCCAACCTCTTTACAATGGATAATGGAATAAAATTAATGCTTGATCCCAAATCAATTAATCCTTTGCCGACATAGACATCCCCAATGGTAACGGGCAAAGTTACACGCCCCGGATCACTTTCTTTTTTTGGAATAGTGCGTTGAATGATCGCACTACAACTTGCATCAACCATTATAGTTTCTTGATCCGTGTACCGCTTCTTTTTTGAAAGTATATCCTTCATGAATTTTGCATATTTCGGCATTTGCTCTAATGCCTCGGTGAATGGAATATTAATTTGCAATTGCTTAAAAATATCCATAAACCGAGCATAGTGCTTTGCATCATCCTTTTTAGAAGGAAGGTGAGGATATGGTAAATTTCTTAATGGAAAAGTGACTTCCTTCTCCTTTCCCTTTCTCATTTTATTCTTCTTTTCCTCCACTTTCTCCTTTTCAACTACACCATTCTTCTTTTCATTTTCAACTAACACCTCATTTTCAACTAAATCATCCTCCACATCAACATCATCATTTTTTTCAACTACAACCTCATCATCTTTTCCAACTACCTCTTCCTCCACCACTACTTCTTCATTCTTCTCCACAACTTTCTTTTTCCTTTCAACCACTTTCCTTTTCTCATCACAAACTTTACCACTTCTAGTTGTAATAGCTTTGCAATGCTCCTTAGGATTTGCTTGAGTAGTTGGGGAAAATAAGGTCGAAGTACTTTGTTCGGAAAGTTGCTTGGCTAGTTGCCCCATTTGAGTTTCGAAATTCTTGATAGATGCCTCCGTGCTCTTTTGATTTTCCATAGAAGCTTGCATAAATTGAGCTAGAGTGTCTTGAATGTTGGAAGACCTCACTTGATTTTGAGGTTGATTTTGTGGTTGAGCTTGATTTTGATTTTGAGTTTGATATGGATTTTGCCTTCCTTGATTGTTGTTGTCTTGTCTCCACCCGCCTTGATAACCTTGGTTACCCCTTTGTTGGTAACCTTGGCCTTGATTTTGATAAGGGTAAGGAGCTCGTTGTTGGTATGCTTGCCCTTGGTTGGCCATATAGTTTGCTTCTTCATTTTCCGGAGGACAAAATCCAGTTTTATGATCCCCTTTACACAATTCACAACAAGATATTTGGTGAGCTTGCTTGCTTGATGTTCCTTGCAACTCCATGATTTGTTGAGGGAGTCTTGCCATTTGTTTTGTCAATTCTTCAACTTGTTTCACAAACAATTTGTTTTGCGCCACAAGTGCTTCATGACTCGAGCCAATTTCAAGAACTCCCGTTTTTACTTGTGCACCTCCTTGATCATGTTGAGTTTGGTGATCATTCCTCCCCATCTTCTCAATTATTTGGATTGCTTCATATGGTGTTTTTGCCATCAAAGAACCTCCCGCCGTAGCATCCAACAATAATTTGTGTTGAGGTTGGAGACCATTTCGGAAAATATGAATTTTGGTAAGCTCGTCAAAACCATGGCTAGGACACTTCCGAAGCATAGACTTGTACCTTTCCCAAGCCCTATTCAAAGGCTCGTTTACTCCTTGTGAAAATACCGAGATTGCGGTCTTTGCCTCCATGAAACGTGATTGAGGGAAAAATCTTTCAAGGAATTTTTCCTCCAAAACATTCCAATTTGTCATTGTTTCTTGCAATTGGTCTAGATACCAATCTTTTGCCTTCCCCACTAGAGAATGAGGGAAGAGCCTTTGGAAGTATTGCTTCTCTTGGTCTTCCGGAGCCCCGGCCGCTCCCGCGATCTCATAGAACTTTGTAAGGTGGGTGTAAGGATCTTCATGGTCATGACCATGAAATAGACTTGCATAAAGAAGTTGAAGCAAGCCCGTCTTCATCTCCGCGACCCTTGCATTTGCTTGTCGAGCAAATTGAGCGGTGTGACGAGGGCTATTGACACAAGGCCCCCGTGGTGGTGGTGGTGGTGGTGGTTGATTCTCCGCCATAGTGATGACTTCTCCTAACACGGGTGGTGTTGAAGAAGTAGATGTTTCTTCTCTTTCTCCTCTTTCTTGCCTTTGCCTAGCTCGTCATTTCCTTCTTTTAGCACTACTATTAAGTCTTCTAGCCGTCCTTTCAATTTAGGGACCGAAAAGGAGTTGATCGGCCGTAATACTTCCTCGCATAAACTAATTCCTGAAAAAGTCTAGCCACACAAAAGAAACAAAGGGAGATTAGTAGAAAAATGTCTTAAAACACACAACTATTGCTATACTAGCAATATCAAACGCCAATCCCTGGCAACGGCGCCATTTTGTTGTAGGTTTTTTCCGCGAACAAGTATTTTCAATTATCGATTCCACAGGGATTGGTGCATATTGTAGTCTTTCAATAGAAAAGTGTATTTTAAGATGAAAGTAACCAAATGGTTTGTTTCCTAATCTACTAGTAACATGAATTTCCAATCAAGTAACTAAATTAATCTTTTTCAAAAGAGAGTTATGGTTTGGATTCAAGAGAGTTTGAGATTGTTTTCAAATTATGGAAGCATGTCAAGATTAGTTTCATTTACCTAATTTCATATGCATTCAATTAATCAAGTGATGAACATAGTAGATGATTTCTATAAATACATATCCTCTCAATCTTGTAGATTTCCCACCAAGATTGTGAATGTTATCATGTTAATCCTTGCATGATTCCTCACTACAACTATTAGCATGATAATCATTAAGTTCAATATTTTGTAAACTCTAACACACAAATCTATTCCTAGTATTTGTTTATGAGAGGATGAATATCCTAGGTCACTTTGAAATATTCTTTTCCAAGCAAAACTCAAAGCATAAAGATGAAGAACAAAGATATTCAACTATATTAATCATCAACCATGTTCATACACCAATGGATTAAAAGAATTACATACTATAAAGATCAACTACCTCTAATCTTGACACAAAAGGAGCTTAGCTACTCATTTCCATGGTTGCCTTGCTCTCAAGATTGTTGGTAGAGATGATGAACATGAGAAAAATCAAGAGAAAAGCTATGGTTTTTCTTCCTAAACTTGCCCTAGATTTAAAAAGATGAAAGATAATGATGGTCTATGTTTTCTTGCTTCCTTTACAAGCCAAAAGGTCTGGTGAAGTGATGGGTTGGTGGCTCAAAGGTGAAAGCATGGGCTGTCCTTTTTCTGATTTCGAGATCATGGAGCCAGTTAAGTCGCTACTGAGCGCACTCATGTGGCATCACCGAGCGACCTGTAGCATGCTTCCCTCTTCCAAAATTATCTTCAAAAGAATCATCCCTAAAGCTCTTCAAGTACCCTTGAATCCAAGCTTGGGAGAATTAGTTAATAAATTCCTACAATTAAGAGTA
Organism: Vicia sativa; assembly: GCA_021764765.1. Classification (NCBI taxonomy): domain Eukaryota; kingdom Viridiplantae; phylum Streptophyta; class Magnoliopsida; order Fabales; family Fabaceae; genus Vicia; species Vicia sativa. Next base: position 44,831,225 of record CM038793.1, on the reverse strand, counting down.
ACTAAAGTCAAATAATATATATATTAAACAAAACTAGATAAAAACCTAATTAAAGCAAAATACTAGAATAAATATACAAATTAAATACAAAGACATTGTTAAGGACCACAAAATAATGTACAAAATAACTACAAATTGGTCCTTAACAACTCTCCCCAACTTACTTCTTTGTTTGTCCTCAAACAAAAGTCAATAATCTTACAAAGCTAGAAGGAACAAAATGCAAGCATGCAAACTCACACAAGAGTAATGGTTCAAACTCGACATACCGTGCAAAAGCACACATCAATCGCTTCTTCTAAACACAACATGGCCATGAATTAAGTTCTAAACACAATATATCAAAACATATAACAAAATAAAAGATATGTTCACACTTGAATCACCTAATCATTTCTTCAAAATTCATGAAGAACAAAATGCATATTTACAAAGGACTAAACACTCTCACTAATAATTATGCACATCCAGAATAATTCATGCATTCATCGAAACAAGTTAAATGACAAAATGGAAACAAAGATCACTAAGGACTTTCAAGGTTGTAACTTGGCTTAGGTTAGAAACAAGGGATATTTAAGTACAAAGCCATTGAAACAAATTGGGTAAAATAAAATGAAGAGAATTTCACAAACTAATTCCTACTTCCTTCTTATTATTCACAACTCTTTCCTTTTTCACACAATGATCCTCTTTTTCTTTTGTTTTCTTTTCATATACAAATTTTTCTTCTTTTGTATTTTTCTTTTCTCTATTCTCTCTTTTTTTTCTTCTTTCTTTAGGATCATTGTCCCATCAATTCTATGTTCTTTTTGATCCACCTCCCCAACTTCATTTATATCAATCCTTTTTTATTCAAGAACATGTTTTTCAAGGGTTAATTAACAAAAAGGGTTGGTATTCACAAACAAGAAACATTTATAGAATGAATTATCATTGAATTTTCAAAGATCATCAACAATTATTAAGTGGCCTACTTAACAATTAGTTGATTTGATAAATTCATCCTACAAATACTATTTAAGCTCAAAAGGGTTCACAAGGATTCACTCACTCACGGTTAGTTGAAGCCCATTTGGAATTGATGGTTTTTCTCATAATGCACAAAAATTGCCTTGATCATCTCTAAGTTTCCAAATTATCACAAACAAGTAAAGATTAAGCATGAATCAAACGAGTTAACAAAACTATTAGACACTCTATATTTGGTAAAAAGTGGAAGCTTCTCACCTATGTGGTTTGAGTCCTAATGATTCGAATGTGAACACAAATTTTTTTGTACATGCCAAGATATTTTGCATAAAGCACAAATTTCATAGACATGTTATCATTCTATAAAACGATTAAATATGTACCTTATTTGTGGATTGAGTCGAGAATTTTATCATCACCATCACTTTGGTGAAACACACTTACTTGCTTTGGAGAACCGTTGAAAAATCGGACAAACCAAAAGAAGTACAATTCAAACTAAATAAACTATAATCTAAAAATAAAAAATAAAATAGAACAAAATAAAATAAAACAAACTAAAACAAAATAAAATAAAATAAAAGACACCCCAAAATGGTGTTTAAAACTAAAAAGTACTTAGGCTCCATGCCTACAAAATATCAATTGGAATTACAAGCCTATCCCAAAAATTGGATGGCAACCAACAAAATCCAGAAGTTTAAACTAAAATGCGAAAATGAAAACTAAAAACTAAAAAGGTGCTGAAAGTAATATAAAAACAAGAAAAGATAAAATATCAGTCTGAAGCCTCGAGGATAGAATCTCCAGGAGACCCAGAATCAGAACCAGAACCAGAACTGCCCTCTCCATCATCCTCACTCTGATAATCAGAATCGCCCACCTCCTCCTCTACATTTGGCCCGTCCCCGGGCCAACCAGCATAAGCACTAAGCTGCTCGCCCGTGCGAGTGAAGTGGTTCACCCCCGGCTCTCTGATCTGCATAGCAAGGTGCTCCATGCTCTCGTGCATAAACATGAATGCTCTCTGATGAGCGAGATGCATCTGCCGGTTCCATTCTTCAGATGGACTGGCCTGAGGAAGTGCCGCAGCAACTGGTACAGCCTGGGCAGTAGAGTTATCATCCAGGGCCCTACAGTATCGATCACAGTAGTGATCATCAATGACTCCATCAACAGTAAGGTGCCCCACAGCAGGAAAGACAACCTTCGCCCTTTTTAGAAGGCCCATAATCAACCCAGGATAAGTTAGGGCACACTTTATACGCTCCCCCCTAGAGGTATAACTCACTGTGACCCTCTTCAGCTTATTTGCAATAAGCCGACCAAAATCAATTTGCTCCTCATCGAGCATATAAGCAATCAGGCCGGTCGTCTCCATGGGAATCGAAGATGTGTGGCTCCGAGGTCTCAAATTATACAGAGCCACACACATCTGCACTCGGGCACTAGTCTTCAGGCTGGACCTGTTGAATTTTAAAGGTTGCCCAGCCCTGTTCAATTCATATGAGTGCCCGGACAAACAAAGTTTCCTCCGCAGCATGATCCCAATTCCCACGAGCTAGGTGGTCGTGGTAGATGTTCAACTGATCCTCTGGGGATGTCCAGTTTATGCCCAGGTAGCTATTGATGGTCGTGCGAGAGAATGAAACCAACATCCCCCTCATAATTGAAGTGAAAGGAAAGTCACGCCCCTCGGTCAGAATGGCGTTTGCATAGAACTCCCTCACAAGCTCGACATTCACCTTGGTTTGAGGCTCACAAAGAACACCCAAACCGTAGTTAGAAAGAATAGCATCGGGCGTTGCATAGTGGCCCTGCTCTCGGAGCCGGATAATTCTCTTCGTCCAAATATTCCGCTCCTCGAGCTCTTTGTACCTCGCCTCCTGAGCAGGCCCCAAGAAATGATCACCATCAAAGGGTACGGACCTAGATGACCCAGCCCCGGCGGAAGAAACTCTTTGTCGCTTTGGAGCCATCTGAAACAACACCAAAAATCAACGAAAATCGACACCGAAATGTCCGTTAGTGAAAATTTAGGCAAACAACAATAGAAACCATCAAACCAAAGCATCTAGACACAACAGACGATTCAAAAACACAGTAGAAGAATTTTTCAGAATTCTGCAGACCGCGCTAAGCGCGCTGACCGCGCTGAGCGCACTCTGCGATTTCCAGAAAAATTCTTCTGTAAAAACAGAAATTTCTCCACAACAACAAGCCTACTAGTAGCGAAATGCCTATTCTAAGCCTTCTCTATCATCTAAACAACCTAATCCTAAGATAAAATTCAAAAATTCTTAAACCTAGGTTTTCAAAATCTACCCTAAACAGCGAAATTTAACGAAATTGAAAGAAGAACAACCTAGAGACACTTACTTAGATGCTTTGGGAGATGATTGGACAAAGAAATTTGCAAGAACTTGTTGATTTTCGGTTGAGGATTTTTGGGTTTTTTAGAGAGTGAAAAATGGAGAGGAAATAGTGAAAAAGGGTTTGAAATGAACCCTAACCTTTTTAAAACGAACCAGGCCACCCAATGGGCCTCAAAAATCTGGTTTTGGAAAAATATATTTTTTTAAAATCTCCCAGACCGCGCTAAGCGCGACCCATACCGCGCTGAGCGTGAAAGTTTCTGCCAGATGAGCCAAAATGCGCGCTAAGCGCGATCTGTAGAATTCTGCATTCTTCTGAAAAACATCAAATTTATAACTTGGACATGTCAAAATGAGTGCAATGAAGAATACTTACAATGTTGGGGTGCCTCCCAACAAGAGCTTTGTTTAACGTCGGTAGAGCTCGACGGTTCGGAATGATCAAGGATCATTCAAGAAGATGGATTCGGCTATGTCGCGGCTCACCTCTCCGCCAACATACCGTTTCAACCGCTGCCCATTCATAGTCCATTCTTTCGTCCCTTCTAGATCTTGCAAGACAATGGCACCATACTCTTTCACTTCTTTGATTAGAAAAGGACCGGACCACTTTGTTTTGAGTTTTCCCGGAAAAAGCCTCATCCGAGAATTAAACAAGAGAACACTTTGCCCCGGTCGAAATTCCTTGTGCTTTATCTTCTTATCATGAGAAACTTTAACTTTTTCCTTGTACCTCCGGTTGGAATGGTATGCTCCTTCTCGCATTTCATCCAATTGAACGAGTTGTACTTTTCTCTTTTCACCCGCCAAAGATGGATCGAAATTCAAGAACCGGAGGGCCCATAATGCTTTGTGTTCCATCTCTATCGGGAGGTGACAAGTTTTGCCATAAACAACCTGAAACGGGGTTAGTCCGATAGGAGCTTTATAGGCGGTTCGATACGCCCATAAAGCTTCATCCAATTTTTGTGACCAATCTTTTCGAGAACCCGAAACAGTTTTTTCCAAGATCTTTTTAATTTCCCTGTTTGACACTTCGGCTTGACCATTCGCTTGCGGTTGATAGGGAGTTGTCACCTTATGCTTTACACCATATTGTTTCAAAAGTTTTTGTAACAATGTATTGCAAAAGTGCGACCCGCCATCACTAATTAGCACCCTAGGCACACCAAACCGAGAAAAAATGTTTTTCTTTAAAAATTTGATAACGGTTTTGGCGTCAGCCTTAGGTGAAGCAATGGCCTCCACCCACTTAGACACGTAATCAACAGCCACACAGATATATTCATTTGAAAACGACGAAGGAAATGGACCGACAAAATCAATCCCCCAACAATCAAATACCTCTACTTCCAACATGTTGTTCAAAGGAATTTCATCTCTTTTTCCTATACCTCCACTTCTTTGGCATTTATCACAAGACTTAGCATGAGCATAAGCATCTTTGAATAGCGAAGGCAAATAAAATCCCGATTGTAGGATTTTGATGGCCGTTCGCAATCCATTATAGTGTCCCCCACTAGGGGAATTGTGACAATGCCAAAGAATGTTTTTGGCTTCCTCATCACACACGCACCTTCTTAGCAACCCATCGCTACTCAACCTAAAAATGTAAGGTTCGTCCCACACATAATACTTAGCATCGGCTAAGAATTTTCGCTTCTCATTCCATGTCAAATCCTCCGGCATTAATCCCGCGACCTTGTAATTTTCCATGTCGGCAAACCATGGTCGCTCCTGGATTGCAAATAACTTCTCATCCGGGAACTCTTCCTTCACTTCCTTTTCTTTGTCCGTAATTTTCACGTTCACTAAGCGAGACAAATGATCAGCTACCAAATTCTCCGAACCCTTTTTATCTCGGACCTCTAAATCAAATTCTTGGAAAAGAAGAATCCATCGGATTAACCTTTGTTTAGAGTCCGGTTTGGTAAGCAGATATTTTATCGCGGAATGATCCGTGAAAACCACAACCTTTGAACCAATAAGGTAAGGACGAAACTTTTCCAATGCATATACAATTGTGAGCAAATCTTTTTCGGTTGTTGCGTAATTAATTTGAGCATCGTTCAAAACTTTGCTCGCATAATGAATAGCATGGAAAATTTTGTTCTTCCTTTGGCCAAGCACGGCTCCCACCGCATAATCACTTGCGTCACACATCAATTCGAAATCAAGTTTCCAATTAGGCGCGGTGATTATGGGTGCATTTAACAAATTTTCTTTCAATTTTTCAAAAGCCAATAAACAATCTTTATCAAACAAGAAGGACTTATCTTTGTTGAGCAAGTTGCTCAAAGGCTTTGCTATCTTTGAGAAGTCTTTGATGAATCTTCGATAGAATCCCGCATGTCCTAGAAAGCTCCGAATTCCTTTGACATTGGTAGGTGGGGGAAGCGTCTCGATCACATCAATCTTTGCTTTATCGACCTCAATTCCTCTTGAAGATATCTTGTGGCCAAGGACAATTCCCTCGGTCACCATGAAATTGCATTTTTCCCAATTCAAGACCAAATTGGTATCCACACACCTCTTCAAGACGATGTTCAAATTTTCCAAGCACAAATCAAATGACGCTCCAAAGATGGAAAAGTCATCCATAAAAACTTCAATTGTTTTCTCAATTAAATCGGCAAATATAGCTTGCATGCATCTTTGAAATGTTGTTGGCGCATTGCATAAGCCGAAAGGCATACGCCTATACGCGAATATTCCAAAAGGACATGTGAAAGCCGTTTTCTCGTGATCTTCCGGATTCACCGATATTTGATTGTACCCCGAATATCCATCCAAAAAGAAATAGTATTGTTGTCCCGCGAGCCTTTCCAACATTTGGTCCATGAATGGAAGAGGAAAGTGATCCTTCCTCGTTGCTTTGTTAAGCCTTCGGTAGTCGATGCACATTCTCCATCCCGTCATTTTTCTTGTTGGCACTAATTCGTCCTTAGACACAACCGTCAAACCTCTTTTTTTCGGAACCACATGCACCAGGCTCACCCAAGTACTATCCGAAATCGGATAAATCATTCCCGCTTCTAACATCTTCACTACTTCTTTTCGAACTACTTCCTTCATCACTGGATTCAAACGCCTCTGAGGTTGGGCTACCGGCTTGTAATCTTCCTCCATCATGATGTTATGCATACAATAGGCCGGGCTTATGCCTTTCAAATTGGCTAAAACCCAACCAATCGCATTTTTGTTAGATTTCAAAACTTGAATTAAGCTTCCCTCCTCCTTCTCCGACAATGTATTATTAATGATTATGGGCTTTTTACCTCCCTCCTCAAGAAACACATACTTCAAATGAGATGCTAGATCTTTCAACTCAAGTCTTGGCTCTTCATCTTTAGGATCATTTTTCAAAATTTCCAATTCTTTCTCCCATGGGTGCATTTCCTTGGAAATCTCAATTCCTTCCAAACATTCCTCAAGATCTCGACTATCATTATCATCATTCACTTCTTGGGTTGCTTCCTCAATAACATCAATATTAAAGCAATCTTTCTTATCAATTGGATGCTTCATTGCTTCAAAAAGATTAAAACAAATCTCTTCATCTTGAACCCTCACCTTCATTAAGCCATCATCAATGTCAATCATCATTCTAGCCGTCTTCATGAATGGTCTTCCATAAAATTAGAGGTGCATCCACGTCTTCCTCCATATCTATCACAACAAAATCAACCGGGAAAAAGAATTTGTCCACTTTTACCAACAAGTCTAAAGCTACACCGTACGGGCGAGTAATAGACTTGTCCGCCAATTGCAACGTCATTTTTGTAGACTTTAATTCAATCTCCCCCAACCTCTTTACAATGGATAATGGAATAAAATTAATGCTTGATCCCAAATCAATTAATCCTTTGCCGACATAGACATCCCCAATGGTAACGGGCAAAGTTACACGCCCCGGATCACTTTCTTTTTTTGGAATAGTGCGTTGAATGATCGCACTACAACTTGCATCAACCATTATAGTTTCTTGATCCGTGTACCGCTTCTTTTTTGAAAGTATATCCTTCATGAATTTTGCATATTTCGGCATTTGCTCTAATGCCTCGGTGAATGGAATATTAATTTGCAATTGCTTAAAAATATCCATAAACCGAGCATAGTGCTTTGCATCATCCTTTTTAGAAGGAAGGTGAGGATATGGTAAATTTCTTAATGGAAAAGTGACTTCCTTCTCCTTTCCCTTTCTCATTTTATTCTTCTTTTCCTCCACTTTCTCCTTTTCAACTACACCATTCTTCTTTTCATTTTCAACTAACACCTCATTTTCAACTAAATCATCCTCCACATCAACATCATCATTTTTTTCAACTACAACCTCATCATCTTTTCCAACTACCTCTTCCTCCACCACTACTTCTTCATTCTTCTCCACAACTTTCTTTTTCCTTTCAACCACTTTCCTTTTCTCATCACAAACTTTACCACTTCTAGTTGTAATAGCTTTGCAATGCTCCTTAGGATTTGCTTGAGTAGTTGGGGAAAATAAGGTCGAAGTACTTTGTTCGGAAAGTTGCTTGGCTAGTTGCCCCATTTGAGTTTCGAAATTCTTGATAGATGCCTCCGTGCTCTTTTGATTTTCCATAGAAGCTTGCATAAATTGAGCTAGAGTGTCTTGAATGTTGGAAGACCTCACTTGATTTTGAGGTTGATTTTGTGGTTGAGCTTGATTTTGATTTTGAGTTTGATATGGATTTTGCCTTCCTTGATTGTTGTTGTCTTGTCTCCACCCGCCTTGATAACCTTGGTTACCCCTTTGTTGGTAACCTTGGCCTTGATTTTGATAAGGGTAAGGAGCTCGTTGTTGGTATGCTTGCCCTTGGTTGGCCATATAGTTTGCTTCTTCATTTTCCGGAGGACAAAATCCAGTTTTATGATCCCCTTTACACAATTCACAACAAGATATTTGGTGAGCTTGCTTGCTTGATGTTCCTTGCAACTCCATGATTTGTTGAGGGAGTCTTGCCATTTGTTTTGTCAATTCTTCAACTTGTTTCACAAACAATTTGTTTTGCGCCACAAGTGCTTCATGACTCGAGCCAATTTCAAGAACTCCCGTTTTTACTTGTGCACCTCCTTGATCATGTTGAGTTTGGTGATCATTCCTCCCCATCTTCTCAATTATTTGGATTGCTTCATATGGTGTTTTTGCCATCAAAGAACCTCCCGCCGTAGCATCCAACAATAATTTGTGTTGAGGTTGGAGACCATTTCGGAAAATATGAATTTTGGTAAGCTCGTCAAAACCATGGCTAGGACACTTCCGAAGCATAGACTTGTACCTTTCCCAAGCCCTATTCAAAGGCTCGTTTACTCCTTGTGAAAATACCGAGATTGCGGTCTTTGCCTCCATGAAACGTGATTGAGGGAAAAATCTTTCAAGGAATTTTTCCTCCAAAACATTCCAATTTGTCATTGTTTCTTGCAATTGGTCTAGATACCAATCTTTTGCCTTCCCCACTAGAGAATGAGGGAAGAGCCTTTGGAAGTATTGCTTCTCTTGGTCTTCCGGAGCCCCGGCCGCTCCCGCGATCTCATAGAACTTTGTAAGGTGGGTGTAAGGATCTTCATGGTCATGACCATGAAATAGACTTGCATAAAGAAGTTGAAGCAAGCCCGTCTTCATCTCCGCGACCCTTGCATTTGCTTGTCGAGCAAATTGAGCGGTGTGACGAGGGCTATTGACACAAGGCCCCCGTGGTGGTGGTGGTGGTGGTGGTTGATTCTCCGCCATAGTGATGACTTCTCCTAACACGGGTGGTGTTGAAGAAGTAGATGTTTCTTCTCTTTCTCCTCTTTCTTGCCTTTGCCTAGCTCGTCATTTCCTTCTTTTAGCACTACTATTAAGTCTTCTAGCCGTCCTTTCAATTTAGGGACCGAAAAGGAGTTGATCGGCCGTAATACTTCCTCGCATAAACTAATTCCTGAAAAAGTCTAGCCACACAAAAGAAACAAAGGGAGATTAGTAGAAAAATGTCTTAAAACACACAACTATTGCTATACTAGCAATATCAAACGCCAATCCCTGGCAACGGCGCCATTTTGTTGTAGGTTTTTTCCGCGAACAAGTATTTTCAATTATCGATTCCACAGGGATTGGTGCATATTGTAGTCTTTCAATAGAAAAGTGTATTTTAAGATGAAAGTAACCAAATGGTTTGTTTCCTAATCTACTAGTAACATGAATTTCCAATCAAGTAACTAAATTAATCTTTTTCAAAAGAGAGTTATGGTTTGGATTCAAGAGAGTTTGAGATTGTTTTCAAATTATGGAAGCATGTCAAGATTAGTTTCATTTACCTAATTTCATATGCATTCAATTAATCAAGTGATGAACATAGTAGATGATTTCTATAAATACATATCCTCTCAATCTTGTAGATTTCCCACCAAGATTGTGAATGTTATCATGTTAATCCTTGCATGATTCCTCACTACAACTATTAGCATGATAATCATTAAGTTCAATATTTTGTAAACTCTAACACACAAATCTATTCCTAGTATTTGTTTATGAGAGGATGAATATCCTAGGTCACTTTGAAATATTCTTTTCCAAGCAAAACTCAAAGCATAAAGATGAAGAACAAAGATATTCAACTATATTAATCATCAACCATGTTCATACACAAATGGATTAAAAGAAATACATACTAGTTAGATCAACTACCTCTAATCTTGACACAAAAAGAACTTAGCCACTCATTTCCATGGTTACTTTGCTCTCAAGATTGTTGGTAGAGATGATGAACATGAAGAATCAATATGAAAAACTATGGTTTTTCTTACAAATCCAATGCCCTAATTTTTACAAAGATGAAAGATAATTATGATGAAGTGAAGTTCCACACTTTTAAAAGCCAAAAGTCAGCTGGAAGTGATGGGTTAGGTGGCCAAAAGGTGAAAGCATGGGTCTGTCCTTTTTCTGTTTTTCGTAGACCGCGCTAAGCCCGGTTAAGCGCGCTGAGCGCGCTCATGCTGCAACCACACTGAGCGCGACCTGTAGCATGCTCCTTCATCCAAAAATATCTTCAAAAAGAATCATCCCTAAAGCTCTTCAAGTGTCCTTGAATCCAAGCTTGGGAGAATTAATCAATAAAAACCTACAATTAAAAGTAAAATAAGTTAAATAATATATTATAAACAAAAACTAAATAAAGACCTAATTAAACCAAAATACTAGAATAAATACTACTAATTATATAAAAAGGCATTGTTAAGGACCACAAAATCATGTACAAAATAACTACAATTTGGTCCTTAACAACTCTCCCCAACTTACTTCTTTGTTTGTCCCCAAACAAAAGTCAATAATCTCATAAAGCTAGAAGAAACAAAATGCAAGCATGCAACTCACACAAGAATGATGGTTCAAACTCGACATACCCGGCAAAAGCACTCATCGATCGCTTCTTCGAAACACAACATGGCTATGAATTAAGTTCTAAACACAATATATCAACACATGTAACAAAATAAAAGATATGTTCACACTTGAATCACCTAATCATTTCTTCAAAATTCATGAAGAACAAAATGCATATTTACAAAGGACTAAACACTCTCACTAATAATTATGCACATCCAGAATAATTCATGTGTTCATCGAAACAAGTTAAATGATAAAATTGAAACAAAGATCGCTAAGGACTTTCAAGGTTGTAACTTGGCTTAGGTTAGAAACAAGGGATATTTAAGTACAAAGCCATTGAAACAAATTGGGTAAAATAAAATGAAGAGAATTTCACAAACTAATTCCTACTTCCTTCTTATTATTCACAACTCTTTCCTTTTTCACACAATGATCCTCTTTTTCTTTTGTTTTCTTTTCATATACAAATTTTTCTTCTTTTGTATTTTTCTTTTCTCTATTCTCTCTTTTTTTTCTTCTTTCTTTAGGATCATTGTCCCATCAATTCTATGTTCTTTTTGATCCACCTCCCCAACTTCATTTATATCAATCCTTTTTTATTCAAGAACATGTTTTTCAAGGGTTAATTAACAAAAAGGGTTGGTATTCACAAACAAGAAACATTTATAGAATGAATTATCATTGAATTTTCAAAGATCATCAACAATTATTAAGTGGCCTACTTAACAATTAGTTGATTTGATAAATTCATCCTACAAATACTATTTAAGCTCAAAAGGGTTCACAAGGATTCACTCACTCACGGTTAGTTGAAGCCCATTTGGAATTGATGGTTTTTCTCATAATGCACAAAAATTGCCTTGATCATCTCTAAGTTTCCAAATTATCACAAACAAGTAAAGATTAAGCATGAATCAAACGAGTTAACAAAACTATTAGACACTCTATATTTGGTAAAAAGTGGAAGCTTCTCACCTATGTGGTTTGAGTCCTAATGATTCGAATGTGAACACAAATTTTTTTGTACATGCCAAGATATTTTGCATAAAGCACAAATTTCATAGACATGTTATCATTCTATAAAACGATTAAATATGTACCTTATTTGTGGATTGAGTCGAGAATTTTATCATCACCATCACTTTGGTGAAACACACTTACTTGCTTTGGAGAACCGTTGAAAAATCGGACAAACCAAAAGAAGTACAATTCAAACTAAATAAACTATAATCTAAAAATAAAAAATAAAATAGAACAAAATAAAATAAAACAAACTAAAACAAAATAAAATAAAATAAAAGACACCCCAAAATGGTGTTTAAAACTAAAAAGTACTTAGGCTCCATGCCTACAAAATATCAATTGGAATTACAAGCCTATCCCAAAAATTGGATGGCAACCAACAAAATCCAGAAGTTTAAACTAAAATGCGAAAATGAAAACTAAAAACTAAAAAGGTGCTGAAAGTAATATAAAAACAAGAAAAGATAAAATATCAGTCTGAAGCCTCGAGGATAGAATCTCCAGGAGACCCAGAATCAGAACCAGAACCAGAACTGCCCTCTCCATCATCCTCACTCTGATAATCAGAATCGCCCACCTCCTCCTCTACATTTGGCCCGTCCCCGGGCCAACCAGCATAAGCACTAAGCTGCTCGCCCGTGCGAGTGAAGTGGTTCACCCCCGGCTCTCTGATCTGCATAGCAAGGTGCTCCATGCTCTCGTGCATAAACATGAATGCTCTCTGATGAGCGAGATGCATCTGCCGGTTCCATTCTTCAGATGGACTGGCCTGAGGAAGTGCCGCAGCAACTGGTACAGCCTGGGCAGTAGAGTTATCATCCAGGGCCCTACAGTATCGATCACAGTAGTGATCATCAATGACTCCATCAACAGTAAGGTGCCCCACAGCAGGAAAGACAACCTTCGCCCTTTTTAGAAGGCCCATAATCAACCCAGGATAAGTTAGGGCACACTTTATACGCTCCCCCCTAGAGGTATAACTCACTGTGACCCTCTTCAGCTTATTTGCAATAAGCCGACCAAAATCAATTTGCTCCTCATCGAGCATATAAGCAATCAGGCCGGTCGTCTCCATGGGAATCGAAGATGTGTGGCTCCGAGGTCTCAAATTATACAGAGCCACACACATCTGCACTCGGGCACTAGTCTTCAGGCTGGACCTGTTGAATTTTAAAGGTTGCCCAGCCCTGTTCAATTCATATGAGTGCCCGGACAAACAAAGTTTCCTCCGCAGCATGATCCCAATTCCCACGAGCTAGGTGGTCGTGGTAGATGTTCAACTGATCCTCTGGGGATGTCCAGTTTATGCCCAGGTAGCTATTGATGGTCGTGCGAGAGAATGAAACCAACATCCCCCTCATAATTGAAGTGAAAGGAAAGTCACGCCCCTCGGTCAGAATGGCGTTTGCATAGAACTCCCTCACAAGCTCGACATTCACCTTGGTTTGAGGCTCACAAAGAACACCCAAACCGTAGTTAGAAAGAATAGCATCGGGCGTTGCATAGTGGCCCTGCTCTCGGAGCCGGATAATTCTCTTCGTCCAAATATTCCGCTCCTCGAGCTCTTTGTACCTCGCCTCCTGAGCAGGCCCCAAGAAATGATCACCATCAAAGGGTACGGACCTAGATGACCCAGCCCCGGCGGAAGAAACTCTTTGTCGCTTTGGAGCCATCTGAAACAACACCAAAAATCAACGAAAATCGACACCGAAATGTCCGTTAGTGAAAATTTAGGCAAACAACAATAGAAACCATCAAACCAAAGCATCTAGACACAACAGACGATTCAAAAACACAGTAGAAGAATTTTTCAGAATTCTGCAGACCGCGCTAAGCGCGCTGACCGCGCTGAGCGCACTCTGCGATTTCCAGAAAAATTCTTCTGTAAAAACAGAAATTTCTCCACAACAACAAGCCTACTAGTAGCGAAATGCCTATTCTAAGCCTTCTCTATCATCTAAACAACCTAATCCTAAGATAAAATTCAAAAATTCTTAAACCTAGGTTTTCAAAATCTACCCTAAACAGCGAAATTTAACGAAATTGAAAGAAGAACAACCTAGAGACACTTACTTAGATGCTTTGGGAGATGATTGGACAAAGAAATTTGCAAGAACTTGTTGATTTTCGGTTGAGGATTTTTGGGTTTTTTAGAGAGTGAAAAATGGAGAGGAAATAGTGAAAAAGGGTTTGAAATGAACCCTAACCTTTTTAAAACGAACCAGGCCACCCAATGGGCCTCAAAAATCTGGTTTTGGAAAAATATATTTTTTTAAAATCTCCCAGACCGCGCTAAGCGCGACCCATACCGCGCTGAGCGTGAAAGTTTCTGCCAGATGAGCCAAAATGCGCGCTAAGCGCGATCTGTAGAATTCTGCATTCTTCTGAAAAACATCAAATTTATAACTTGGACATGTCAAAATGAGTGCAATGAAGAATACTTACAATGTTGGGGTGCCTCCCAACAAGAGCTTTGTTTAACGTCGGTAGAGCTCGACGGTTCGGAATGATCAAGGATCATTCAAGAAGATGGATTCGGCTATGTCGCGGCTCACCTCTCCGCCAACATACCGTTTCAACCGCTGCCCATTCATAGTCCATTCTTTCGTCCCTTCTAGATCTTGCAAGACAATGGCACCATACTCTTTCACTTCTTTGATTAGAAAAGGACCGGACCACTTTGTTTTGAGTTTTCCCGGAAAAAGCCTCATCCGGGAATTGAACAAGAGAACCTTTTGTCCCGGCCTAAATTCCTTGATCTTTATCTTCTTATCATGAGAAACCTTAACCTTTGCTTTATACCTCCGGTTTGAATGGTAAGCCTCCTCTCGCATTTCTTCCAAATGAACAAGTTGTATTTTTCGCTTTCTCCGCCAAGGATGGATCGAAATTCAAGAATCGGAGGGCCCACAATGCTTTGTGCTCCATCTCTACCGGGAGGTGACAAGTTTTGCCATACACAACCTGAAACGGGGTTAGTCCGATGGGAGCTTTATAGGCGGTTCGATACGCCCACAAAGCTTCATCTAATTTTTGCGACCAATCTTTTCGAGAACCCGAAACAGTTTTTTCCAAAATCTTTTGATTTCTATTAGACACCTCGGCTATTTGCTTGAGGGTGATAGGGGTCGCCACCTTATGTTTTACACCAAATTGTTTCAAAAGTTTTTGTAACAATGCATTGCAAAAGTGCGACCCACCATCACTAATGAGCACCCTAGGCACACCAAAACGAGAAAAAATGTTTCTTTTCAAAATTTGATATAGCTTTTGGCCGGCCTTAGGCGGCAATGGCCTCTACCCACTTTGACACGTAATCCACGCTACAAGAATATATTCATTTGCAAACGAAGATGGAAAAGGACCAACAAAATCAATCCCCCAACAATCAAATACCTCTACTTCCAACATATTGTTCAATGGCATTTCATCTCTTTTTCCTATCCCACCACTTCTTTGACATTTGTCACATGATTTAGCGTGAACACGCATCTTTGAATAGCGAAGGCCAATAAAATCCCGATTGTAGGACTTTGGTGGCCGTCCGCATTCCATTATAGTGTCCCCCACAAGGGGAATTGTGACAATGCCAAAGAATGTTTTTGGCCTCTTCATCACTCACACACCTTCTTAGCAATCCATCACTACTCAACCTAAAAATGTAAGGTTCATCCCACACATAATACTCAGATCGGCTAAAAATTTTCTTCTCATTCCAAGTCAAATCTTCCGATTAATCCTGCTGCCTTGTAATTTGCCATGTCGGCAAACCACGGTCGCTCTTGGATTGCAAATAACTTCTCATCCGGGAATTCCTCCTTCACCTCTTTTTCCTTGTCCGTAATTTTTACGTTCACTAAGCGAGACAAATGATCCGCTACCAAATTTTCTGAACCTTTTTTATCACGGACCTCTAAATCGAATTCTTGTAAAAGAAGAATCCATCGGATTAGCCTTTGTTTAGAGTCCGTTTGGTAAGCGATATTTTATCGCCGAATGATCCGTGAAAACTACAACCTTGGAACCAATTAGGTAAGGATTTAAACTTTTCCAATGCATATACAATTGCGAGCAACTCTTTTTCAGTTGTTGCATAGTTTATTTGAGCATCATTCAAAACTTTGCTCGCATAATGTATAGCATGGAAGATTTTGTTCTTCCTTTGGCCTAATACGGCTCCCACCGCATAATCACTAGCATCACACATTAGTTCAAAATCAAGTTTCCAATTAGGCGCAGTGATTATGGGTGCATTTATCAAATTCTCCTTTAATTTTTCAAAAGCTAACAAACAATCATTATCAAACAAGAAAGACTTATCTTTGTTGAGCAAGTTGCTCAAAGGTTTGGCTATTTTGGAGAAGTCCTTGATGAATCTTCGATAGAATCCCGCATGACCCAAAAAGCTCCGAATGCCTTTGACATTGGTAGGTGGGGGAAGCGTCTTGATAACATCAATTTTTGCTTTGTCAACCTCAATTCCTCTTGAAGATATCTTGTGGCCAAGGACAATTCCCTCGGTCACCATAAAGTTGCATTTCTCCCAATTCAAGACCAAGTTGGTTTGCACACACCTCTTCAAGACGGTGTCCAAATTTTCCAAACATAAATCAAATGAAGCTCCAAAAACGGAAAAGTCATCCATAAATACTTCAATTGTCTTTTCAATCAAATCGGCGAATATAGCTTGTATGCACCTTTGAATGTTGCCGCGATTGCACAAGCCGAAGGCATACGCCTATGCGAAAATTCCAAATGGACATGTGAACGCCTGCTTTCATGATCTTCGATTCACCGATATTTGATTATATCCCGAATAACCATCCAAGAAACAATAGTATTGTTGTCCCGCAAGCCTTTCTAACATTTGGTCCATGAACGGAAGAGGAAAATGATCTTTCTCGCCGCTTTGTTGCTTCTACGATAATCAATACACATTCTCCACCCGTCACTTTTCTTGTTTGCACTAGCTCATCCTTATCATTAGATACAACCATCAATCCTACTTTCTTAGGAACCACATGAACCGGGCTCACCCACGTACTATCCGAAATTGGGTAAATCATCCCCGCTTCAAGCATCTTCACTACTTCCTTGCGAACTACCTCCTTCATCACCGGATTCAATCGCCGTTGAGGTTGGGCTACCGGTTTGTACTCATCCTCCATCATAATGTTGTGCATACAATAGGCCGGGCTTATGCCTTTCAAATCGGCTAAGACCCAACCAATCGCATTTTTGTTCGATTTCAAAACTTCAATTAAGCTCTCCTCCTCATTCTCCGACAATGTATTGCTAATGATTACGGGCTTTTTACCTCCCTCCTCAAGAAACACATACTTTAAATGAGACGGTAGCTCTTTCAACTCAAGTTTTTGGTCGTCATCTTTAGATCTTTCTTCAAACTTTCCTCTTCTTCCTCCCAAGGGTGCATTTCCTTTGAAATTTCCACTCCTTCCAAACACTCCTCAATATCTCGACTATCATCATCATCATTCACTTCTTGAGTTGCTTCCTCAATAACGTCAATCTTAAAACAATCTTTCTTATCCATGGATGCTTCATTGCTTCAAAAGATTAAAGCAAATCTCTTCATCTTGTACTCTCACCTTCATTAGGCCATCATCTATATCAATCATCATCCTTGCCGCCTTCATGAACGGTCTTCCAAGAATTAAAGGTGCATCAACATCTTCCTCCATGTCTATGACTACAAAGTCCACCGAAAAAGAATTTGTCCACTTTTACCAACAAATCTAAAGTTACGCCGTGCGGATAGTAATAGACTTGTCCGCTAATTGCAATGTCATTTTCGTGGACTTTAATTCAATCTCCCCAATCTCTTCACAATGGATAATGGAATCAAGTTGATGCTTGACCCCAAATCAATTAATCCTTTTCCGACATACACATCCCCAATATTAACGGGCAAAGTTACACGCCCGGATCACTCTCTTCTTGAATGGTGCGTGAATTATTGCACTACAACTAGCATCCACCATTATGGTTTCTTGATCCGTATACCTCTTCTTTTTCGTCAAGATATCCTTCATGAATTTTGCATATTTGGCATTTTCTAATGCTTCTAAATGGAATATTTATTTGCAATTGCTTGAAAATATCCATAAACCTAGCATAGTGCTTTGCATCATCCTTTTTAGAGGGAAGGTGAGGATATGGCAAACTTCTCAATGGATAAGTTACTTCCTTCTCTTTTCCCTTCTTCATTATTTTCTTTTTCTCATCTATTTTCTCCTTTTCAACTACACCATTTTCCTTTTCATTTTCAACTAACACCTCATTTTCAACTAAATCATCCTCCACATCAACATTATCATGTTTTTCAACTTCATCCTCTTCATCTTTTCAACTACCTCTTCCTCCACTATTTCTTCTTCATCCTTCTCCACTACTTTCTTTTTCTTTCAACTACCTTCCTTTTCTCATCACAAACTCTACCACTTCTTGTTGTTATGGCTTTGCAATGCTCCTTAGGATTTGTTTGCGTAGTTAGGGAAAATGATGTCGAAGCACTTTGTTTGGAAAGTTGCTTAGCTAGTTGTCCAACTTGAGTTTCCAAGTTCTTGATAGATGCCTCCGTGCTCTTTTGATTAGCCATTGAGGCTTGCATAAATTGAGCTAGAGTGTCTTGAATGTTGGAAGATCTCACTTGACTTTGAGGTTGGTTTTGTTGTTGGCCTTGAGTTTGTTGTTGACTTTGATTTTGATTTTGATTTTGTGTTTGATATGGATTTTGCCTTCCTTGGTTATTGTTATCTTGCCTCCACCCTCCTTGATAACCTTGATTACCCCTTTGTTGGTAACCTTGGTTTTGATTTTGATAAGGGTAAGGAGCTCGTTGTTGGTACCCTTGGCCTTGGTTGGCCACATAGTTAGCTTCCTCATTCTCCGGAGGACAAAATCCGGTTTTATGATCTCCTTTGCACAATTCACAACAAGCTATTTGGTGAGCTTGCTTATTTGATGCTCCTTGTAACTCCATGATTTGTTGAGGGAGTTTAGCCATTTGTTTTGTCAATTCTTCAACTTGTTTCGCAAACAATTTGTTTTGCGCCACAAGTGCTTCATGACTCGAACCAATTTCTAAAACTCCCGTTTTCACTTGTACACCTCCTTGATCATGTTGAGTTTGATGATCATTCCTACCCATCTTCTCAATTATTTGGATTGCTTCATACGGTGTTTTTGCCATCAAAGAACCTCCCGCCGTGGCATCCAACAACAATTTGTGTTGAGGTTGGAGACCATTTCGGAAAATATGAATTTGTGTAAGCTCGTCAAACCATGGCTCTGACACTTCCTTAGCATAGACTTATATCTTCCCATGCCCGATTCAAAGGCTCGCTTACTCCTTGCGAAAATACCGAGATAGCCGCCTTAGCCTCCATGAAACGTGATTGAGGGAAAAGCGCTCAAGAAACTTTTCCTCCAAAACGCTCCAATTAGTCATTGTCTCTTGCAATTGATCAAGATACCAATCTTTTGCCTTCCCACTAGAGAATGAGGGAAAAGCCTTGGAAATATTGCTCTTCTTGGTCTTCCGAGCACCCGCCGCCCGCGATCTCGTAGAACTTGGTAAGGTGAGTGTAAGGGTCTTCATGGTCGTGGCCATGAAATGGACTTGCATAGAGAAGTTGAAGCAACCCTGCTTCATTTCCAACCCTTGCATTTGCTTGTCGGGAAATCGAGCATTATGGCGAGGGCTATTGACACACGGCCCCTGTGGTGGTGGTGGTGGTGGTTGATTCTCCTCCATAGTGGTGACTTCTCCAAACACGGTGGTGTTGAAGAAGTGGATGCTTCTCCTCTTTCTCCTCTTTTGTTTTGCCTAGCTTGTCTTTTTCTTCTTCTAGCACTACTATTAAGTCTCCTAGCCGTCCTTTCAATTTCGGATCGAAAAGGAGTTGGTCGACCGAATACTTCCTCGCATAAACTAATTCCTAAAAGTCTAGCCACACAAAAGAAACAAAGAGAGATTAGAAAAGTCTTAAACACACAACTATTGCTATACTAACAACATCAAACGCCAATCCCGAACGGCATTTTGTTGTAGGATTTTCCGTGAACAAAGTATTTTAATTATCGATTCCACTGGATTGGTGCATGTTATAGTCTTTCAATAGAAAAGTATGTTTTAAGATGATGTAACCAAAGGGTTTGTTATCTACTCTACTAGAATCATGAGTTTCTAAACAACAACTAAATTAATTCTTTCAAAGAGAGTTATGGTTTGGATTAGAGAGAGTTTGAGATTGTTTTCAAGTTAAGAAGGCATGTCAAGATTAGTTTCATTGATCTAGTTTCATACATATTCATTTTAATCAAGTGATGAACATAATAGATGATTTCTACAAATACATATCCTCTCAATCTTGTAGATTTCCCACCAAGATTGTGAATGTTATCATGTTAATCCTTGCATGATTCCTCACTACAACTATTAGCATGATAATCATTAAGTTCAATATTTTGTAAACTCTAACACACAAATCTATTCCTAGTATTTGTTTATGAGAGGATGAATATCCTAGGTCACTTTGAAATATTCTTTTCCAAGCAAAACTCAAAGCATAAAGATGAAGAACAAAGATATTCAACTATATTAATCATCAACCATGTTCATACACCAATGGATTAAAATAATTACATACTATAAAGATCAACTACCTCTAATCTTGACACAAAAGGAGCTTAGCTACTCATTTCCATGGTTGCCTTGCTCTCAAGATTGTTGGTAGAGATGATGAACATGAGAAAAATCAAGAGAAAAGCTATGGTTTTTCTTCCTAAACTTGCCCTAGATTTACAAAGATGAAAGATAATGATGGTCTATGTTTTCTTGCTTCCTTTACAAGCCAAAAAGGTCTGGTGAAGTGATGGGTTGGTGGCTCCAAAGGTGAAAGCATGGGCTGTCCTTTTTCTCTGACTCAGCAGCTACCGAGCGCACTCATGTCGGGCACTCACGAGCGACCTGTAGCATGCTTCCTCTTCCAAAATTATCTTCAAAAGAATCATCCCTAAAGCTCTTCAAGTACCCTTGAATCCAAGCTTGGGAGAATTAGTTAATAAATTCCTACAATTAAGAGTAACTAAAGTCAAATAATATATATATTAAACAAAACTAGATAAAACCTAATTAAAGCAAAATACTAGAATAAATATACAAATTAAATATAAAGACATTGTTAAGGACCACAAAATAATGTACAAAATAACTACAAATTGGTCCTTAACAACTCTCCTTAACTTACTTTTGTTTGTCCTCAAACAAAAGTCAATAATCTTACAAAGCTAGAAGGAACAAAATGCAAGCATGCAAACTCACACAAGAGTAATGGTTCAAACTCGACATACTGTGCAAAAGCACACATCAATCGCTTCTTCTAAACACAACATGGCCATGAATTAAGTTCTAAACACAATATATCAAAACATATAACAAAATAAAAGATATGTTCACACTTGAATCACCTAATCATTTCTTCAAAATTCAAGAAGAACAAAATGCATATTCACAAAGGACTAAACACTCTCACTAATAATTATGCACATCCAGAATAATTCATGTGTTCATCGAAACAAGTTAAATGATAAAATTGAAACAAAGATCGCTAAGGACTTTCAAGGTTGTAACTTGGCTTAGGTTAGAAACAAGGGATATTTAAGTACAAAGCCATTGAAACGAATCGGGTAAAAGGATATGAAGAGCATTTCACAACTAATTCCCATCTTATTATTCGCAACCTCTTTTCTTTTTCTACACAATGATCCTCTCTTTCTTTTCTTTTTCTTTTGTATCTTTTCATAAACAAATTTCTTTCTTCTTTGTATTTTTCTTTTCTCTATTCTTTTTCTTTCTTAGGATCATTGTGCCATCAATTCTAGGTTCTTTTGATCCACCTCCCCAACTTCATTTATATCAACTTTTTATTCAAGAACATGCTCTTCGGTTAATTAACAAAAGGGTTGGTATTCACAAACAAGAAAATTTATAGAATAAATTATCATTGAATTTTTCAAAGATTATCAACAACTATTAAGTGGCCTACTTAACAATTAGTTGATTTGATACATTCATCCTACAAATACTACTTAAGCTCAAAAGGGTTCACAAGGATTCGCTCTCTCACGGGTAATTGAAGCCCTTTTTTTTAGAATTGGTGGTTTTCCTCATAATGCACAAAAATTGCCTTGATCATTTCTTAGTTTCCAAGTTATCACAAACAAGTAAAGATTAAGCATGAATCACACGAGTTAACACAACTATTAGACACTCAATATTTGGTAAAAAGTGGAAGCTTCTCACATATATGGTTTATGTCCTAATGATTCGAATGTGAACACAAAATTTTTTGTACATGCCGAAATATCTTGCATAAAGAACAAATTTCATAGACATGTTATGTTTCTACAAGACGATTAAATGTGTACCTTCTTTGTGGAATGAATCGAGAATTTTATCATCACCATCACTTTGGTGAAACACGCTTACTAGCTTTGAAGAACCATTGAAGAATTCGGACAAACCACAAGAAGTACATTCAAACGAAATAACTAGAATCTAAAAATAAAATAAAATAGAACAAAATAAAAGAAACTAAACTAAAATAAAAAGACACCCCCAAAATGGTGTTTAAACTTAAAAAGAAGTATTTAGGCTTCATGCCTACAAAAAATTAATTGGAATTACAAGCCAATCCCCAAAATTGGATGGCAACCAACAAAATCCAAAGTTTAAAACTAAAATGCAAAAATAAAATCTAGAACTAGAATGCTGAAAGTAAAATAAAAGCAGGGAAATGAAAGAAATCAATCGCTGGTCTCGAGAATCGAATCTCCAATCGACCCGAGTCGAACCGGAACCGTAACCGTAACTCTCTTCACCATCATCCTCATCTCCCACCTCCTCTCAAAGATTTGGCCCGACCCCGCCAACCAAAGATATGCCTCGAAATGTCACCCGCAAGGAAAGTGAAATGGTTCACCCGGCTCTAATCTGAGAGCAAGGTGCTCCATGCTCTCATGCATAAACATAAATGCTCTCTCGATGAGCGAGATGCATCCGTCTGCTCCATTCTTCCGATGGACTAGCTTGAGGAAGTGTCGCCAATCGTACACCGGCAGCAGATTATCAAGGACCCTACAAAATCGATCACGAGTGATCATCAACACCCATCAATGGTGAGGTGTCCTACTACAGAAAAGCCACCTTCGCTCTCTTCAAAGAAACCCATGATCAAGCCAGATAAGTGAGAGCACACTTTATACGCCCCCTGAGGTATAACTCAACAGAACCTCTTCAAATTCATTGGCGATCGACGGCCAAAATCAATTTGTTCTCATCGAGCATGTAAGCAATCAAACATGTCGCTCCATGGTATCAAGATGTGTGGCTCCTAGGTTTCGATTGTATAGAGTCACACACATCATAACTCGGGCGCTAGTTTTCGATCGTCCTTGAATTTCAAAGGTTGACCAACCAATTGCTTCATAAGAATGCCCGGACAAACAGAGCTTATTCTTCAAAGATGTTGTATCCTAATTACCACGAGCCGTGCTCATGGTAGACATCCGCTTGGTCCTCCGGGCTGTCCATTGATGCCCGTAAACCTGATTGTCGAGTGAGAGAAGGAAACGGATTTTCCTAACAACTCAAGCAAACCTAAACTCACATCCCTCGCCGGATAGCATTAGCATAGAACTCGCGAACAAGCTCCACATTCATCTTTGTTCGAGGGTTACAAAGAACTTCCAACCCGTAGTTATCCAGATGACATGAGGGGTGGTAGTGCCCTTGCTCATGGAGGCCGATGGGCGCTGGGCCAGATGTTGCGCCTCGAGCTCTTGAGCGAGCCTCCCGAGCAGGCCCCAAGAATCGCACAAAGATCGAACGCAGAGTCGAGAGGCTCAGCCCCAAGAGAGGAAACTCTTTGTCGCTTAGGTGCCATCCTTTCAACACAAAATCAATGTAAAGTGACACCGAGGTGTCCATTAGCAATGAAGCACGCAAACAAAGAAAGCAAACCAACCAACCAAGGCATTACAACTAATCGGAACACTAAAACACAAAGAATTTTTCTGTAACAGATCACACGAGCGCTTTACGATTTCCGTAAAATTCTTCTCAGAAAATGTAATTTTTCTCCACACAATAACGCCCTAGGGCAAATAAAATAACATCCTATTACTTCTAACACAAAACATCCTAAATCTAAGAGAAAATTCAAAATTCCTAACCCTAGGTTTTCAAAATCTAACCTAAACATGCAATGTAGATTTAAATTGAGAAAAGAAAACATAGAATACTTACTAGGATGCCTTGGGGATTGATTTGACAAAGAAATTGCAAAGATTTGGAGATTTTGGTTGGATTTTGGGATTTTGAGAGGATGAAGAAAGATGAAGAAAATAGGGAAAAAGGGTTTAAAATAACCCTAACCCTGTTTAAAACTAACTAGGCCACGATTTGGGCCTCCAAAATCTGATTTTTTTCAAAATATTTTTCAAAATCTGATTTGGGCCCCCAAGCGTGCGTGCCTGCACAAGCATGCATGCCCAAGCGTGCCTGCCTACCCAAGCATTTCTGACCAAGAATGCCTGCCTGCCCAAGCATTTCGCCAAGTCCGCCCGCCTAAGCCTGCTTACCTATGTTCATGCCACACAGATGGCTGTATGCATGCCCAAGCGTGCCTGCCTGCACAAGCATTTCTACCCAAGTCTGCCTGCCCAAGCCTGCTTTTCTACCTATGCTCACACACTTACCAGCCTCGCTCCGGCGTCTGTCCCACCCTATATATGTATAAACTGCCAAAGTGACTCAGATTTAAGTTTTGTCCCTTTTTCCAAAGCCTGCGTTACTATAAGGAAGAAGTCCATTTCTGTAAGGAAGGGTTAAAGAAGGGTAAGCAGCTAGAAGGGTTAGCTGCTTTACGAATTTTTTTAACAATGGTTTTGGCAAGTGTTATTAACCGCACTGGTAGGATTCTTCGTCACAAGAACACTACCGTGCATTTATTGGGACCTGTTCACCATAGCAAGCAATCATTACCTTGAATTTTTGAAGGATAAAGAAAGCAAATTTTTTAGAGAGTTCCACCCTGAAATCAAGGTTGATTTTAATTCAAATAATATTTTATTACAAATTTGGTTTGTTAATGAAGTTTTCATAACCTGATGACTTGATTTCTCCTGCATTGTAAAAAACAAGCAAGTGTTATAGAATTTTGCTAACTTCAAATTTATGTTAGGATGAGAAGCTCATCGAGATGGTTGAAGACTCAGTTTACTGTGACTATTGTGACCGATATATGACAAACCATCTCCTCATTCCCAGCCTAAAATTCCAATCGATTGTTGGAGTTGTCGGGAGAAATTATCGACATGGATGTGGAAATTTATGTCTAAAAAAGATGCAATTTGGAAAGGCATTCTTCAAGCTATGAAACAATTTCAACATTCATAATCCCAATCCAGGTAATGCCACTCACACACCAATCACGTCAGCTAGATCCAACATTGTGTAACGTACCACTCCCCACAATGCCAAGGCATGTAGGCAAATGGAAACATCAACCAACGCCGATTCTGCCGCGCTAGGCATGAAAATTCATAACTTTGAGCTGCCTGCCCAAGCGTGTTTGCCGCGCGTGCCTCGCCTAGCATGCTCAGATTCACTGCATGCATGCCCAAGCCCGCCGCCCAAGCATTTCTACCCAAGTCCGCCGCCCAAGCCTCGCTTACTACGCTACGCCGCCGGCTCGCTATGTGCTCCCTCGTCTCGTCCACCCTATATATGTATAAACTGACAAAGTGACCCAGATTTATGTTTTGTCCCGTTTTCCCAAGCCTGCGTTACTGTAAGGAAGAAGTTTATTTCTATAAGGAAGGGTTAAAGAAGGGTAAGCAACTAGAAGGGTTATCGCTTAATCTTTTCAAAGAATGGGTTTGGCGCTTGTTATTAACCGTGACCGAAAGATTCTTCGTTACAAGAGCACTACCGTGCATTTATTGGGAACTGTTCACCATAGCAAGCAATCATTACCTGGAACTTTTGAAGGATAAAGAAAGCAAATTTTTAGAGAGTTCCACCCTGAAATCAAGGTAGATTTTAATTCAAATAATATTTTATTACAAATTCATTTGTCAATGAAGTTTCTATAACTCGATGACTTGATTTCTCCGCATTATAAAAACAAGAAAATGTTATAGAATTTTGCTAACTTCAAATTTATGTCAGGAGGAGAAGCTCATCGATATGGTTGAAGACTCGCCATCGTGACTATCGTGACAGATATATAACAAACCATCTCCTCATTCTCAGCCCAAAATTCCAATCGATTGTTGGAGTTGTCGGGAGAATTTATCGACATGGTTGTGGAGATTTATGTCTGAAAAAGATGCATTTTGGAAAGGCATTTTTCAAGCTATGAAACAGTTTCAACATTCATAATCCATATCCAGGTAATTCCACTCACACACCAATCACGTCAGTTAGATCCAACATTGTGTAATGTACCACTCCCCACAATGCCAAGGCATGTAGGCAAATGGAAGCATCAACCAACGCCGATTCTGCCGCGCTAGGCATGAAAATTCATAACTTTGAGCTGCCTGCCCAACACTGCCTTCGGGGCTTGCCCATGCATGCAATGCCTCCCTTGCAGTTTTGCTCGCCCAGCGCCTGCCTAGCATGCTCGTTACTGCATGCATGCCCAAATGTGCCTGCCTGCCCAAGCATTTTTGCCCAAGCGTGCCTGCCTGCCCGAGCATTTCTACCCAAGTCTGCCTGCCCAAACCTCGCGATCGCCTATGCTCGCGCGCTACCGCCTGTGTCTGTCTGGTGCTACCGTCTGCCCACCCTAGATATGTATAAAATGCCTAAGTGACCAGACGCTTTTGTCCTGCTTTTCCAAAACTCAAGCATCGTAAGGAAGAAGTCCAATTCTGTAAGGAAGGGTTAAAGAAGGGGTAGCAGCTAGAAGGGTTAGCTGCTTTACGAATATTTTCAGCAATGGGTTTGGCAGTTGTTATAAACCGTGACCGAAGGATTCTTTCACAAGAGCACTACCGCATTTATTGGGAACTATTCACCATAGCAAGCAATCATTACCTTGAATTTTTGAAGGATAATGAAAGAAAATTATTTTGAGAGTTCCACCCTGAAATCAAGGTTGATTTTAATTCAAATAATATTTTATTACAAATTCAGTTTGTCAATGAAGTTTCCTTAACCTGATTACTTGATTTCTCCTGCATTATAAAAAATAAGAAAATGTTATAGAATTTTGCTAACTTCAAATTTTTGTCGAGGAGAAGCTCATCGATATGGTTGAAGACTCATCGTGACTATCGTGCAAACCATGAAAAATTGATTGAAAATTTAAACATGAGATTTATGTCATGCAATTCAAGCCACTTTCACACACCAATCATGTCAGATCCAACATTGTGTAACGTACCACTCCCAACAATGCCAAGGGATGTAGGCAAATGAAAGCATCAACCAACGTCGATTCTGCCGCGCTAGGCATGAAAATACATAACTTTGAGCTGCCTTCCCAAGACCGCCTCAGGCTCGCCTAAGCCTCGCAATGCCCGCCAAGCGGTTGCTCCTGCGCGGCGCTTAGCATGCCTACCTGCACATGCAATCCCGCACAGGCATGCTTGCCCAAGCGTGCCTGCCTAAGCGTGCCTGCCTGCCCAAGCATTTCCGCCAGCTCGCCGCCATGCCCGCCAGCACACGCCGCTAAGGCCCGCCGCCGCGCCTGTCTGTCCCCCTATATATGTATAAACATCCAAAGTGACCCAGATTTCAGTTTTGTCCTGTTTTCCCAGGCCTGCGTTTCTGTAAGGAAGAAGTCCATTTTTGTTAGGAAGGGTTAAAGAAGGGTTAGTCCCTAGAAGGGTTAGCTACTTTACGAATGTTTTCAGCAATGGGTTTGGCAGGTGTTATTAACCGCACTGGAATGATTTTTCGTCACAAGAACACTACCGTGCATTTATTGGGAACTATTCACCATAGCAAGCAATCATTACCTGGAAATTTTGAAGGATAAAGAAAGCAAATTGTTTAGAGAATTCCACCCTGAAATCAAGGTTGATTTTAAATCAAATAATATTTTATTACAAATTCAGTTTGTCAATGAAGTTTCCATAACCTGATGACTTGATTTCTCCTGCATTATAAAAAACAAGAAAATGTTATAAAATTTTGCTAGCTTCAAATTTATGTCGAGGAGAATCTCATCGATATGGTTGAAGACTCGCTTATTGTGACTATCCGACAGATATATGACAAACCATCTCCTCATTCTCAACCAAAAATTCCAATCGATTGTTGAGTTGTCGGGAGAATTTATCGACATGGTCAGGAGATTTATGTCCAAAAATGCAATTTGAAAGGCATTCTTCAAGCTATGAAACAGCTTCAACATTCATAATCCCAATCCGTAATGTCACTCACACACCCATCACGCCAGCTAGATCCAACATTGTGTAACGTACCACTCCCCACAATGCCAAGGCATGTAGGCAAATGGAAGCATCAACCAACGCCGATTCCGGCCAGGCATGAAAATTTATAACTTGAGCCTCGCCTAAGACCGCCTCCGCTCGCAAGCCTACCTAGCATGTAATGCCCGCCATGTTTGCTCGCCCAGCGTGCCGCCTAACATGCCTTCCTGCATAGGCATGCATGCCCAAGCGTGCGTGTTCATGCATGCATGCCTGCCCGCCACCCAAGCATTTCGACCAAGCATGCCCACCAAGCACGCCCAAGTCCGCCGCCCAAGCTTGCTTTTCTACCTATGCTTGCCTCCGCACAAGATTACCAAGTATGCATGCCCTGCGGCCGCCTCGCCCAAGCATTTCTACCCAAGTCCGCCCGCCCAAGCCTGCTTACCTATGCCCGTCAAGGTACCGTCTCATTCAATTCTATATATGTATAAACTGCCAATGTGACTCAGATTTAAGTTTTGTCCCTTTTTCCAAAGCCTCAAGCATTATAAGGAAGAAGTCCATTTCTGTAAGGGTTAGAAGGGTAAGCACTAGGGTTAGTTTTACTAATTTTTTCAAGAATGGTTTTGGTGTGTTATTAACCGCACTGGTAGGATTCTTCGTCACAAGAGCACTACCGTGCATTTATTGGGACCTGTTCACCATAGCAAGCAATCATTACCTTGAATTTTTGAAGGATAAAGAAAGCAAATTTTTTAGAGAGTTCCACCCTGAAATCAAGGTTGATTTTAATTCAAATAATATTTTATTACAAATTTGGTTTGTTACTGAAGTTTTCATAACCTGATGACTTGATTTCTCCTGCATTGTAAAAAACAAGCAAGTGTTATAGAATTTTGCTAACTTCAAATTTATGTTAGGATGAGAAGCTCATCGAGATGGTTGAAGACTCAGTTTACTTTGACTATTGTGACCGATATATGACAAACCATCTCCTTATTCCCAGCCTAAAATTCCAATCGATTGTTGGAGTTGTCGGGAGAATTTATGGACATGGTTGTGGAAATTTATGTCTAAAAAAGATGCAATTTGGAAAGGCATTCTTCAAGCTATGAAACAATTTCAACATTCATAATCCCAATCCAGGTAATGCCACTCACACACCAATCACGTCAGCTAGATCCAACATTGTGTAACGTACCACTCCCCACAATGCCAAGGCATGTAGGCAAATGGAAACATCAACCAACGCCGATTCTGCCGCGCTAGGCATGAAAATTCATAACTTTGAGCTGCCTGCCCAAGACCGCCCGCCTAGCTGCTTGCCGCCCAAAGGCAGTTCGCCTAGCATGCTCAGATTCATGTGCATGCATGCCCAAGCGTGTCTGCCTGCCCAAGCATTTCTACCCAAGTCTGCCTGCCTAAGCTCGCTTACCTATGCTCGCCACAAGCCTGCTCGCCTCGCTCGCTTATGTCTCGTCTTCACCCTATATATCTATAAACTGCCAAAGTGACCCAGATTTATGTTTTGTCCCATTTTCCCAAGCCTGCGTTATTGTAAGGATGAAGTCCATTTCTATAAGGAAGGGTTAAAGAAGGGTAAGCATTTAGAAGGGTTATCGCTTACTTAATCTTTTCAAGAATGGGTTTGGCGTTGTTATTAACCGTGACCGAAAGATTCTTCGTTACAAGAGCACTACTGCATTTATTGGGAACTGCTCACCATAGCAAGCAATCATTACCTGGAATTTTTGAAGGATAAAGAAAGCAAATTTTTTAGAGAGTTCCACCCTGAAATCAAGGTAGATTTTAATTCAAATAATATTTTATTACAAATTCGGTTTGTCAATGAAGTTTCCTAACTCGATGACTTGATTTCTCCCGCATTATAAAAACAAGAAAATGTTATAGAATTTTGCTAATTTCAAATTTATTTCGTGAGGAGAAGTTCATCGATATGGTTGAAGACTCGCCATCGTGACTATCGTGATGATATATGACAAACCATCTCCTCATTCTCAGCCAAAAATTCCAATCGATTGTTGGAGTTGTCGGGAGAATTTATCAACATGGTTGTGGAGATATATGTCTGAAAAAGATGCATTTTGGAAAGGAATTTTTCAAGCTATGAAACAGTTTCAACATTCATAATCCATATCCGTAATGCCACTCGCACACCAATCACGCCACCTAGATCCAACATTGTGTAACGTACTCACTCCCACAATGCCAAGGCGTGTAGGCAAATGGAAGCATCAACCAACGCCGATTCTGCCCCGCTAGGCATGAAAATTCATAACTTTGAGATGCCTGCCCAACATCGCTCAGGCTCGCCAAGCATGCAATGCCTCCCAAGCGTTTGCTGCCCAGCGTGCCCGCCTAGCATGCTCGCACACGTGCATGCATGCCCAAATGTGCCCGCCCCCCAAGCATTTTGCTGCTCGGCCGCCCAAGCATTTCTACCCAAGTCTTCCCGCCAAGCTCGTCGTTTATGCCTCGCATGCACGCCGCCTGTGTCTGGCTTGTCTGTCAATTCTATATATGTATAAACTGCCAAAGTGACCCAGATTTATGTTTTGTCCCGTTTTCCCAAGCCTGCGTTACTGTAAGGAAGAAGTCCAATTCTGTAAGGAAGGGTTAAAGAAGGGTTAGCAGCTAGAAGGGTTAGCCGCTTACTTAATCTTTTCAAGAATGGGTTTGGCGCTGTTATTAACCGACCGAAGGATTCTTCTTCACAAGAGCACTACCGTGCATTTATTGGGAACTGTTCACCATAGCAAGCAATCATTACCTGGAATTTTTGAAGGATAAAGAAAGAAAATTATTTAGAGAGTTCCACCCTGAAATCAAGGTTGATTTTAATTCAAATAATATTTTATTACAAATTCGGTTTGTCAATGAAGTATCCATATGTTGCACCCCAAAATTTGCCCTCCTGTCTCGATTTTATCTGGCTTAGGCTTCACATTCATCTGCATGCACGTCCATTAGGTCATTAACATTAAACAGACATTCATCCATTGCATATGCATCATTTCGTTGTATTTAAATTGACCAAAAGTTAGTTTAAATCGATATTTGCATCGTTTTATAGTTATAAAATACCCGATATTTCACTTCATTCATTTTTATCTTCTTACCTATTTATTGTATCATTTTAAGTTGATTATATGTCGATGATATCAATATTTCGATTTTACGAACAAACTGCTAAAAGCGATTTGACACTGTGCGGAAAATTAGCGGGAAAAATATTTCAAACTTTCGCCTCTAACTCATCGCTTTATGAATCTACGTGTCAGAGATCATGAAAATGTGATCTCTAATTTTTCGATACATTTTCAAAGTTTTGTTTTAACCGTAAGTGTTTTAAAACCGGTATTCTTCTTATTATTGCTTTATTTCAATTTTAATATATTTCGATAATTTTTCTTTAATCTTAGATACCCGTAATTTATTTTAATATGTTTATTTTATTTTTTTCGGATAATTTATTGTCCGAATTTTTATCATTTTAACAATTTTAGGTGTTCACTTTTTATCTCTAAAATCAAACAAAAATACTATTGGGCTTATTAATTTTTATCAATTTCATTTTAGGCCCATTTTATGATTAAGGGTAATTTTGGCATTTGAAAAATTGCTAAACCCTAATTTATTGAGTATATATATGTGTTATAATTCATCGCTCAAGGAGGAGAAAAACGAAACACGAGGGAGAGGAACGAAATGAAAATCATGATCCGAAAAGAAATGGCTCCTTTTCATTATCTTCATCATCTCACTCTAAAAACAACAACAATGTATCCTCTTCATCTTCCTCACTAGCCTAATCGTGACATCACCCCTCTCAGAACTCATTATCCTCCATAACCAACATCTCATACTACCTCTCATCAATTCCTTCAGACACCTTCATCTTCGCTACTCATCAACCTCCGACCCTCTTCAAATGACCCCATCAGAATCATCTTTACCACCTCCATTTTGCCATAAACAACAAACCCTTGCATCTCACCCTCTCGCCTTTTCTCCGCTCAATTTCCTCTCCGATCCATACTCCCAATCTCCAACCGCTGGTCCTTCGCTTCTCACCGTATCATACCCTCCGACATCTATCACGAAACAAACTCTCGAACCCTCCTCAGAACCTTCAATCACAACAGAACCATATCCGTCCCAACAACCTACACCCTCTGCTCAACACCTCTACCTTCTTCCTTTTTAACCACATAACTTCCATCGAAAACCTCCATAAACCAAAACTCACCGTGAACCTACACTCCATAATCAGAGCAACACGCCATTCCTTCAACCTTCCTCTCACCGTGTCACACCCACCGCTTCGCCGTTAACAATCACCGCCATTCACCCTATTGCAACCTTTCAAAAAACCCTCTGTCGCGTCTCTCTCTCACACCTTCGACCTAACCATCATCTCTACTCCCAGCCGCGACAACCGTCACTCTCATCGCCTGTAGCTCCCTCTCTCACAACCTTCAATCCTTACCCCCCGCCGTTTCTTTCGTTATCTCCGCTATTGTCACTCACAACCCTCCACTCACGAAAACCCCAGTTCCTCCAATCGCCGCCGTCTCGCCTCTGTTTCGCATCTCTACGCCTCAGAACACCACCACCATTCTATAACTTTCATCGCCGCATATCATCTTGTTGTTCAACGTTCAATCCGCTTTCATCAACATCATAGTGTCGACTCTGTATCAGCAACCTTGTTCAATCGTATTCTCCAATCACTATCAACAATCGTCGGTAGCTTCTATTCGTACAAGCTTCGAGCATCCTAGGCTGACGGGTTCTTCTTCCTTCTGATTATTCCTCACAGCTCAACGTCACAAACTGTTCAGTAAGTGTTGACATCCTTTCATCTATGTGGATTGATTCGGTTATCTTATGATTTTGTTTTCTGAAAACGACTTTGAAACCTTGTGGTAATTTCTGTTAAAAAGGATTAGTCAAATTTCTGTGTCAAGAGTATGTCTGATACATATAATAATGTATTGATGATCTGTTGTGCTGAAATATGGTTGTTGACTTTCTGAAAAGATTGGTTATGTTTGCATTTCTTCAGTTAGAATGTTTTGTTTATGACAAATTCGCAAAACATTCGATGCTTGGTTGTTGTTGTTTGTGTTTAATCAAGGTCGAAGTATCAACGCATTGTGTTATTGTTCTATTTTAATTCCGATTAGTCATGGTAACGATGTTTAGTTTCGAGGAAGGTTTGTTGTTTCCGCATTTATTTGCGTAGAAACTAACCGAGAAACCGTTGAGACACCGTGTTATTATGTTATTCTAATTTTGATTGAATTTGAGATGAGGATTCCATACTAGTCCGATGATGGTTTAACGCTATTTTCGCTTATCCGCGTAAGATTTAACCGAGGAACTATGGGCAACCGATTGTTTCTATCTTTGCAATGTTCCTTTTGTTCAAAAGAGATTTGGATACATTTCAAATTCGAATGCGAAGTTTAATCGATAATGACACCACTTTTTGTTGATGTTTTATTGGTTGATTTTTTTTATTGTTTGTAATAGTCAAGGTTTGGTAGTTTCGATGAAGGTATAGTGATAATGTCGCGCTTATTCGCAAGTAAATCTTACCGAGAAAATGATGGGATATTTATAGTGTACTCGATTATGTTCGATTAAGTTGTGACGATTAATTTCTAGGTGGTTTTGGTAGTTTCAATGATGGTTTATTGTCAATGTCACATTTATTTGCGTAAGATTTAATCGAGAAACTATCGTGGGCAATATTGTTTCCTTGTGAATTTGAGCAAGAAAAATCGCTTCATCTTGATTTAAATTGGTTGATTAGTTGTCGCTATTGATAAGAGGCTAAGAACTTGATTTAATTCACTACTTTGTTCGCTCTGATTCAATTTGAGATAACATGAGTTTATGCATACTTGTTATTTGGTTTTGATGGTCGGAATGTCGATCGCACCGGATTTGTTTCGATACTTAAAACTTTCATGAGATCTTAGTTTCTAATTTCTTTTACCATGTACTTTCTTGATCCACAAAATACATGTATGTTTGATTTTGGTTTTCATTTAGCTCATTTCAATTCCTCATGTGATTACTAAATTTTGTTCTTTGGTTGATGCAAATTTTAAATGGCTCATGTTTCATTCGATTTTAATTATAAGTCTTGTTTACTAACACATGTTCTAAGTATTGCAATTTTGTCTCATTTATTTTTATCACACTATGCTACTAACCCATTTGTTTGTTGTGAAGGCATTCAAGAAAAGTCCGATCATCATTTCCTCTTAGCATATACACTTTTCTTCTTCCAATTACATTCTTATTATTGTTCCATTATTAATATCTAGTAATGTCATTTTTATTTTTGTAAATATAAAATACATAATATTTTTGTTCTTATATTTAGTATGAAAATATACATATTATTTTTATTCTTATAACTTTATTCATATCCATTTGTAAATAAAATCATATTGTAATTATTATTCTTGTGTTATGATTTCGAAATGGGAATTTAATTCAACCTTCGAATGAATTTGAACGCAAATATATCCATTCTTCGCATAGTTTTTGTTTGTATCTTGAATGATGTAGGAACCTTCATTTGGTATTCATCCGATGCATCAAGCTTTGTCCGATCTTGAAGACTACTTAAAGCGCATTGCAAGCTATTTAATTATGCAAATTAATTCGATTTGGTTGTATATATCCTTGTTCATGAACATGTACCCTTATTCCTTGTGTGTTCTGATTACCGTCTAATTATGTGTTTATCATATTAGAACACATTGCCTCCTCTTGGGCTCCTCATCAAAGAAGCAGGTAAACATACACAATGCACACCTGCACACATTTATAGTTTGGTCCTGGGCTTTTCTACAATGACAACTATTCGATCGATTGTTCCAATCGGTCGTTTAGAATACTAGTGTCACGCTAGTCCCACTATTAGGAGCATACATAAAGCCACTTTGTATGGGCTCGCTTGTTTTCCTAATCAAATTATTCTATCCACAATCAAACTCTTAAAACACTTTCAAAATCAAAATAATTAATTGAACTTGTTCTTTTAAAAATTAATTTTTCTACAAAAACAAAAAACATAGTGGTATGGTATTTAATTAAATTGTTAGAGGTTCGCCCGACAATTTAATTAAAATGTAAAGTATTTGGGCCATTAGAGGGTAACCCAATGACTTAAATACTTTATTCCATAACACTTAATAAAAGTGAACTTTGTTTCACCTCACTCTTTTCATAATAAAGATTTTGGATGAGAGATGATCGGGTTGACCTCAATCACCAATCTCGAGTATTGAATCGTTAGAGGATATCCCAACGTTTTGGTACTTGTCATCCACAATTAAAATCAATCTAACCCATTCAAATCTTTTTTTTTCGCTCATATGCGATTATCAAAATAAAAAACATTTCAATTAAAATCAATACAACCAATTCAAACATTTTCAACAAGAACTACGGAGTTTTGACTTTCCCATTGCACGAGGGAATACGTAGGCACGCAGTTTCGAAACCGTGTCAAACTCAAAATAATAATAAACAAACCCTTTTTCTTATTTCATATTTATAACTTAGAAATTAGCGATTACACACAAAAACACATTTTGAACTAAATGGGTCCCATCAAGTACGATGGACGTAAGAGGTGCTAATACCTTCCCCTTGCGTAACCGACTCCTGAATCCATCCTTTTTGCTCTTGTAGACCGCCTTATCCGATTTTTGTGGGTTTTATCTATATTTCCCCGTTCTTTCTAGAACAAATAAAATTAGGTGGCGATTTCATTGTTTTTGAAAATCATTTAAATGATTTTTGAAAATCAAGTTGCTTCACCATAACCTGATGACTTGATTTCTCCTGCATTATAAAAAATAAGAAAATGTTATAGAATTTTGCTAACTTCAAATTTATGTCAGGAGGAGAAGCTCATCGATATGGTTGAAGACTCAGTTTTCTGTGACAATCATGATATATATATGACAAACCATCTCCTCATTCTCAGCAAAAAATTCCAATCGATTGTTGGAGTTGTCGGGAGAATTTATCAACATGGATGTGGAGATTTATGTCTGAAAAAGATGCATTTTGGAAAGGCATTCTTCAAGCTATGAAACAGTTTCAACATTCATAATCTCAATCCAGGTAATACCACTCACACACCAATCACGTCAGCTAGATCCAACATTGTGTAACGTACCACTCCCAACAATGCCAAGGGATGTAGGCAAATGGAAGCATCAACCAACGTCGATTCTGCCGCGCTAGGCATGAAAATACATAACTTTGAGCTGCCTGCCCAAGACTTCCTGCCCAAGCATGCAATGCCTGCCCAAGTGTGCTTGCCTGCCCAGGCGTGCCTACCTAGTATGCCTGCATTCACAAGCATGCATGCCCAAGCGTGCCTGCCTGCCCAAGCATTTCTACCCAAGTCTGCCTGCCCAAGCCTACTTTTCTACCTATGCTCGCTCCGCCCAGCCCAGCTCGCTACTGCCTCATTCAATTCTATATATGTATAAACTGCCAAAAGTACCCAGATTTATGTTTTGTCCCGTTTTCCCAAGCCTGCGTTACTGTAAGGAAGAAGTCCATTTCTGTAAGGAAGGGTTAAAGAAGGGTAAGCGCTAAGAGTTAGTCGCTTTTAATCTTTTCAGCAATGGGTTTGGCAGTTGTTATTAACCGCACTTGAAAGATTCGTCATCACAAGAGCACTACCGTGCATTTATTGGGAAGTGTTCACCATACCAAGCAATCATTACCTTGAATTTTTTGAAGGATAAAGAAAGCAAATTTTTTAGAGAGTTCCACCCTGAAATCAAGGTTGATTTTAATTCAAATAATATTTTATTACAAATTCGGTTTGTCAATGAAGTATCTATAACCTGATGACTTGATTTCTCCTACATTATAAAAAACAAGAAAATGTTATAGAATTTTGCTAATTTCAAATTTATGTCAAGAGGAGAAGCTCATCGATATGGTTGAAGACTCAGTTTACGGTTACTATCGTGACAGATATATGACAAACCATCTCCTCATTCTCAGCCAAAAATTCCAATCGATTGTTGGAGTTGTCGGGAGAACTTATCAACATGGTTGTGGAGATTTATGTCTGAAAAAGATGCAATTTGGAAAGGCATTCTTCAAGCTATGAAACAGTTTCAACATTCATAATCCCAATCCAGGTAATGCCACTCACACACCAATCACGTCAGCTAGATCCAACATTGTGTAACGTACAACTCCCCATAATGCCAAGGCATGTAGGCAAATGGAAGCATGAACCAACGCTGATTCTGCCGCGCTAGCCATGAAAATTCATAACTTTGAGCCGCCTGCCCAAGACTGCCTCCGTGCCTGCCCAAGCCGGCCCAAGCGTGCTTGCCTCCCCAGGCGTGTCTGCCT
Organism: Vicia sativa; assembly: GCA_021764765.1. Lineage (NCBI taxonomy): Eukaryota > Viridiplantae > Streptophyta > Magnoliopsida > Fabales > Fabaceae > Vicia > Vicia sativa. Next base: position 44,793,554 of record CM038793.1, on the reverse strand, counting down.
AGCATGCCCGCTTGCACATGCCTTCCTGCCCAAGCATTTCTGCCCATGCGTGCCTGCATGCCAAAGAATTTCTGCCCAATCCTGCCTGCCCAAGCCTACTTATCTGCCTAAGCCTGCCAGCGCGCGCGCCTGCGCAAGCCTGCCTGCCTGCACCTGTCTGCCCCCCTATATATGTATAAACTGCCAAAGTGACCCAGATTTCAGTTTTGTCCCGTTTTCCCAAGCCTGCATTACTGTAAGGAAAATGTCCATTTCTGTAACGAAGGGTTAAAGAAGGGTTAGCAGCTAGAAGGTTTAGCTGCTTTACGAATCTTTTCATCCATGGGTTTGGCAGGTGTTATTAACCGCACTGGAAGGATTCTTCGTCACAAGAGCACTACCGTGCATTTATTGGGAACTGTTCACCATAGCAAGCAATCATTACCTGGAATTTTTCAAGGATAAAGAAAGCAAATTTTTTAGAGAGTTCCACCCTGAAATCAAGGTTGACTTTAATTCAAATAATATTTTATTACAAATTCGGTTGTCAATGAAGTTTCTATAACCTGATGACTTGATTTCTTCTACATTATAAAAAACAAGAAAATGTTATAGAATTTTGCTAACTTTAAATTTATGTCAGGAGGAGAAGCTCATCGATATGGTTGAAGACTCATTTTACTGTGACTATCGTGACAGATATATGACAAACCATCTCCTCATTCTCAGCCAAAAATTCCAATCGATTGTTGGAGTTGTCGGGAGAACTTATCGACATGGTTGTGGAGATTTATGTTTAAAAAAGATGCAATTTGGAAAGGCATTCTTCAAGCTATGAAACAGTTTCAACATTCATAATCCCAATCCAGGTAATGCCACTCACACACCAATCACGTCAGCTAGATCCAACATTGTGTAACGTACAACTCCCCATAATGCCAAGGCATGTAGGCAAATGGAAGCATGAACCAACGCTGATTCTGCCGCGCTAGCCATGAAAATTCATAACTTTGAGCCGCCTGCCCAAGACTGCCTCCGTGCCTGCCCAAGCCGGCCCAAGCGTGCTTGCCTCCCCAGGCGTGTCTGCCTAGCATGCCCGCTTGCACATGCCTTCCTGCCCAAGCATTTCTGCCCATGCGTGCCTGCATGCCAAAGAATTTCTGCCCAATCCTGCCTGCCCAAGCCTGCTTATCTGCCTAAGCCTGCCAGCGCGCGCGCCTGCGCAAGCCTGCCTGCCTGCACCTGTCTGCCCCCCTATATATGTATAAACTGCCAAAGTGACCCAGATTTCAGTTTTGTCCCGTTTTCCCAAGCCTGCATTACTGTAAGGAAAATGTCCATTTCTGTAACGAAGGGTTAAAGAAGGGTTAGCAGCTAGAAGGTTTAGCTGCTTTACGAATCTTTTCATCCATGGGTTTGGCAGGTGTTATTAACCGCACTGGAAGGATTCTTCGTCACAAGAGCACTACCGTGCATTTATTGGGAACTGTTCACCATAGCAAGCAATCATTACCTTGAATTTTTGAAGGATAAAGAAAGCAAATTATTTAGAGAGTTCCACCCTGATATCAAGGTTGATTTTAATTGAAATAATATTTTATTACAAATTCAGTTTGTCAATGAAGTTTCCATAACCTGATGACTTGATTTCTCCTGCATTATAAAAAATAAGAAAATGTTATAGAATTTTGCTAACTTCAAATTTATGTCAGGAGGAGAAGGTCATCGATATGGTTGAAGACTCGCCATCGTGACTATCGTGATGTGATATATGACAAACCATCTCCTCATTCTCAGCCAAAAATACCAATCGATTGTTGGAGTTGTCGGGAGAATTTATCGACATGGTTGTGGAGATTTATGTCTTAAAAAGATGCAATTTGGAAAGGCATTCTTCATGCTATGAAACAGTTTCAACATTCATAATCCCAATCCTGGTAATGCCACTCACACACCAATCACGTCAGCTAGATCCAACATTGTGTAACGTATCACTCCCCACAATGTCAAGGCATGTAGGCAAATGAAAGCATCAACCAACGCCGATCTCGCTGGCTAGGCATGAAAATTATAACTTTGTGCCGCTCGCTAAGACCGCTCCTTGCTCGCCTAAGCGTGCTTGCCCGCCCAGCGTGTCCGCCAGCATGCCCGCCGCACATGCCTTCCCCGCCTGCGCCGCCGCCCAAGCCTGCTCGCTTATGCCTGTCTCACAAGACAGCGCCTGCCTGTGCCCGCTCGCACTACTGCCTATCCCCCTATATATGTATAACCGCCAAAGTGACCCATATTTCGCTTTTGTCCCGCTTTCCTAAGCTCGCTCAGAAGGAAGAAGTCCATTATCGTAAGGAAGGGTTAAAGTGTTAGCAAGAAGGTTATCGCTTACTTAATCTTTTCAAGAATGGGTTTATAAGGTGTTATTAACCGTGTTCTGCAGAAAACCTCATTAATGATATTTTAGGATTTGGAACTCAAGTGTCGTAACTCAAGTTCCAAGCTTATGATTGTCTTGTTATCCCAACAAGGGAGCCCTATTTATATCTCTGCTTCCATGGAGTTATCCTTCCTTTCCATAACCGCTTGGCGATTAACTGTGATTTGAAAGGGATGTTAATCTGTGCCTTGTAATGATTCGCTCTGTAACGCCTCATAAAGACTCTGGGACTCTTCATCTTCACAGCTTGATAACGCCTCCTCTTCCCAAGCCTCTAACCCGGACATTGATTTAGCTACATCCCGGTTCGGGCCGACTTCATGCTCCTTCCCCGAGATACCTGTCGGATAAGGACCTCGCCTCGAGCCCGAGACCCATCCCGGATCACCGAAATGTTCTTCCGACATCCATCTCTGCCAAGGAATTTATGCATGATCATAAGCCCGCTTGGTCGCCGGTTTTAAACCCTTTGAATCCGGTGTCGACTCAAACAATTCAAACCAGAACCCTAGCGATATGTATACTAGAGCTTTTTAAATATGGCATGACTCATGCTCAACCCAACGGTCACCCATGTTCCAGAATGATTACCCTATAAATAGGGAAAGGCTAACTTTACGCCTTCTTTCCCTCCTTCTCATTATATCGCATTTATTCGCTCTCCAAGAAATCCTCTTTTCATATTTTCACAAAACCTACTGCCCTCCTGCCGTCAGTTGCTTCAAAACCCCTTTCTCAATTAACCGATCATCCACTCAGGTATCCTCTTTTCTCTTTACATTACTTTTGTTTTAATCCAAACATGGTCACTATTAGGGAATGCGATGATTTTGGTCACAAAATTCACTTAGGAGACGAGGAATGCAAAACTCTGTTTAAGGAATGCATGCGTGAGATGAGTGATGCTCAGAGGGTAACTGAACTTAAAAGGGTTACGGACAGGGTTTGCACTGAAGTTTTTACTTCTGACAGTGATTCTGACCCTGACTCTTCAGGTTCGGTGGAGCTGATAATGGAAACCAACAAACTAATCAAAGGAGAGGCTGTAGGCTTTAAACAAAGCTTGATACGAGACGTCGAAATCGGTACCCTGCGTTCTCTCTGGAATGTTTCGTTTACAGGGAACGAAGATGACGTGATTTTAGAATCTTGTGAGTCTCGGGAAAGCGTTTGCATGATCCGTCCCAAGGGAGTTGACTCTGAATGGTTTTACTTTTATACCGGAGTCATCGAGGAGTTTGGTATTCGGTTTCCTCTTTCTGACTTTGAGACCGACATTCTCCGAACCATTAACGTCGCTCCCTCCCAACTCCGTCCCAATACCTGGGGTTTTATCCGGGAGTTTGAAGTGATATGCCAGACCTTATCAATAACCTCCACCATCGGTCTGTTCTTTTCCTTTTTCGAGATAAAGAGCGCTGAACCCGGAAGCTAGGTTGCCATCAGCGGCATCCCGAAAAGAAGCTTCCTCCAAGCCTACACTTCAAACTTTAAAGGCTACAAAGAACGCTTTATCCGAGTAAGATGTGGGTCTCGGTGCCCCCAAGTTATTTATGGTGCTGACGGGCATCACAAATTCCCTCTATACTGGACTTACGACCCACTTCCCATCTCCGGTTTCGACTATGATAGCCTGAGTGCTTCCGAGACCCTTTGCCTAGAAGTACTGGACTCCTTCAGGCCGATCAGGGTCAAGGAATTACTTGCCTTGCCTCTAGAGGAAGTCCCTGACTTCCTAGGTAAGTTTTTTTCAACTATCTTTACTCTGCCGCCTTTTACTGGTATGCTTAATTCCTTTGTTTTATTTTCTACAGACAAAATGACCGATATGTCCGTTAAAGAGCAGAAGAAGCTAATGGCCTCAGCTCGCGCTGCTCGGATGGGTGACGGCGGCCCCTCCGAGACCAAGTCCAACCTGTCCAGGATGGAAGTGCGTGTTCTGAAGAAGAAGAAGAACGCCTCGGCCCGAGATAATACTCTAGAGGCTATCGTCATTACTGCTTCTCCACTAAAACGTTCTGTTGAGCCCGAACCAGCCCCCGAGCCTATCCCAAAGAAGCTGAAGACTATCATGGGGAATGAGAACAACTCGGCTGATTGGGCTGTCTCCAATTTGCTAAAAGAGACTGGTGACAATTCCAACCGAGCTCCCACAGAGAATCAGTTCTGGTCTGCTGACTTTGATGGCCTCAAGTTTCATTATGACCATCTCAATGCTACTACCGACGTGAACAAACTGACGCACCTAGGCTCACAGCAGATCACCAAACAGTTGAGTTCGTATCTGATGAGGTGTGTCGTACTCACTCGGAGTTTGTTCGAGTCTGGTGATAACATGGAGAAGAAAAAGACCGAGCTGGAGACAGAGGTCAAGAGATTAGCCGACAACGAGCAATTCCTTTTCGATGCCAACAATGTACTCAAGAACAAACTCTTGGAAGCTGCTGATACCATCACAGATCTTGAGAAGAAGAACTCGGAAGCTAACAACCGGATAAAGGTTTTAGAGGACGAGCTCACCCAGGCCAGAAGTTCAGCCCCCGAGATGTCAACCAAATTTCAAGACTCTGAGAAGTCATGCTCCGAGCTGAAAGATGCATTGAAGAAATCCCAGATGGGTATGCTGGATGTCGGGGACTTGGCTTTCGACCGGGCCAAAGCTCAAGTCAATTGCCTGTATCCCGACATAGACACCTCGGAAGTTGATTTCTTCAAGACCATCGTAGATGGAAAGTTGGTGGAGGTCGACGAAGATGATAGCGAGGCCATAGTTAGCAAAGGAAACGCTAATGTGGATGCCAACCCCAACCTCTGAATTTTCTTTGCTTTTCCCGTTTATGTTTTAGAATTTCTGTAGTTAGTCATCCCTTTTGGTGAATGCATTTTGTACTCCGAATATTCGCCCTGCCGGGCTATTTTAATTGTTTTTGATGTTTTTGCTAATATATCGACTTCAATGCTCCACTGAATGCTTATTGCGTGCATAGTTGTGAACTTTTATGTAGCACTACTAGCCCCTCGAGCCATAGGGTGCGGCGAGCAATCCTAATGGTTTTGAGATAACCACATAACAATCGTTCGCAACTCTAACGTACACCTCCAGGTAACCCTGGTTCACCGGGACTGGAGAAAGCTTTGGAGGAACGCTTGACAAAACACAATTAAGATTCTTCGCCTTATATGTTTTGAAGGTTGTTCCGAGTAGGAACAAAGCCTTTGAGGTTCAGAGCCTCTATAGGGATGATCCGAGACGGATTCAGAGCCCAACCGAGGTTGACCTGAAGGTTGTTCCGAGTAGGAACAGAGCCTTTGAGGTTCAGAGCCTCTATAGGGATGATCCGAGACGGATTCAGAGCCCAACCGAGGTTGACCTGAGGGTTCAGAGCCTCTATAGGGGTGATCCGAGACGGATTCAGAGCCCAACCGAGGTTGACCAAAACTTTGTTCCGAGTAGGAACAGAGCCTTTGAGGTTTAGAGCCTCTATAGGGATGATCGGAGACGGATTCAGAGCTCAACCGAGGTTGACCAGAAGGTTGTTCCGAGTAGGAACAGAGCCTTTGAGGTTCAGAGCCTCTATAGGGATGATCCGAGACGGATTCAGAGCCCAACCGAGGTTGACCAGAAGGTTGTTCCGAGTAGGAACAGAGCCTTTGAGGTTCAGAGCCTCTATAGGGATGATCCGAGACGGATTCAGAGCCCAACCGAGGTTGACCAGAAGGTTGTTTCAAGTAGGAACAGAGCCTTTTCGGAAGAGGGTTTTACCGTGATTGAGAGACGATCCGAGACCGAGCTCAGCAGTACGTACCTAATAATTCCCGCCATTTCTTTTTAAGGATCCGATGCTGCAATACAATTTTATTTTATAGGTGCCTCATTAAAAACCATGGCCCTTGCCTAGGGAAAAGAGTGCACCGTTTATTCTTACATTAAAATGCTTAACTAAAATAAAACTTAAGATTGGCAATGTTCCAAATCCTCGGCAACATCCGACCAGTGTTTCCAGCTTGTAGGCTCCGTTTTGTAACTCCTCCGAGACCCTGAACGGCCCCTCCCAATTGGGATCTAACTTACCCTTCTTGGTAGGATCAGTCACTTTTTTAAGTACTAAATCTCCGACCTTGAAGCCACGTTGCTTCACCCGCAAGTTGAAACGTCTGGTCATTCTCTGCTTTGCCGTCATTTCCCTGATATGGGTCGTGTCCCTTATCTCATCCAAAAGATCTGCCTCCTCATTCAAAGCCTGCTTATTGGTCTCTTCTTCAAAGTTATCCCGTCGCCAAGAGGGTAAAACAACCTCCACTGGTATCATGGCGTCGGCTCCAAAAACCATCCTGAAGGGAGTCTCTTGAGTCGTGGAATGAACTGTGGTGTGGTATGCCCACAATACTTCATGCAAATATTGTGCCCACAGTCCCTTGGCGGAATCCAACTTCTTTTTTATAGCATTTAATATTACCTTGTTAGCCGACTCGGCCTGTCCATTTGCCTGTGGGTGCTCTACAGATATAAATTTGTTTTGAATTCCGAGCTCCTTGCAAAACTCTACCACCGAGGCACTTGCAAATTGCGCTCCGTTGTCTGAGACAATGACTCGAGGTAACCCGAACCGGCAAATGATACTCCTCCAATAAAAGCGCCGAACTCGATCCGCCGAGATCCGGGATACTGCCTCTGCCTCCACCCACTTAGTAAAATAGTCCACGGCTATAATCAGGAACTTCAGCTGTCCCGGGGCCACTGGGAACGGCCCTAAGATGTCAGCCCCCCACTGATAAAAAGGCCACGGGGCCAAAACGGCGTGTAGGAACTCGGACGGAGTGTGAATGACTGGAGCGAATGTTTGACACTTTGAGCATTGTGCTACGTATTCTAGACAATCCTTTGTTAGAGTAGGCCAGTAATACCCGACCCTTAAGACCCGGCTGGCTAGAGCTCTTCCTCCTCCATGATTTCCATAGACCCCCTCATGAACCTCTTTCACCACTATTGATACATCCTTCTCTGCCACACAACGTAGCATAGGAGCTGCATGCCCCAGCCAGTACAGTTTCCCGGACTCCACCACAAACCTGGATGAGATTTTCTTGATTCGGTTGGCCTTCTCCCTGTCCGCGAGCAACGTATCTTGCTGCAGATAGCGAATGATCGGACTCATCCACCCGTCATCCTCTTCATGAATATCCAGGGACTCTTCCTTCTCAACGCTAGGCACGGGAAGCACCTCTCGTATGACCGACTTGTTTATCCCGGACTCTTTAGATCTAGCCAACCGGGACAGAAGATCAGCTCGGGTATTTTCTTCTCGGGCTACATGACATATTTCAAAAACCTCGAACTGTCGACTTAGTGAAACAGCTTGCTGCACATACCTTGCTAAAATAGGATCCTTTTCCTGGAACGATCCGTCCACCTGCCCAGCCACCAACTGTGAGTCAGTACGAACCAACAGGTGAGTTACTCCAACCTCCAAGGCCAGCCTCAGACCAGCCAGCAGAGCTTCGTATTCTGCCTGATTGTTACTTACTGAAAACCCAAAGCGCAGAGAATACTCCAACACTATTCCTCCCGGGCCTTCCAGAACCACCCCTACGCCACTGCCCTTAAGATTAGACGAACCATCAACAGACAGAATCCATTTTTGAGTAGGGGCCTCTCCCAGCGGGGAAGCAAGCTCCACCATGAAGTCGGCCAGGGATTGGGATTTGATACTGGTACGAGGACTGAAACTGATCTCGTACTCTGACAGCTCCACGGCCCAGGACACCATCCTTCCGGCCAGATCTGGCTTCTTGAATACCTGCTTCAGTGGAAAATTGGTCTTCACCTGGACGGGATGTCCAAGGAAATAATGTCTGAGCTTCCGTGCAGTCGTCACAAGTGCCAGCGCTAATCTCTCAATTTTCTGGTATCTGACTTCTGCCCCTTTCAATACTTTACTTACAAAATAAACCGGTCGCTCCCCCTCTACGGTGTCTTGGAACATCACTGAACTGATTGCCCCGTCCGTTACCGCCAAGTATAGTACCAACTGTGAACCTTCTTTGGGTCTGATTAGCACCGGAGGCGCCGATAGTAGCTGCTTCAACCCGTTGAATGCCTCTTCGCACGCCTCTGTCCACTCGAACTTGGCCCTTTTCTTAATTGCCGAGAAGAAATGGATGGACTTGTCACCTGCACAAGATAGGAAACGAGACAACGCGGCCAAATGGCCAGTTAGCTGCTGTACTTCTCGTACAGAGGTCGGACTTCGTATGTCGATGATCGCCTGACACTTGTCCGGGTTGGCCTCGATACCCCAGTTTGTAAGCATAAAACCCAGGGAACTTGTCGGCTTGAACCCCGAAGGTACACTTGTCCGGGTTCAGGCGCATATTGAACTTCCGTACTGCTGCAAAGGTCTCCCTGATGTTTGTCACATAATCTGCTTCTGATGTGGTTTTGATCACCATGTCATCTACGTACACCTCAATATTCCGACCAATCTAAGGAGCAAACACCATGTCCATCAGCCTCTGGTAGGCCGCGCCGGCATTCTTCAAGCCGAATGGCATGACCCTTTAATAAAAATTCTTCCGTTCTGTCATGAAGGCGGTCTTTGATGCATCCGCCGGGTTCATCCGGATTTGATTGTACTCGGAGTACGCATCCAAGAAACTCAGAAGGCGAAACCCGGAGGAACTGACAATCAGCCGATCAATGTGAGGGAGGGGGTAAGGATCCTTTGGGCATGCTTTGTTTAGGTCAGTGAAGTCTAGACACATTCTCCACTTGCCATTCTTCTTTTTCACCATAACCACATTGGACAGCCAAGTTGGGTACTGTACCTCACTGACGAAACCAGCTTTCAACAGCTTCCCTACCTCTTCTGAGACAGTCTGTTCCCCTTCCCATCTTCGCGCCTTTGTGAAACCGCTTGACCCTCAGATCGATTGATAAATGGTGGCATGATCTCCTGGCTCCTACACTGCATATCCGGTTTGCTTCCAAGCGAAAAGGTCTAGATTCTGCCTTAACACCTGGACTATCTCGATCTCCTCCTGCTTTGTCAATTGAGTTCCCAGATGGGTGACCTGCAAGGGTAACGGTCCGATCTGAACGTCCTTGATTTCCTCCTGAGGGGAGAGTCCATCCTCGCTTGACCTTTCCCTCGGATCGATGTCCACCATGCCGACTTCGTGTTTCGGAGAGGCCTCTGATGGACCCGACTTCTTCTTGGCTTTCAAACTGTCTTTATAGCACCTTCGGGCCAAGCCCTGGTCTCTGCGTACGATCCCAACGCGTTCGTTCCCGAGGGGATACTTCATGGTCAGGAACAATGTTGACAGGACCGCCTTAAGCGCATTGAACGACGGCCGCCCGATAATGATGTTGTAAGGCGACGACGCATTGACCACCAAGTACCTAACCTGAACAGTTTTGGCATTCTCTCCATCCTCAAGGTAAGCAAGAGAGATACCCCGTAACTCACACTGCTCGCCAGAGAACCCAACAAGGGTCCCGCTAAAGGGTAACAACTCATTCGGCTCAAAGCCCATTCCCTTGAATGCTTCCTAGTAGAGGACATCCGCGGAACTTCCTGACGATCAACACGCGCGACGCCCCGCCTCGGATTTGTACCGATCACCATGGGATCTTTTCATGTGGCAAAACCTCTTGGGCGCTCCCCACCGAGAAAGTTATCACCGGATTGAACCTTGTTCCGGCGCGGAGGCACATGCCCCACCCACGAGCATACCTCCCCGATGATTTCACGCCTCCAAGGCCTCGTGCGCTTTCAAATGATTAATATCGGAGGATATCTTCCCTCTGGCATTAAGGTGTGAAGCCTCCTGACTTGGTCGATCATGCAAGCGTGACCCAAGGCCGCCTATCCTGTCTGCTCACCAGTGGTGGCAATATTCGTGGTTGCCATTGCCTCGTCCCCGGCCCCTCGCTCCTTAGAATCTCGAGCACGCTTCTCCATGTTGCTCTTTCCCTTCACATAGCACTCAGCCCGGATAATGATCTCCGTCATGCTCTTGGTCGACTTTTTGGCTAAAGACCATTGAATCGACGGCTTTAAGGCCATGCTGGAATGCGCCACAAATATCTCCGATTGTGTGACTTTATCGTTTTCTCGTTGAACCTAGCCATGAAGTCCCGTAGTGACTCGAAGGGCGCTTCACATTGAAGAGTGAGTTGTTAGCCAACTTATATGACGACATTAAAGAACTCCGAATGATCTTTCGGTTGAAATCTTGATAGCTCACCACAGATAACCGGGGAAGCCCCATATACCAGCGTAAGGCTGACTCTCTAAAGGTACCGGCCATCAATTTGCACTTAAGGGAATCGGTTGCCCCAATAAGCGCCATTGTGTTGTTAACCGCAATGATATGTTCTTGGGGATCTGACTTGCCATCATACCATGCCAGTATGGGGGGCTTGAAATTCTCTGGAACGGCATCCTCCCAGATTGCCTGGGACAAAGGTTGCGGCTCCAGAGGCTCTGTTTTGTGCTCTTCCGCATCGTCCAAACTTTTCAGCTGAAGGGCTTGGAAATTGTCCTGAAGAGTTTCGTTATGCTGGAGCAGGTCATCGATCATGGCCAGCAATTGAGTTAGATCCGGTGGATCCGTTGGCGAAGTTTGAGACATCGCTGTTAGTATGTGTTTATGCGTGTGTGTGGCCTGGGATTGATTTCACCGAGGCCCCACGGTGGGCGCCAAATGTTCTTGCAGGAAAAACCTCGTTAATGATATTTTAGGGATTTGGAAACTCAAGTGTCGTAACTCAAGTTCCAAGCTTATGATTGTCTTGCTTATCCCGCTGGCAGGAGCCCTATTTATATTTGTTCTTCCATGGAGTTATCCTTCCCTTCCATAACTGCCTTGGTGCATTAACCATGATTTGAAAGTAGGAAGTTAACTGTTACAGCTTGTAATGATTCACTCTGTAACGTCTCATAAAGACTCTTGGGACTCTTCATCTTCATAGCTTGATAACGTCTACCTCTTCCCAAGCCTCTAACCCGGATTAACTTATGAGCTACATCCCGGGTTCGGGCCGACTTCATGCTCCTTCCCCGAGATACATGTCGGATAAGGACCTCGTCCTTGAGCCCGAGACCCATCCCGGATCACTGAAATGTTCCTTCCTGACATCCATCTCGGCTAAGGAATTTATGCATGATCAAACCGCACTGGAAGGATTCTTCATCACAAGAGCACTACCGTGCATTTATTTGGAACTGTTCACCATAGCAAGCAATCATTACCTGGAATTTTTGAAGGATAAAGAAAGCAAATTTTTTAGAGAGTTCCACCCTGAAATCAAGGTTGATTTTAATTCAAATAATATTTTATTACAAATTCGGTTTGTCAATGAAGTATCTATAACCTGATGACTTGATTTCTCCTACATTATAAAAAACAAGAAAATGTTATAGAATTTTGCTAATTTCAAATTTATGTCAAGAGGAGAAGCTCATCGATATGGTTGAAGACTCAGTTTACGGTTACTATCGTGACAGATATATGACAAACCATCTCCTCATTCTCAGCCAAAAATTCCAATCGATTGTTGGAGTTGTCGGGAGAACTTATCAACATGGTTGTGGAGATTTATGTCTGAAAAAGATGCAATTTGGAAAGGCATTCTTCAAGCTATGAAACAGTTTCAACATTCATAATCCCAATCCAGGTAATGCCACTCACACACCAATCACGTCAGCTAGATCCAACATTGTGTAACGTACCACTCCCCACAATGCCAAGGCATGTAGCCAAATGGAAGCATCAACCAATGCCGATTCTGCCGCGCTAGGCATGAAAATTCATAATTTTGAGCTGCCTGCCCAGGACTACCTCCGTGTCTGCCCAAGCGTGCTTGCTTGCCCAGGCGTGTCTGCCTAGGATGCCTGCCTGCACATGCCTTCCTGCCAAAGCATTTCAGCCCATGCGTGTCTGCCTGCCCAAGCATTTCTGCCCAATCCTGCTTGCCCAAGCCTACTTTTCTGCCTATGCCTGCCTGCGCCTGTTTGTCCCTCCTATATATGTATAAACTGCCAAAGTGACCCAGATTTCAGTTTTGTCACGTTTTCCCAAGCCTGCATTACTGTAAGGAAAAAGTCCATTTCTGTAGCAAAGGGTTAAAGAAGGGTTAGCAGCTAGAAGGTTTAGCTGCTTTACGAATCTTTTCATCCATGGGTTTGGCAGGTGTTATTAACCGCACTGGAAGGATTCTTCGTCACAAGAGCACTACCGTGCATTTATTGGGAACTGTTCACCATAGCAAGCAATCATTACCTGGAATTTTTCAAGGATAAAGAAAGCAAATTTTTTAGAGAGTTCCACCCTGAAATCAAGGTTGATTTTAATTCAAATAATATTTTATTACAAATTCGGTTTGTCAATGAAGTTTCTATAACCTGATGACTTGGTTTCTCCTGCATTATAAAAAACAAGAAAATGTTATAGAATTTTGCTAATTTCAAATTTATGTAAGGAGGAGAAGCTCATCGATATGGCTGAAGACTCAATTTACTGTGACTATCATGACAGATATATGACAAACCATCTCCTTATTCTCAACCAAAAATTCCAATCGATTGTTGGAGTTGTCGGGAGAATAAATCGACATGGTTGTGGAAATTTATGTCTGAAAAAGATGCAATTTGGAAAGGCATTCTTCAAGCTATGAAACAGTTTCAACATTCATAATCCCAATCCAGGTAATACCACTCAGACACCAATCACGTCAGCTAGATCCAACATTGTGTAACGTACCACTCCCGACAATGCCAAGGCATGTAGGCAAATGGAAGCATCAACCAACGCTGATTCTGCCGCGCTAGGCATGAAAATTCATAACTTTGAGCTGCCTGCCCAAGACTGCCTCTGAGCTTGCCCAAACTTGCCCAAGCATGCAATGCCTGCCCAAGCGTGCTTGCCTGCCTAGCATGCTTTCCTGCACATGCCTGCCCAAGCGTGCTTGCCTGCCTAGCATGCTTTCCTGCACATGCCTGCCTGCACAGGCATGCATGCCAAAGCGTGCCTGCCTGCCCAAGCATTTCTGCCCAACTCTGCCTGCCCAAGCCTGCTTTTCTACCTATGCTTGCCTGCGCACGTGCGCCTCCCCAGGCCTGCCTGCCTGCGCCAGATAACACGAATTTATATAACATTTTTGACGTAATTTTCATAGACAATGTTACTATTTTTATTTAATTATATTACTTTATTTTTGTATTATGTTGGTATTTCTTTTGTTTCAGGTATTTGTATTAAATAAAGATAAATCAAGCAAAGAAGTAAAATCGAGGAAAATTGATTAAAAAGCAAAAAGAAACAAAGGGGTGATATACCAAAAATGAGGGGTTAAGAAAACAATTATACCAAGAGACTAAGCCCACAGCAAGCAGGCCCATGAAACAAGTCCAGCACGCGAAAGCCACTTGCCACGTGGCTGAGACGGCAGTCTCAGCATACCCTCTCCCATTGAGGCGCCCGCCTCCCATGCAAGTGGGGTCCACCACTTTTCCCAGGCAGTTGAGACGCACGTCTCCATTCACAAACCTATTTTTGAGGCGTCCGCCTCCTCCTTTTTAGGCACTATTTTCTCTCCACGTTCACACCTTGGATACGGAGTTGAGGAATGGGAAGTTACCAAGTGAATCTATAAATACAAGTTCAAGTCTCAGAGTCAGGGTCGGCAGTTTTACTGAACAACAGTTTTTCTTTATTTCGCAATTTTATTTCAGTTTTGTACTTTGAATTTATTTTCGTTTTCAATTTCTTTGTTTAGATTTTATTTCAGTTTTCACTGATCTAATCTTACGTTAGATCTAGTGCTTTTTATTCCTTGTTTATCTTCTTCTTTCAAATTCAAGAAGTCTCCGAGCAGATCTAACCGACTTGTGGTGGAGTGCTCGCTTATTTCGAAGAACAAGATTATTTCCAGTATTCTTAATTTCAGGTTTAATTTAATTATTTTATTTTATTTAATTTATTGCTGTCTGATATTATTTATTTGATTTCGGAAATGTTTAAATATATTAAACCATATTATTTATGCATGTCTGAATTAATTAATATGTCTGGCTAAGTCTTTTGATATTGGTATGTAAATTAATCGAACCAAAGGAATCCAAAATAAACTGGCATAATGTTACGTTGTTAAAAATATTCTTTCTGACTTTGATATCTAATTTAATTTATTAAAAGGTTTAGAAACCAACAGAGCGAAAGTTTGAGGTTAATAAACTGGACTAAGGTTAGAAACCAACAGAGCGACAATTTGAGGTTTAGAACCAGATAGTGGATACTAGGTATTAATTTTAAAGATCACAAATGCTTTTAAAAGAGATTAAACTTTATTTATTTTCAAAAAGTGTTTTTTAAATTCGGCGAGATAGCGAGAGCATACGTTAGGATTTAATTGCATGATCCGATTCAACAGAGCGACAGTTTGAGATATGATTTTTAGATGAATATTGTTTGCTGAAATAGGATTTTTATTCAACTTGAACACCAGTGGAAATTGATCCCTTAGGTTAGACAAATTACATAATCGATATTCATTTTATTTATTATATTTTCCTTAACCAAAAATCTTAAAGAATTATTCGCCTTAGTCAGATACCGTAACTTAAGATAACAATAGATCGATTTATAGTCTCGTGGGTTCGATATCTTTAAAACTACGCGAGGATCGCACTGCACTGCGATTAATAGACGATAAAGTCGCGATCAAGTTTTTGGCGCTGCGGGACTATTTAAGTCGATATTGTAACTGGTGTTACACCTTATAGACTAGGCACATTTTACCTTACTACCATGTATGACCCAAATTTTTCCTATGCCCATTATCAAGATGAGGAACCACGAGAATCCCATAGATCCGACCTTGAAATACTGATGGAAAACTTTAATGCTTCACAAACCTACTCTTACCCAAACTACCTCCAAAACTACCAATCCCCATATTTTGAGGAACCAAAAGAAACTTATAATTTCAATGAAACTTTTCCTCAACCCAATTCTTCCTACAATTATCACACCCAATATTTTGAAGAATCACCAAAACCATATAAATCTGATCTCAAAATATTAATGGAAGATTTTAATGAATCCTGTAGGATGATAGAACGCTTTGGGGAAACACAAAAAGAGACTTTAACTTACTT
Organism: Vicia sativa; assembly: GCA_021764765.1. NCBI lineage: Eukaryota > Viridiplantae > Streptophyta > Magnoliopsida > Fabales > Fabaceae > Vicia > Vicia sativa. The sequence continues at coordinate 44,777,981 of CM038793.1, read as the reverse complement.
TCAAGACTCTGAAGAATCGCAAGATTTTAATTTCGAAACATCAATGGAGGATTCTGATGAGATGATAATTAACTCTAGGTTAGAGTCTATGATTGAACACTTTATAGAGGCACAAACTATCCAAATTGAAGAAGCACGAAAACAAAGTCTTCAAAATAATGAAACCCTTAGCCAACTAACTATTATGGTTGAACCCTGCCTCACGATGTATGCTAGAGACTCAAATCTCCCAACTCGAACAAAACCTTCTAGGACCTCTACCTGAGGAAGATGTGGATGTTTAAACAACCATTATGGAAAAACTACTTGGAAATATAGAAAGCGATGATGAGTTTGAGGAGAATGATATTGTGGCCGAGGAAAGTTCTGACGAGAAAATAGGGGAGGTTGATGAAAATCCATCAACACTGTTCAAAGAGGAGGTTGTAAAAGAGGTAGAAAAGAAGCATCTATTGTAATCCCGAATCACTACATCCCACTGATTCCTTCCGAAATTTTTATGGAAACTCCGGTAGACTCCCAATCTAAAACGTACGTTGCGGTATTGAAAAATATCCATACTAATTCACCATCATTTGAAGTCTTACCTAAAAAGCGAAAATTAGAGGACCATAAAATTAGGGATATAATTACTGTTAAGAGGGTAAGGTTAACTTATGAGGCGACGGATGAAATCACTAAGCCCGAAATTGAAAAACTTATACTCAGGATAAATCCAGAACCACTACCAAAATTTCGAAAGAATAACCCGCCCTACAGACGTAAGAAAAGAAAAGGTGAGGGATATGTGAGATGGCTTGATAAGTGGCCATGGAAAATCAACGAATAGTCATTCTAATTTCTAATTTTAAATTTTTTCTTTTTCGTATTTTCAATTTTTCTATTTTATGTTAAATTTTAAATTTTATCCGGTTATCGGTTGCACCCTTCCATCTGATGCGTTTGAACTACTTCCCCGAAATACCGATAATTATATTCAATTAAATAATCTGCATTAATATTTATATAATAATTGAATATTCTAATTATCGTATTCTTCAATTAATATACCGAATCAATACTTCCCAATATTTATTATATTCATTATAAGACACTATATATATTAGTAATATATATATATATATATATATATATATATATATATATATATATATATATATTAATTAAAATTCTGATTTAACTATTATATATATATATATATATATATATATATATGTACAAAATAAATGTAGCATGTGATGAATAGCTTCTCTCCCTAGTCACTTGTCCCGTCCCTCTAGTCACGCGCATTTCTCACTGCCCAAAGTGCTTTGTGTTAAGATTCGTGCCCTGCATGCTACCTGAGATTTGACGCCAATGTCCCCACACATTGATGAGATGGTCGCCCCGTTTTTTCCCCTCTGCCATGCAGTTTATGGAGACGCCAGCCTCCCACTGCTCTTCTTTCGAGACGGTCGCCTCAAGCATGCTTGCTCGCAGGTAGCTGTCTCGTCTCCCCGGTCATTAACTTGTCTTGTCTGCTTTGCTTTCCCACAAGACTATTCAATTCCAATTCAACACCCTTTACTTTTCATTCAAATGATATTCTTTCCACTTCCCACCATTAATCCCCATTCAAATTTTCTCTCTCATTTTCCAACACCTACTTATTATAATTTATCACTCTTAACTCTCACTTCACTATAAATACCCATTATCATTCCTTCTCATTTCACAACATCTTCTAACCATCTCTCATATTTTTTTTTCTCTCATCAACCATATTTCTACCATTTCTCTTCTTCAATCCACACCCATCTATGGCTCCACGAAACAACCAACGACAAGTTAAACCAGACCGACCACCACCCGACCTATCCAATATTATTTTCCGAGATGGCGACGACGGCCAACAACGCATAAAATATCTCAAATTCTATACCCGTTCCGTCGTTCCTACAAAATATGTAAGTTCGGAGTGTTTGGAAACCTTAGGAATGACCGATAGCATCCTCTTCATGCTCACTAATACCGGTTTACTCGGCCTGTGCACAAACCCGTATCCTACCCTTGAACCCCTCATGCTTGAGTTTCTTAGTTCCTTCTCTTACACAACACCTATCGACAATCCATACACAACCGGAACTGCCAACTTCCGCATGTTCAACCAAGAGTACTCTCTTGATCAAGAAAGAGTCGCTGAGCTCTTATCTTCACCTGGGCGAGCATGTTCATTACAAGCCTTCGACGATGACAACGATCTTCTTGGGATCAAGTCGGCTTCTCCCTATGGAATGATCTAACCGGTCAAACCACGGAAAGTTGGCGCGATCTCTATGCTTCCCACATACATAATCCTGCATTGAGGTACTTTCACCACGTTCTTGCTAACACCATCTTTGGTCGGACCAATAATCACAAGGTCAACCAAAATGAGTTGTTCGTCATTTTCTGTGCCCTCAATGGTCATCATCAACGTCGACCTTCCCGCTCACCATATCCACATGCGTGAACGCCGCAGGTACTAATCCCTTTGTCTTTGGTAGCATCATCACTTCTCTCGCTTATGCTTTAGGCCTTTTCGACGAGTTGTTGTCTTTATCGCCATATATGATGCCGGCAACTTTGCTTGATATAATTTATTGCCGGGATTCCCACCTAATCTCTCCAAGACAAGATGGCCGGTTTACATTAATGATAAATCGTCGTCAAATTCCTGGTGTTGTGTTACCTTGTCCGAATCGTATCGACGTCCGAATCCACGCTAATTGGCGTTATGCTCTTGATGCTCCTGCCGCCCCACAACCAGAAAATTATGATGCTAATTTCGCGGCTATGCAAGCTCACATGCATCGTCAGGATCAGTTGTTCAACGCCATGCAACAAACCCAAGCTGAGACTATACGTCTCGTACAAGAAATGCGACGTGAACACCAAGAATATGCTTTTCGCATGATCGAATCAAGCATTGCAAGCTCGCATAGCGGATGCACTTAACCTTAATAATTCTGATTCTGACGAACGTCGAAGACCTCGTACTAGAGGTAGAAGAACAAGAGGGCAAAATTCTCAAATTAACGATTCATCACCTTTCTCCTTTCTGATTTCTCCTGGTTTTATCGCATTGAGGACAATGCTTATTTTAAGTTTCGGGGAGTCAGAACATTTCTTTGTTCGTTATTATTTTATTTGCTCTATTTAGTATTTCCTTTTTGTTTCTTTTCCTATGTATTGCAAAATTTCCATTCAATAAAATACATGTTTATGTAATTTTAGTCTTTTATGTTTAAATTTCTTGCTTATTCGAATTCCTCCTTTTTCTTGAGCCATAACGACAAATTTTAACAAAAATTAAAACGCATATGTTAACACACTCAAATAATACTAAGGTTGCCTATTTTTAAATAAGAATTCGAGCGCGACTTAGCAAAATTGTTATCGTCCTAACACTTTAAAACCCCCAACGTGTTTAGATTGATTTAAGTATTTATTATACCAACACCTTAAGACTTAGTTTTAAAGTAATCCGAGTAGTTTATTAAGCAGTCGGCACCACTAAACGAAAACTACGTGGAGAATCGATGAATATAAGTGATTGATCAAGAGTTTTTAAGAGAAAATTTTTATTAGAAGATGCACTTATTAAGTTAGATGGTCCTTACCGATCATTTAATTCAACATTATGAAACTATAAAATATTTATGCAAACATCCATTATGAATTGGTTCAGTGGTCCCTGGTGCTGAACTTGGTAGGGCGGATGACGATCCGATCCCCCGCAATTTGTAATTGGATAAAGGAGTACCAAATATAATTACCAGGACTCCTAGCTGGATTATAAAGATCAAAGTCACTAACCGGTTACTCCACTATGCCGCGAAGGTAAAAGGCTTAATGTGATTGCGCAAGAATGAAAACGGGTGAAACAAAACAAAAGTATTAGGTCGAGCTATAATAACATGACTCGAATTGGTCTGCAAAAATGGGGTTGTCTAGTGTTATTACGGTGATTTTGGTGTCAAAGTCTAAACTCGAGTTATCCAACAAAGAAGTGAATTGCAACCTAGTACGAATTGAATTGTGTTTTATATCTGCGTTTAACATATGCTTAAGTGATTTTTTCATTTTTACTTTTTGCTTGAGGACAAGCAAAGGTTTAAGTATAGGGGAGTTTGATAACACGAATTTATATAACATTTTTGACGTAATTTTCATAGACAATGTTACTATTTTTATTTAATTATATTATTTTATTTCTGTATTATGTTGGTATTTCTTTTATTTCAGGTATTTGTATTAAATAAAGATAAATCAAGCAAAGAAGTAAAATCGAGGAAAAATCGGATTAAAAAGCAAAAGAAATGAAGCAAAGGGGTGATATACCAAAAATGAGGGGTTAAGAAAACAATTATACCAAGAGACTAAGCCCACAGCAAGCAGGCCCATGAAACAAGTCCAGCACGCGAAAGCCACTTGCCACGTGGCTGAGACGGCCGTCTCAGCATACCCTCTCCCTTTGAGGCGCCCGCCTCCCATGCAAGTGGGGTCCACCACTTTTCCCAGGCAGTTGAGACGCACGTCTCCATTCACAAACCTATTTTTGAGGCGTCCGCCTCCTCCTTTTTAGGCACTATTTACTCTCCACGTTCACACCTTGGATACGGAGTTGAGGAATGGGAAGTTACCAAGTGAATCTATAAATACAAGTTCAAGTCTCAGAGTCGGGTCGGCAGCTTTACCAATGCTTTTTCTTTATTTCGCAATTTTATTTCGGTTTTTTTTGAATTTATTTCTTTTCAATTTCTTTGTTTAGATTTTATTTCGTTTTCAACGATCTAATCTTACGTTAGATCTAGTGATTTTATTCCTTGTTTATCTTCTTTCAAATTAAGAAGTCTCCGAGCGATCCAACCGACTTTGGTGGAGTGCTCGCTATTTCAAGAACAAGATTATTTCCAGTATTCTTAATTTCGTGTTTAATTTAATTATTTTATTTTATTTAATTTATTGTTGTCTCGATATTATTTATTTGATTTCGAAATGTTTAAATATATTAAACCATATTATTTATGCATGTCTCGAATTAATTAATATGTCTCGCTAAGTCTTTTGATATTGGTATGTAAATTAATCAACCAAAGGAATCCAAAATAAACGGCATAATGTTACGTTGTTAAAATATTCTTTCGACTTTGATATCTAATTTAATTTATTAAAAGGTTTAGAAACCAACAGAGCGAAAGTTTGAGGTTAATAAACTGGACTAAGGTTAGAAACCAACAGAGCGACAATTTGAGGTTTAGAACCAGATAGTGGATACTAGGTATTAATTTTAAAGATCATGATGGCTTTTAAAAGAGATTAAACTTTATTTATTTTCAAAAGTGTTTTTAAATTCAAGATATGAGAGCATACGTTAGGATTTAATTGCATGATCCGATTCAACAGAGCGAAAGTTTGAGATAGGATTTTTAGATGAATATTGTTTGCTGAAATAGGATTTTTATTCAACTTGAGTAACACGTCAGTGGAAATTCAGATCCCCTTAGGTTAGACAAATTACATACTGATATCTGTTTATTTATTATATTTTCCTTAACCAAAAATCTTAAAGAATTATTCGCCTTAGCTGTATACCGTAACTTAAGATAACAATAGATCGATTTATAGTCTCTGTGGGTTCGATATCTTTTAAAACTACGCGATAGGACTGTGCACTTGCAGTCTGCTGATTAATAGACGATAAAGTCGCGATCAGCGCCTGTCTGTCCACCCTATATATGTATAAACTGCCAAAGTGACCCAGATTTCGGTTTTGTCCCGTTTTCCTAAGCCTGCGTTTCTGTAAGGAAGAATTCCATTTCTGTAAGGAAGGGTTAAAGAAGGGTTAGCAGCTAGAAAGGTTACCTGCTTTACGAATCTTTTTAGCAATGGGTTTATCAAATTAATCAGACCGGAAGGATTCTTCGACAAAGGAGCACTACTGTGCATTTATTTGGAACTGTTCACCATAGCAAGCAATCATAACCTAGAATTTCTGAAGGATAAAGAAAGTAAATTTTTTAGAGAGTTCCACCCTGAAATCAAGGTTGATTTTAATTCAAATAATATTTTATTACAAATTCGGTTTGTCAATGAAGTTTCCATAACCTGATGACTTGATTTCTCCTGCATTATAAAAAACAAGAAAATGTTATAGAATTTTGCTAACTTCAAATTTATGTCAAGAGGAGAAGCTCATCGATATAGTTGAAGACTCGCCAGTTTACTGTGACTATCGTGACAGATATATGACAAACCATCTCCTCATTCTCACCAAAAATTCCAATCGATTGTTGGAGTTGTCGGGAGAATTTATCGACATGGTTGTGGAGATTTATGTCCTAAAAAGATGCAATTTGGAAAGGCATTCTTCAAGCTATGAAACAGTTTCAACATTCATAATCCCAATCCTGGTAATGCCACTCACACACCAATCACGTCAGCTAGATCCAACATTGTGTAACGTACCACTCCCCATAATGCCAAGGCATGTAGGCAAATGGAAGCATCAACCAACGCCGATTCTGCCGCGCTAGGCATGAAAATTCATAACTTTGAGCTACCCGCCTGTGACGCCTCCGTTCCGCCTGTTGCTTGCCTGCCCAGCGTGTTCCGCTTAACATACCGTGCACATGCCTTCCTGCCAAAGCATTTCAGCCCATGCGTGCCTGCCTGCCCAAGCATTTCTGCCCAATCCTGCTTGCCCAAGCCTACTTTTCTGCCTATGTCTGCCTACGCGCGCGCCTGCCTAGGCCTGCCTGCCTGCGCCTGTCTGTCCCTCCTATATATGTATAAACTGCCAAAGTGACCCAGATTTCAGTTTTGTCCCGTTTTCCCAAGCCTGTGTTACTGTAAGGAAAATAACCATTTCTGTAACAAAGGGTTAAAGAAGGGTTAGCAGCTAGAAGGTTTAGCTGCTTTACGAATCTTTTCATCCATGGGTTTGGCAGGTGTTATTAACCGCACTGGAAGGATTCTTCGTCACAAGAGAACTACCGTGCATTTGTTGGGAACTGTTCACCATAGCAAGCAATCATTACCTGGAATTTATGAACGATAAAGAAAGCAAATTTTTTAGAGAGTTCCACCCTGAAATCAAGGTTTATTTTAATTCAAATAATATTTTATTACAAATTCGGTTTGTCAATGAAGTTTCTATAACCTGATGACTTGATTTCTCCTACATTATAAAAAACAAGAAAATGTTATAGAATTTTGCTAATTTCAAATTTATGTCAGGAGGAGAAGCTCATCGATATGGTTGAAGACTCAGTTTACTATGACTATCATGACAGATATATGACAAACCATCTCCTCATTCTCAGCCAAAAATTCCAATCGATTGTTGGAGTTGTCGGGAGAATAAATCGACATGGTTGTGGAGATTTATGTCTGAAAAAGATGCAATTTGGAAAGGCATTCTTCAAGCTATGGAACAATTTCAACATTCATAATCCCAATCCTGGTAATGCCACTCACACACCAAATCACGCTAGATCCAACATTGTGTAACGCATCACTCCCCACAATGCCAAGGCATGTAGGCAAATGGAAGCATCAACCAACCGATTCTCGCCGCTTAGGCATGAAAATTCATAACTTTGAGCTACCTGCCTGTGACTGCCTCGGCCTCGCCCAAGCGCAGCTTGCCCCGCCTGTGCGCACCGCCTAACCACCCGCCCGCACATGCCTTCCCGCCAAAGTTTCAGCCCATGCGTGCTCGCCGCCTAAGCATTTCGCCCAACTCTGCCCAAGCCTACTTTCTCCTATGCCTGCCTTGCGCGCGCTCGCTCGCCTGCTCGCTACCGCCCGTCTCCTATATATGTATAAACCGCCAAAGTGACCCAGATTTCGCTTTGTCTGTTTTCCCAAGCCCGTATACATCGTAAGGAAAATGTCCACGTAATAAAGGGTTAGAAGGTTAGCATTAGAAGGTTAAGCTGTTACTTAATCTTTTCATCCATGGGTTTGGTGTTATTAACCGCGACCGAAGGATTCTTCGTCACAAGAGCACTACCTGCATTTGTTGGGAACTGCTCACCATAGCAAGCAATCATTACCGGAATTTTGAAGGATAAAGAAAGCAAATTTTTAGAGAGTTCCAATCAAATCAAGGTTGATTTTAATTCAAATAATATTTTATTACAAATTCGGTTTGTCAATGAAGTTTCTATAACCCGATGACTTGATTTCTCCTACATTATAAAAAAAAAAATGTTATAGAATTTGCTAATTTCAAATTTATGTCGAGGAGAAGCTCATCGATATGGTTGAAGACTCCGCCATGTGACTATCATGACAGATATATGACAAACCATCTCCTCATTCTCACCAAAAATTCCAATCGATTGTTGAGTTGGAGAATAAATCGACATGGTTGTGAGATTTATGTCCAAAAAGATGCAATTTGGAAAGGCATTCTTCAAGCTATGAAACAGCTTCAACATTCATAATCCCAACTCGTAATGCCACTCACACACCAATCACGTCACTAGATCCAACATTGTGTAACGTACCACTCCCCACAATGCCAAGGCATGTAGGCAAATGGAAGCATCAACCAACGCCGATTTTGCGCTTAGGCATGAAACTTCATAACTTTGAGCTGCCCGCCTGTGAATGCCTCTGTCCGCCCAAGCGTGTTTGCCCGCCTGTGCAGGTCTCAGCATGCCCGCACATGCCTTCCCAAAGCATTTCAGCCCATGCGTGCCTCGCCGCCCAAGCATTTCGCCCAACTCGCTTGCCAAGCCTACTTTTCGCCTATGTTCCGCCATACTGCCGCTTAGGCCTGCCCGCCTCGCACCGTCTGTCCCTCCTATATATGTATAAACCAAAGTGACCCAGATTTCGCTTTTGTCCTTTCCCAAGCTCGTATATCAGAAGGAAATGTCCATTTAACAGGGTTAAAGAAGGGTTAGCGCTAGAAGGTTTAGTCGCTTTTACGAATCTTTTCATCCATGGGTTTGGTGTGTTATTAACCGACTGAAGGATTCTTCATTACAAGAGCACTACCGTGCATTTGTTGGGAACTGCTCACCATAGCAAGCAATCACACTGAATTTTTGAAGGATAAAGAAAGCAAATTTTTTAGAGAGTTCCACCCTGAAATCAAGGTTGATTTTAATTCAAATAATATTTTATTACAAATTCGGTTTGTCAATGAAGTTTCTATAACCTGATGACTTGATTTCTCCTACATTATAAAAAACAAGAAAATGTTATAGAATTTTGCTAATTTCAAATTTATGTCGTGAGAAGCTCATCGATATGGTTGAAGACTCCGCCATCGTGACTATCATGATGATATATGACAAACCATCTCCTCATTCTCAGCCAAAAATTCCAATTGATTGTTGGAGTTCTCGGGAGAATAAATCGACATGGTGCTGGAGATTTCTGTCTGAAAAAGATGCAATTTGGAAAGGCATTCTTCAAGCTATGAAACAGTTTCAACATTCATAATCTCAATCCGTAATGCCACTCAGACACCAATCACGTCAGCTAGATCCAACATTATGTAACGTACCACTTCCGACAATGCCAAGGCATATAGGCAAATGGAAGCATCAACCAACGCTGATTCTGCCGCGCTAGGCATTTAAATTCATAACTTTGAGCTGTCACGTTGTAGGATATTTCCGTAAACAAGTATTTTTAATTATCGATTCCACAGGATTGGTGTATGTTATAGTCTTTCAATAGAAAATGTATTTTAAGATATTGAAACCAAGGGGTTTGTTATCTACTCTACTAGAACGTGAGTTTCCAAACAAACAACTAAATTAATTCTTTCAAAGAGAGTTATGGTTTGGATTAAAGAGAGTTTGAGATTGCTTTCAAATTAAGGAGGCATGTCAAGATTAGTTTCATTGATCTAGTTTCATACATATTTATTTAATCAAGTGATGAACATAGTAGATGATTTTTATAAATACATATCCTCTCAATCTTGTAGATTTCCCACCAAGAGTGTGAATGTTATCATGTTAATCCTTGCATGATTCCTCTAATCTTGACACAAAAAGAGCTTAGCCACTCATTTCCATGGTTGCTTGCTCTCAATATTGTTGGTAGAAATGATGAAAATCAAAGATTCAAGAAGGAAAAGCTATGGTGTTCTTCTTACAATTCTTGCCCTAGATTTACAAAGATGAAAAGATAATGATGATGAAGTGTTTCTTCCTTCCTTTACAAGCCAAAAAGTCAGCTGAAGTGATGGGTTGGTGGCCAAAAGGTGAAAGCATGGGTCTGTCCTTTTTTCTGAATTTCGCAGACCGCACTAAGCGCGATCATGCTGGCACCGCACTGAGCACGACCTGTAGCATGCTTTCTTCATCTAAAAATATCTTCGAAAAGAATCATCCCTTAAGCTCTTCAAGTGCCCTTGAATCCAAGCTTGGGAGAATTAGTCAATAAAATCCTACAAGTGAAAGTAAAATAAGTTAAATAATATATATTAAACAAAAAAACTAAATAAAAACCTAATTAAACCAAAATACTAGAATAAATAATACTAATTAAATGAAAAGGTATTGTTAAGGACCACCAAATCATGTACAAAATAAGTACAATCTGGTCCTTAACACCTGCCCAAGACTGCCTCCGAGCTTCCCAAACATGCCCAAGCATGCAATGCCTGCCCAAGCGTGCTTGCCTGCCTAGCATGTTTTCCTGCACATGCCTGCCTGCACAGGCATGCATGCCAAAGCGTGCCTGCCTGCCCAAGCATTTATGCCCAACTCGCCTCGCCCAAGCCTGCTTTTCGCTTATGCCACCTCAGGCGCACAGGCCTCCCAGCCTGCCTGCTGCCTGTCCATTCACCCTATATATGTATAAACTGCCAAAGTGACCCAGATTTCAGTTTTGTCCCGTTTTCCTAAGCCTGCGTTTCTGTAAGGAAGAAGTCCATTTCTGTAAGGAAGGGTTAAAAAAGGGTTAGCAGCTAGAAGGGTTACCTGCTTTACGAATCTTTTAAGGAATGGGTTTATCAGGTGTTATTAACTGTACTGGAAGGATTCTTCGTCACAATAGCACTACCGTGCATTTATTTGGAACTGTTCACCATAGCAAGCAATCATAACCTGGAATTTTTGAAGGATAAAGAAAGTAAATGTTTTAGAGAGTTCCACCCTGAAATCAAGGTTGATTTTAATTCAAATAATATTTTATTACAAATTCGGTTTGTCAATGAAGTTTCCATAACCTGATGACTTGATTTCTCCTGCATTATAAAAAACAAGAAAATGTTATAGAATTTTGCTAACTTCAAATTTATGTCAGGAGGAGAAGCTCATCGATATGGTTGAAGACTCAGTTTACTGTGACTATCGTGACATATATATGACAAACCATCTCCTCATTCTCAGCCAAAAATTCCAATCGATTGTTGGAGTTGTCGGGAGAATAAATCGACATGGTTGTGGAAATTTATGTCTGAAAAAGATGCAATTTGGAAAGGCATTCTTCAAGCTATGAAACAGTTTCAACATTCATAATCCCAATCCAGGTAATGCCACTCACACACCAATCACGTCAGCTAGATCCAACATTGTGTAACGTACAACTCCCCATAATGCCAAGGCATGTAGGCAAATGGAAGCATGAACCAACGCTGATTCTGCCGCGCTAGCCATGAAAATTCATAACTTTGAGCCGCCTGCCCAAGACTGCCTCCGTGCCTGCCCAAGCCGGCCCAAGCGTGCTTGCCTCCCCAGGCGTGTCTGCCTAGCATGCCCGCTTGCACATGCCTTCCTGCCCAAGCATTTCTGCCCATGCGTGCCTGCATGCCAAAGAATTTCTGCCCAATCCTGCCTGCCCAAGCCTGCTTATCTGCCTAAGCCTGCCAGCGCGCGCGCCTGCGCAAGCCTGCCTGCCTGCACCTGTCTGCCCCCCTATATATGTATAAACTGCCAAAGTGACCCAGATTTCAGTTTTGTCCCGTTTTCCCAAGCCTGCATTACTGTAAGGAAAATGTCCATTTCTGTAACGAAGGGTTAAAGAAGGGTTAGCAGCTAGAAGGTTTAGCTGCTTTACGAATCTTTTCATCCATGGGTTTGGCAGGTGTTATTAACCGCACTGGAAGGATTCTTCGTCACAAGAGCACTACCGTGCATTTGTTGGGAACTGTTCACCATAGCAAGCAATGATTACCTGGAAGTTTTGAAGGATAAAGAAAGCAAATTTTTTAGAGAGTTCCACCCTGAAATCAAGGTTGATTTTAATTCAAATAATATTTTATTACAAATTCGGTTTGTCAATGAAGTATCTATAACCTGATGACTTGATTTCTCCTACATTATAAAAAACAAGAAAATGTTATAGAATTTTGCTAATTTCAAATTTATGTCAAGAGGAGAAGCTCATCGATATGGTTGAAGACTCAGTTTACGGTTACTATCGTGACAGATATATGACAAACCATCTCCTCATTCTCAGCCAAAAATTCCAATCGATTGTTGGAGTTGTCGGGAGAACTTATCGACATGGTTGTGGAGATTTATGTTTAAAAAAGATGCAATTTGGAAAGGCATTCTTCAAGCTATGAAACAGTTTCAACATTCATAATCCCAATCCAGGTAATGCCACTCACACACCAATCACGTCAGCTAGATCCAACATTGTGTAACGTACAACTCCCCATAATGCCAAGGCATGTAGGCAAATGGAAGCATGAACCAACGCTGATTCTGCCGCGCTAGCCATGAAAATTCATAACTTTGAGCCGCCTGCCCAAGACTGCCTCCGTGCCTGCCCAAGCCGGCCCAAGCGCAGCTTTCGTGTGTTCCGCTTAGCATGCCCGCTTGCACATGCCTTCCCCGCCAAGCATTTCGCCCATGCGTCTCGCATGCCAGAATTTCTGCTCAATCCTGCCTCGCCCAGTCACCATTCTGCCTGCTCGCCAGCTGCCGCCCGCAGAAGCCTGTTTGCCCGCACTGTCTTCGCCTATATATGTATAAACCGCCAAAGTGACCTGATTTCGCTTTGTCCATTTTCCCAAGCCTACGTTACTGTAAGGAAGAAGTCCATTTCTGTAAGGAAGGGTTAAAGAAGGGTTAGCATCTAGAAGGTTTAGCTGCTCTGCGAATCTTTTCAACAATGGGTTTGGCTGCGCTATTAACCGCACTGGAAGGATTCTTCGTCACAAGAGCACTACTGTGCATTTATTGGGAACTATTCACCATAGCAAGCAATCATTACCTAGAATTTTTTAAGGATAAAGAAAGCAAATTTTTTAGAGAGTTCCACCCTGAAATCAAGGTTGATTTTAATTCAAATAATATTTTATTACAAATTCGGTTTGTCAATGAAGTTTCTATAACCTGATGACTTGATTGCTCCTACATTATAAAAAACAAGAAAATGTTATAGAATTTTGCTAATTTCAAATTTATGTCAAGAGGAGAAGCTCATCGATATGGTTGAAGACTCAGTTTACGGTTACTATCGTGACAGATATATGACAAACCATCTCCTCATTCCTACCAAAATTCCAATCGATTGTTGAGTTGTTTGGAGAACTTATCAACATGGTTGTGGAGATTTATGTCTCAAAAAGATGCAATTTGGAAAGGCATTCTTCAAGCTATGAAACAGTTTCAACATTCATAATCCCAATCCAGGTAATGCCACTCACACACCAATCACGCCACCAGATCCAACATTGTGTACGCATAACTCCCCATAATGCCAAGGCATGTAGGCAAATGGAAGCATGAACCAACGCTGATTCTCGGCTGCCTTAGCCATGAAAATTCATAACTTTGAGC